>JACEFZ010007306.1:168312-410812 GCA_014155875.1 Cepaea nemoralis | reverse complement strand
GTCGTCATTTGGAGGTGACAGGTTCGAATCCCGGTTGGTAACTATAGCTTTCAATTACTATGTTGTCCAGTGGGTCCTCTAGTCTCTACTTCTTTCCCCTACTTCTATGAGCATCATTCACTGGCTTTTCTTGTGCAAGGTTTCGACGTCATAACAATCTTTCCCTATTTCTCTCCGTCATAAGCCAGAAGCCTTGATTCTTTTAGTCTCGCGTGTAAATTATTTATCACATCTTGAACCCAGACACGTTGTCGTCTTCCTGTTCTCCACTTCCCCGTTACCAGGAAATTCAAGTCTTGGGAAGTAAACCCGGCCGACGAGATACAGACCATATCATCCAGAGTGTCAATAGGTCTACCAACATATGAGAACATATGACATTGATATATTACCATTGAAATTATGGCTTGAAAAAAGGGTCCTCTGCTGTTTTTTTTTTTTTTAAACTTAACCGTTTCTAAGTAATTCCAATGCAACTGTATTTTACATTATTGACCATATGTGTATTTCTATACACTTCTCTGCACCCTTATATATATATATACCTTTGAATTCGGAGTTGGTTCGCCAGATGGCGAGGAACACTGTTAAAAGGGAAATATAATCAACACGCAAAATTCAGTCTAGTGCTACTAGAAGTAGTGTGTGTGGACTACGCTTGAGTTCAAAGTAAGCAAGCGCTAAAATAAACCAAAAAAAAACAACAACAACAACAGACTGATCTGTGGTTACTTAATAATGTATGGCATTTAAATGGGACAATTGCATCTTGTGTGACGTCAATGGAATAAACATATTCGTATTTTCCCATGACATTGTTTCTGTCAAGAATGTAGACTAGCATTACAGAAAGATAAGCTTGGAAACGGTTTCTTTGGGTATGAGAAACTACAGACGCTGAATGACAAGTAAAACATGGACACATTAACTCATGTTCTCTACCTGGATTGTAGATTAGTATTGCAATAAGTAATCTTACGGTGGATTCAGTTGTGGTTGTGACGAGCAAGACATGTTCAAACAGATAAGTATTATTCATGACAGACAGACAGACAGACAGACAGACAGACAGACAGACAGACAGACAGGCAGGCAGGCAGGCAGGCAGACAGGCAGACAGACAGACAGACAGACAGACAGGCAGGCAGGCAGAGAAGAGAGAGGGAGACAGAGAGAGAAAGTAGAAGTTTACACTGCCACATCCTGCACCCATCTTCTCTTTGGCCTTCCTCTTATTCTCTTTCCGGGCTTATACCTCTCCACTATTTTTCTCTCTAAACTTTCAGTGATTAACATATTTCAATGTTCTTTGTTTTATCATCTTTAGTAGCCAGCCTTCTTCAGTATTCAGCTCTTGTTGTAAATATGCATTTGTTCTTTTCTGTATCCAATATATTCTTATAACCCGTCTATAACATTTATACTCAAAGGTATTTATGAGTTGTTCAGCTTGTCTGGGAAGTGTCCGGGTTCACATGTGTATGTCGCAATGAGAAAGAAACGTGTACTTAACAATCAAATTTTTGTAGCTCTATCTGTCCCACTGCCCACTTTATTATGTTATTTTAGTTTTTGAAGAGCAATAGATATTCATCTTTTAATTTCCTTTTACAATAAACATGCCATTGTCTTGTAACCTGACAATAGTGTTGTTAAGGATGTCAAGAGTGTTGCGCCCCACTTTTGACATGCACCAAAGAGGAGCAGCCTTCTGTTATCCGTTATTTTTTTTTTTTAATATTATTGAAGAGGTGAAACCTACATAAATGTATCGGCGAATGAAGGTCCAGTATGGTGATGCATGCCTGTCAGTCCAGCAAGTGTATGAATGAAGGTCCAGTATGGTGATGCATGCCTGTCAGTCCAGCAAGTGTATGAATGAAGGTCCAGTATGGTGACGCATGCCTGTCAGTCCAGCAAGTGTATGAATGAAGGTCCAGTATGGTGATGCATGCCTGTCAGTCCAGCAAGTGTATGAATGAAGGTCCAGTATGGTGATGCATGCCTGTCAGTCCAGCAAGTGTATGAATGAAGGTCCAGTATGGTGATGCATGCCTGTCAGTCCAGCAAGTGTATGAATGAAGGTCCAGTATGGTGATGCATGCCTGTCAGTCCAGCAAGTGTATGAATGAAGGTCCAGTATGGTGATGCATGCCTGTCAGTCCAGCAAGTGTATGAATGAAGGTCCAGTATGGTGATGCATGCCTGTCAGTCCAGCAAGTGTATGAATGAAGGTCCAGTATGGTGATGCATGCCTGTCAGTCCAGCAAGTGTATGAATGAAGGTCCAGTATGGTGATGCATGCCTGTCAGTCCAGCAAGTGTATGAATGAAGGTCCAGTATGGTGATGCATGCCTGTCAGTCCAGCAAGTGTATGAATGAAGGTCCAGTATGGTGATGCATGCCTGTCAGTCCAGCAAGTGTATGAATGAAGGTCCAGTATGGTGATGCATGCCTGTCAGTCCAGCAAGTGTATGAATGAAGGTCCAGTATGGTGATGCATGCCTGTCAGTCCAGCAAGTGTATGAATGAAGGTCCAGTATGGTGATGCATGCCTGTCAGTCCAGCAAGTGTATGAATGAAGGTCCAGTATGGTGATGCATGCCTGTCAGTCCAGCAAGTGTATGAATGAAGGTCCAGTATGGTGATGCATGCCTGTCAGTCCAGCAAGTGTATGAATGAAGGTCCAGTATGGTGATGCATGCCTGTCAGTCCAGCAAGTGTATGAATGAAGGTCCAGTATGGTGATGCATGCCTGTCAGTCCAGCAAGTGTATGAATGAAGGTCCAGTATGGTGATGCATGCCTGTCAGTCCAGCAAGTGTATGAATGAAGGTCCAGTATGGTGATGCATGCCTGTCAGTCCAGCAAGTGTATGAATGAAGGTCCAGTATGGTGATGCATGCCTGTCAGTCCAGCAAGTGTATGAATGAAGGTCCAGTATGGTGATGCATGCCTGTCAGTCCAGCAAGTGTATGAATGAAGGTCCAGTATGGTGATGCATGCCTGTCAGTCCAGCAAGTGTATGAATGAAGGTCCAGTATGGTGATGCATGCCTGTCAGTCCAGCAAGTGTATGAATGAAGGTCCAGTATGGTGATGCATGCCTGTCAGTCCAGCAAGTGTATGAATGAAGGTCCAGTATGGTGATGCATGCCTGTCAGTCCAGCAAGTGTATGAATGAAGGTCCAGTATGGTGATGCATGCCTGTCAGTCCAGCAAGTGTATGAATGAAGGTCCAGTATGGTGATGCATGCCTGTCAGTCCAGCAAGTGTATGAATGAAGGTCCAGTATGGTGATGCATGCCTGTCAGTCCAGCAAGTGTATGAATGAAGGTCCAGTATGGTGATGCATGCCTGTCAGTCCAGCAAGTGTATGAATGAAGGTCCAGTATGGTGATGCATGCCTGTCAGTCCAGCAAGTGTATGAATGAAGGTCCAGTATGGTGACGCATGCCTGTCAGTCCAGCAAGTGTATGAATGAAGGTCCAGTATAGTGATGCATGCCTGTCAGTCCAGCAAGTGTATGAATGAAGGTCCAGTATGGTGATGCATGCCTGTCAGTCCAGCAAGTGTATGAATGAAGGTCCAGTATGGTGATGCATGCCTGTCAGTCCAGCAAGTGTATGAATGAAGGTCCAGTATGGTGATGCATGCCTGTCAGTCCAGCAAGTGTATGAATGAAGGTCCAGTATGGTGATGCATGCCTGTCAGTCCAGCAAGTGTATGAATGAAGGTCCAGTATGGTGATGCATGCCTGTCAGTCCAGCAAGTGTATGAATGAAGGTCCAGTATGGTGATGCATGCCTGTCAGTCCAGCAAGTGTATGAATGAAGGTCCAGTATGGTGATGCATGCCTGTCAGTCCAGCAAGTGTATGAATGAAGGTCCAGTATGGTGATGCATGCCTGTCAGTCCAGCAAGTGTATGAATGAAGGTCCAGTATGGTGATGTATGCCTGTCAGTCCAGCAAGTGTATGAATGAAGGTCCAGTATGGTGATGCATGCCTGTCAGTCCAGCAAGTGTATGAATGAAGGTCCAGTATGGTGATGTATGCCTGTCAGTCCAGCAAGTGTATGAATGAAGGTCCAGTATGGTGATGCATGCCTGTCAGTCCAGCAAGTGTATGAGTGAAGTAGGAAGTTTCAAAACGGCTTGACTTCTGTGGCAGCTGTTCACGACCGGGTCAGGCACGACGAGTAGTGACACCAGAGTCGATGTTTCTGCAGGAACCCAAACACTTCTTCGGCGCTGGAGGACTTGCATTGAACGCAGTTGTGACTGCGTTTTAAAAAAAAACGTGATACATTTGTTCTTTACTTTTTCATAATATATTCACAGCACACACAAAACAAAAACATGTCAGGTTTTCATTTAAAGCCCTTTCGTATTTCTTTCACCATATTAGTTGTACCTTTATGCATTATCTTTGTTTTTGCTAAGTTAAGATATAAGTTGTAATTTTCACTATTCTTTTGGATTTAGGGTATTAGTTTTTCTATACCATTCTGTGATGTGGATAGTAATAGTACGATGTATCTTTTTAGCTCAGAAGTAAAGTTGGTATATATTGCTAGGCCCATATTTCTATTGACTAATCGATGGATTATGTGGTTTATATCACACCAATCGCATTTACTTTCCAGAACAGTTCCTGGTACTGAGTTGACCTAGGAGACACAGATCAATATGTTTTAAACTCCCACCTGGATTCAGTTCGAACACCCGACAATTGGGCCGACAGCCAAGCTTGGTGGCCACGGCGCTACCACAATTTCCGCTTGCCATAGAGATAAAGAAAAATTGTTTTCTTTTATAAGTTACAAGCAGACCGCCTTGCGTTGATTTTCATATAATGGTGCGAGTGTAGGTTGTTCAGAAAGGAATGGTAAACTACTGAACGTAAACTTTCCAAGAAATCAGAAACAGCCAAAATATGCTTGGGTTGACTGCAATGTCCTTAAAGGATATGCAACTACATATGTTTTTATAAGTCATAAAGACACATTAGAGATTCATAAAAGGTCCATATCGTCAGTGCCTGAAGAGTACATTATGACAACTTTTCCAGCAACAACCGGTGTAGATTTTCTCTTCCGGAAATTGATTTTCAATATATTAATGCATTCCATCATGTTTGGTTATTGCACAACGTGTGGTAATTTATTTGCTTTCACAATCAGTGAATTTCTAAACCGTAATTGTTGATGACCGACATGTTCCTTGTGTACAATCAGGCTTTCTTCCTCCACCCGTCCTCGTCTCCAAAAGGACGTTTGTTACGTTGCAAAGCTGAAATTGTTATGCCAATCTGAAGACACGCCCACGATTGCACACGTTCCTGTTTGTTCAGAAACAGCGCATTTGCGTGGAATACGTGGGTGTAAAAATGGGACGTATGTCGTACTATTTCATACATATATTGTTACGCATTATAGCTCTACACATTCCTCTTACCCGCTTCCCCCCCCCCCCTGCTGCTGCTGTTGCTTTTTCTCTTCTTCTCCTCCTCTTCTTCATCCACTTCCTCATTCTTATTCTCTCTTCCCCTTGCTGTTGTTGCTGCTGCTGCTGCCGCTACCGGCGCCGTTCACGCCTCCTCCTCCTTCACCTCTTCTTCTTCTTCTTCTTCTTCTTCTTCTTCTTCTTCTTCTTCTTCTTAATTCGCCTACAAATACCCACATCTCTTTTGAAAGGTTGTCTGAACGTTGTCACATCACCATACATTAACTACCTCAACCAGGTTGGATAATGCCGCGTCGACAGTTAACTTCTCTCGAGCAGCTGTCAGTCTTGAAGTTACCTAGTATATGTATCCATTAAAAAACCTGAAAATAGTATTACTAAAAAGGCTATTACCTGGAATCCACAGTGAAGATGAAACATTCCATGTTTACTCAAGATCTCAATCAGTGAACACTGGATTGATCTTTCTGGCTAGAGTAGCATCATTGTTCGTGCTATCATAACTACAAGCGTGGTCGTCTTAGTCAGTGTACTACAATGAGTCGGGGGGTACGGGGTGTCAGGCATTGGTAGTACCTTTGGTAAGGATGACTCTCATGTCTTCTTCAGGACCCATCCCCCACTGGTCCATGCCTGACATCCAGCTCACACCTGTGGCTCCTAGTGGCTGTCAGCATGCGACAGCGGCTACCCCCCGAGCAACAGCTGTGAGAGGCTGGCTAAACCAGGCGTGGGTAGCTGATTTGATGTCAAACCAAGCGGCGAACTAGGGTATGCTTACCCAGCATGTGAAGACAGGATCCTGCAGGCTGAGCGGATGAAATCACTGATGATTCTTCTTCTTCGTTCATCCGGAGTTTTTTTTTCGCATGTGATTGCGTTGTGCCTGTTTACAGCAGAGCTGCGTTCTTCCGCCGTTAGGCCGATACATCCGACTTCTGCGGGCATTTGTTGACCGGGTTAACCTTCCCGGGGACTGATGATTCAACGGGCAAGACGGCGTTTAACTGTAAAGCATTGGGGAACGTAATGAGCACGGCAAGGCACGTAGAGCGTCCGGGTCATCCACCGCACCTGTATTCGTCTCCAGTCGTCTTGACTTGTCTTGCCACTGGACTCGGATGGACTCAGGCGAGAGAGTGAGGTCGACGAATTGCGCAACTCTTCCTCACTGTAATCCAATTCATCGCGCAAGTCATTCTTCACACGTCAAGCATTCTTTGCTCACATTTTCAAAGTACATTTTGAGCCATAATAGGTTTTATCAGCCATCTTACAACTCACGGCTCCATACTTGAAACCCCAATGGATGAAGTGAATGGTCATCATCAATCTTGATGGACAAACAACACTACAATGAGTATCTAGACAGCTAGTTAGACGGCAAAAGAAAAACTAACGTTTCATTTCTAAGTCTTCATCAGTAGACAACTATCAAGATGGAATAATGGTGGCGTAGTTGTTAGCAAGCTTGCTTACCAACACAATGATCTTGATTAAACCCCCTAGTAGTGACAGAAGCTGTAACATGGGCACTCTATAATCTTCTGTTTTCTGGCCTATCTGGAAAGGAAAGCCTGCAAGAAAGAAATTTGGTCATTAAAATTTAATATACCGTTACCTAGTATATGTATACACCGAGAAAACCTGAGAATAGTATTACTAAAAAGACCATTGTCTGGAATTCACAGCGAAGATGAAATAATGGAAGCTTTAAAAACGGGAGGACGCGGGCGGAGAACACGAGATAGAGAAGGGCGGCTTAGAGTGAGCTGTTTGAGGGCATATTCCCAACTGGTGGATAAAAGTTCACTGAAGAAGAAAATAACATAGTAGTGCTACAGTGCTATCTGCCATGTGAGTTTCTTTACATGTAACTGTCAAGAGCGGCAGTAAGGACGAGACTCCACATCTCTTGCTGTACGATCTTGGTTGTCATGCATGTAAACAGTCTGTTCACTGTCTAGGCGTCTTGTTCCTAGATCTTCCTCACTTATTTGCTGCCTTATCAATGTTCTTGTTGTCACGACTTTCCCACTTTATACCATGAAGTGCCCATAGAAAGTGGATTGACTACTTTTCAGTGGTATGAGTGTCAGTCGTTCAGAAAACAGTGGCAAACTACTTGCCTAGAAATCACAAACAGTCAAAAATGTGGTGTTGACTGCGACGTCCTGTAAAATATGCAACTAGCTTTTAACATTTAGACCAGCTCACGAAAGAGAACAATCTAACTCATCATCATTACGTGAAATGTAGATAGGCGTGGGCGGTCATTGTTCGCCATCTCACGTAATCACCAGCCCTATGTGCCTGTCTAGCTTAAGCCATGTAGCCAAGCCATCCAGGTATTCATCATGTTTTCTCCCACCTGCTCGTTTCCATCAACTTTGCCAGTTGCCCCTACATTTTCTAGTTTATTTCTTCTCAAAACGTGAACACAAAATCGCGACTGTTGACATTTGTTTTCTCTACATCAGTTTACTGGTTTCATTTGTTTCGTGGGGGATGTTCGATTCGTTATCTGTCCGTCCATGATATTCTTTACATTCTTCTCAGAAAACACTTTTCCACTGCATCAAGGTGTTTTTCAGCTTGTGTGATCAATTGTCAATGTTTCACATGTATACAAAATTATATTTTCTATCTAACAATTTAACAATCTTTATCTCACTGCAGCTGACAACTTGTTATTTGTAGGTATGATTTCCATCTTGTATAACTACTTGCTTCTTTACTGCGTAATGCAGAGATTCTCATATGCTAGGTAAAATAAGGGTACAGGACTATTTCTGCATGCCGTGAGGTGCATTGGGCATATGATTCTAGCCCCTTATAGTTATAACCAAATCAGTGTTAGATGTGTGATGGCTTCAATATGACACCGGCCGCCTTTACCCATTTTAGGTTGGGTGGGCTCGACTCAGGAGACAAGGACAATTTTCAACAGCCACCTAGATGTGAGTTCGACCCCAGGAAGAAAAGCTTTCTAGCCACTGCACTACCCCGTCACCTGATGCGTCAGCATAAACCAACCAAGATCTCACTTCACCTTCAGGTGGAGTATCTTGGGCAGACATGTCTGGCTAAAAAAAAAGGGAGGAATCGACCGTGGTTTTCGCCTTGATTAAGAGTATTGAGGCCTCATACTGTGCACGTTGCGAGACTGCGTATTTGCCCGAGACAATCGTAGACAATCATTGCCGTAATTCTGCTCCAATAAGAGCTTGAAGAGCTAACGAACATGCTCATAATGGGTTGCTTGCCAATTGGGATGGAAGTAAGTCATCACCAGTCCACAATTCTGTAAGCCGTCGACATTTATCAGCCCTTTGCAAAACGTTGCTGGCATCACGATCTGCCGAGGAGGTTCTCGATATCTGGACATGTCTCCTGCCTCAGGCACCCTCATGCTTGGTGTCTGTGACATATTGCAGCACCAAAAGTGCCATTTTCGGATTTACAGTGGTAGAGCTAAGACGAACATTCTTTAGACACCGACAGTCAACGAGTAACGCCCATGTTATTTTTGTCAAGACAAAAATATTCTATAATTAGCCCGGCGATATGTTATTGTAAGGCGGATTGCAATGTACTGGAATGTAAGAGAGGAGCCATCTTGTTTTCAACGTGGGGACAGAAATATGATTTAATGCATTCAAAAACATGAAGTATTAAGTGCCGGTTGAGTATTTGATTGTTGGATATTTTTTTTTTATTGGTGTCGCTCTGTTAACAACAGGTAAGATTGAATGCCATAATTTGTAGACTCAGAAGACAGTAAATGTCTTTAAAAATATTAGTGAGTTCCGTCATCTGAAGTGTCATTTCTGACAAGAGATATAACGATTAGTTGGGTAATAAAATAGCTGAATTGTCTTACTCTGCTCATCCTAAGATGGTGAGAAGATTTTCCAAGCTGGTCTTTCTTTGCTATTACCTAAATATCTCTTTTATATGTGTTAAAATTCGCATGCCTCTTATATGATATATATTTGTGTATGGGAATTATATGTGATTGTGTGTGTACTGACCATGTCATAACTTTATGCGGCACCATAACCCAAAGAAGGTGCCCGTCCTGATCGGAGACATACCGGTAATATAGACCAATGAGTAATTAAAGGTACTACTGAGTATGAGGCTCGGTACACTAAAGGATGAGACATGTCTTTCATACATGATAGAGAGATACTTATGTCATGTGGATGTGTGTGAGACATTGGTCACGTCAGATCATGGGAGTGACAAACCATAGTGAAGAAGGTCTGGCTGAATAAACTCAGTGCAGTAGCATACGCTCACTTTTCTGGGTTTGTTTATGAGGATAAGTGCATTTTAATTATACGTATTGTTGACAGATGGTGATGGGTGGTGGTCTGTTGATACATATGATGTTCTAAATCTGGGAATATCCCTGATCTGAGTGGTGCCATCATCGGTGAATGAGGAGTGCATTCGTCTTTAGGTGCCATGAGAGCATAGGACCGTCAATCGGTATTTTTCTCAGGACTGCCAGTGCCCCCCCCCCCCCCCCCCCCACAAGAAGCCAGATAAGTGGCATGCATAACGCATATAACCTCACTACTCCGTTTAACAATAGGCCAACAACTGCTATCGTCAACTAATAATCCTTCCAAAAATGAACATTAGAGTAAACAACAGAAATCATCAGTACCTCGAGTAACCAGTTGTTACCAGATCTAACTAGAAAATGAACAGTACTATCGGTGCTTAACTTAACCAGAGACACAAAGACAAGCATACGTAGTCAAGTTGTGCTAGACCTCCGCCTGGTTTTCCATAGATATTTTTTTGTTTTGGTTTTTTGTTTTAAGATATAACATGTGAGATAGATATATATGTATTACATTTTATAATAATTTTGTCAGTGTATAATAATACTTTTGTAATATTGTTATGCACATGGAGTATACCCCCGTTCCCTTTTCTTTCATTACAATATTGTAAACTCCTCCTACAATGTAATTTAATTTCATCAAATATACATGTGTAAAACTGTGTCAAAAATTAGTGTGTTTAATAATAGCACCAATTCAGTTGACAAACATCCAAAGAGCTGGCTGGCAGGGATACAACTAGCTTCCACTCTAACCAGACTGTTCTTTATCTTCTATAAAAGCAGTAACTTCCCTGTGCTCTCTTGGCCTTCTACTAGAAAACCTGACTTATGCCTAGTGGAAGTTTACAGTATATATCTGTTCTATCACTAAGGAGTCCTACGAGGGAATTTTTGGTTTTCAGTTAGTAGTAGGCAACTACGAATTGAGGATATATATCTCTCATTTCTATTTTTATATACCAGAGTATCTTCAATGTCCTCCATCTTTGCGTTGTTGGTCGACGCCTTTCTGAAATCTGACAAGAATAATACTTCGAATCAACGTACGTGACAACAACAACAACAACAACAACAACAACAACAACAACAACAACAACAACAACAATTATAACTTTACTTGTAAAAAATAAATAAGTCTGTCGTTAAAAAATTATAACTTATCTAGGATCAGAAATGTTTTAAATTTAAACTATTGTAATCCAACCCTATTTACTACGCACCTAATCTCGTTTAACGGTTGGCGGTAGTTGCACGTAAAAAGTTATTTCTGGCTAACGATAACTGATGCAACTACCGAGATCTGTGGGTTGTTGGCAATGCTAGCTTAGCCTGTATAACACCGCCCATCCAATTCAATGGAAGCATTGGGGATACCCGGTAAAATTTTAAAATATTCAGATGTGTGTCCCTTACAGGATGTTGCTTTCAGCCCCAGCATGTATTGGTTGTGATTTACTAGGCAATATTAATTCAGTAATCGGTCATTGCTTTCTGAACCGCCGACGCCTCATACCAACGACATCACCGCAAATCTGACATAAATGCTGACTTCTCGTTCAGAAAGCATTGGCAAACTACTGAACGTAAAATTGCCAGTAAGTCACAAGCAACCATTAGGGGCTGTCGCTGATAGCAAGAGATCCCCGGTAGCCATCAAAATAATATAAGATAATAAAATCAGATGTGCTTACTCAATGACCGGCTCTAATAGAAGACACGATGTTAGTCCCAGGCATCTGTCATTTACTGTCATTTACTGCCAGCATAGTATCTTGCGGTGTATGGCTGAGGGGTCTTTGAGCCTGAGGAATTAAGGCCACCTGGCTAGTTCAGTCGCCGCGAACTGTGCAGGTTAGAATTTTCTTTTTGCCCTTGACAGAACACCCTACCGAGGGATCGACCCCGGGTCTCCCGAATGGGAGTCCGGCGGTCTAGCCACTCGGCCAGCCGCTCCTCAAGCATCACCCGCCCTAAATGTCAGTCATGTATTTAGTCTGAGGTCAGCTGGAAGCAACACTCTGTCATAATCCCTCTGAATCTATCATACTCTCGTCTGCTCTCTCTCTCTCTCTCTCTCTCTCTCTCACTCACTCACTCACTCACTCACTCACTCTACTCTACTCTACTCTCTCTCTCTCTCTCTCTCACACACACACACACACACACACACACACACACACAACACACACAATTGCCTTCAGTTTCTCTAAATCTCACTCAGTCTCTCACAATATATTTCACATACTCTCACTCTGTCGCAATCTCAGCCAGTGTCTCTCATTATGTGTATTAAGCTCCCCCATTCTCTTTCAATGTCTTTCAATATCGCTAACAGTCTCTCTCTCTCTCTCTCTCTCTCTCTCTCTCTCTCTCTCTCTCTCTCTCTCTCTCTCTCTCTCTCTCTCTTCCTCTCTTCCTCTCTCTCTTCCTCTTTTCCTCTCTCTCTCTCTTCCTCTCTCTCTCTTCCCCCCTCTCTCTCTCTTCCTCTCTCGCTTCCTCTCTTCCTCTCTCTCTCTTCCTCTCTCTCTCTTCCCCCCTCTCTCTCTCTCTCTCTCTCTTCCTCTCTCTCTTCCTCTTTTCCTCTCTCTCTCTTCCTCTCTCTCTCTTCCCCCTCTCTCTCTTTTCCTCTCTCTCTTCCTCTCTTCCTCTCTCTCTCTCTTCCTCTCTCTCTCTTCCCCTCTCTCTCTCTCTTCCTCTCTCTCTTCCTCTCTTCCTCTCTCTCTTCCTCTCTCTCTCCCACCCTCTCTCTCTCCCTCTCTCTCTCTTCCTCTCTCTTTTCCTCTCTTCCTCTCTCTCTTCCTCTCTCTCTCTCTTCCCCCCCCCTCTCTCTGTCTCTCTCTCTCTCTGTCTCTCTCTCTTCCTCTCTCTCTCTCTTCCTCTCTCTCTTCCTCTCTTCCTCTCTCCCCCTTCTCTCTCTATTCCCCCCCTCTCTCTCTCTCTCTCTCACTCACTGTCACTCTCTCTCTTCCTCTCTCTTCCTCTCTCTTCCTCTCTCTTCCTCTCTCTCTCTCTCTCTCTCTCTCTCTCTCTCTCTCTCTCTCTCTCTCAATCACTGTGTGTCCATGTGTTACCTCTCGCCTATTGTTGTGTGTACAGAATGACACTAATGCAAGATGACAACAGTTGGTAGCGCTATACAAGCAATCACAACTAGCTCAGCGGTAAACAGAATTTACCACATACATTTACTTACGTGCACGCATGCATATTATATTGTTGTGTACTCTGAGTTCAAATGCTGACAATTGCAACCCCCCCCCCCCCCCTCCGCGACAATGAGATCAATGACGGGGGTGGGGGGGGGGGAGTAGTATCTAAATTTATGGTGTTAGTTCTTGGTATTCAATAATCTACGTTAACTACTGAATATAAAATCAACCAGAGGCTGATCGCAACTGTCCTGCAAAGGACATGCAGCATTACTTTTACCAAGTAATTAAACCGACTGCCTCGCGTTCCGAAAGTATTGGGTTCGTTACCAGCTTTCGTCTTTTGATTCAACCGTGCAATTTTCTCGAAAAATTCTGGGGGTCGTCGCTTGGGCTACGGAGCTTGTGCTCTCTGCTATGTTTTCGGAATGAGAAACCAGCCATATGTGAACAAAAACAAAAGAAACTGTCTGTTAAGTCTCTGTGAAGATTTCACAACTTACTAGGTCGTTTTTCTCTGTCAAATATATGTAAGAAACTGTGTACTTATTTATTTATTGTTGAACCTGCAGTCTCAATCTCCCACTCACAGTCGCCTTGAGGCTTCACTTGTTAGTTGTGAATCTTCTGGAAGATTGAATATTTACTGTATTATCTTCATGAATGTTATCTTCTGGAAGACTGAATGATAAATTTATCAGCCTTGATGAAATTAAATTATACAATGGTCAAGGACAAAACAAATGACGCTCTGCATTAACTACAGACATCAATGTATGCCAATTATGTTCCGAAGGACTGACTAAAATATGCCTCTTTAACTAAGATAATTAATTGGTCAGCATCATTATCATCTTCCATTTCTGCTGTCAAGCGGCGTAGGGAAGAATAATTTGCGCTCCAGCGCCCGGTGGGTGGCACTTGATAGTGTCAATCCATTTTCTTTTTGGACGTCCTCTAGGTCTCGTCGCAGATGACCTTTGATGTAAGGCTAGTGATGGTAGTTGGTAAACTAATTGGTAAACTGGCAAAAATCAACAAATACATTTAGACGATCCAAAGTCCGATACATTGGCGTTCAGGTTGTCCGAGCTCTCAACAGGGTTTGTATTTATCTGAATGAGTTAGTTAGTTAGTTAGTTAGTTAGTTAGTTGGTTGGTTGGTTAGTTAATTAGTTAGTTAGTTAAGTTTAGTTTAGTTTAGTTAGTTAGTTAGTTAGTTAGCTAGGTAGTTAGCTAGTTAGTTAGTCAGTAGTCAGTCAGTCAGTCAGTCAGTCAGCCAGCCAGTCAGTCAGTCAGTCAATCAGTCAGTCAGTCAGTCAATCAGTCAGTCAGTCAATCAGTCAGTCAGTCAGTCAGTCAGTTAGTCAGTTAGTTAGTTAGTTAGTTAATCGCGGTTCCAACTTCACGGCAACGGGTCGTCCCCATTATGCTCCGTTCCTGTGCCAGGGAATATGAATGAGTTTGGGGTAGAAATTGTTCACCCGGCTCGGTACTAAAGTACTTTCTACACGATGACTGTGTTGCAGACCTCTCCATTCCTTCTCCAAGCTCAAAATCCAGTGATTCGTTCAAGATCTTTTCTGAAACGTCACATTTGTGGAATGAATATTACAACCATCGCAGAGTAAGTAGGTTGAAGAGGACCAACCAAATGCTAGGCAAAACAATATATAAAACATAAAATATCAAAACGAAACAAAAATGGTACAAGCTACTGGCTTTCTTTTCCGATGACTTGAAAATACCGGCAAAAGCAATTGTCCTGCCGCAAACACCATTGAATTATGCTAACCTTAATTGTATCCTTCATTTACCAAAGTATTTGTCTCCCTGTTCTGTGTGGCTCTGGGATTGTCCCAGCTTTAGAAAAGTGCACACAGTAGACCCCCAAAAGTTTATCACTGGGGGTCCAACAGCTAGAAGTCCGACTTTCCTACATAGATTTATGATACTGTAGATACAGTTGTTTTCTCCGTAATCTCGTATACTCTCGTAGGTAACGTGATGACGGTGAGAATCAGCAGTGGTTCGAATCGCATCGGTAATTTACGGGGTATGTGAGCCGGCCGCTCAGAAAGCAATGGCAAACTACTGAGCGTAATTTTGCCAAGAAATCAACATACAGCTGATAGATGCTGGTGTTGACAGCGATGTCCTGTAAAGGATATCATCATCATCATCATCAATTGCGTGCCGGCTGGCGTAGGCGTTCATGGCTCTCCACAGATCTCGGTCTTTGGTGTTCTGGATCAACTCTTCTGATGATATTCCTCCGTGCCACCGCCTCAATCCGTCCAGCATCATTTCTCTTGGTCTGCCTCTGCCTCTCTTCCCCTCGATCTTTCCAGTTGTCACGATGTTCTCCAATGCCTCTCTTCTCATCACATGACCAAAGAAAGCTGTTTGTCTCTTTCTTATTGTTGTATATAGTGTTCTAGTTTCATTAGCCTCTTTCAGGCAATCGTTGTTAGTTACTCTGGCAGTCCAAGGAATTCGCAACATTCGTCTTAAAAACCACATCTCTGTTGCTTCTAAGTTCTTCCTAATTTGTTCATTTACATTCCAAGATTCGCTGCCATACAGCAAAACTGGTTCTATATAGCATTTTAGCACTCTCTTTCTTACATTCATTGATAGCGACTTATTGCATAAGATACTCTTCATTTTCTGAAATGCGGCTTTTGCATGCCCTATTCTGCTCTTAATCTCTGTTGTACATCTTCCATCCGATGTTAAAAGTGCCCCTAGGTATTTAAAACTATCCACTTGGTTGAGAATTTCCCCTTCTATTTCTATGTCACATTTTGATGTCCCCATTTTCTTTGATATCACCATTGTTACTGTTTTCTTGATATTCAAGGAGAGTCCTTTCTGTGCACTCTCTGATACTACAATGTCCAATAATTGTTGTAGGTCTGTTGCATTATCCGCCACCAATACTGTGTCATCTGCATAGCGTATATTGTTTATATTATATCCTCCGATTAGTATTCCTGGCTTCTCTTTGATCTCTCTCATTATTACTTCGCTATATAGGGAGAAGAGATCGGGTGACAAGACACACCCCTGTTGTACTCCTAGCTTTATTTGTTCGTAACTGTCCTCTTTATTTCCCATTTTAATTGCTGCTACTTGGTTCCAGTATATATTCTTTATTATTCTTAAATCTTTACCATCAATGTTGATATCTTCCAACATTTTAATCAGCTCATCATGTTTTACTTTATCAAATGCCTTCGCTCTCCCGATGTGTCTCCACCTTGCCGTGGCGGGGGAGCTTGCGTGTCCCATCGACCTCATGTGCTTGCCGATGGATGAAAACTACATATCGGACAGCTTATGGGATAGGGACCAGACTAAGAGAGACACAACCTGCTGCTCTGCAGGTAGACTGAGTGTGGGATGTGGATTTTAATTCCTAAGAATATTTCGTTAAAATGTCTAGGGGGTATTATTGATTCTCTGGTCACTGGTTAGAATGCAGGGTGATCAGGGATATTTACCACAAATCCCAGGAGAAAAGAGTTCAATCCTTGAAACATTGGCATTTGTGTGTAGGTTTCCCTTCCCACTTCATCACCCTTTAAATTTTCTATAGTGCTAGAAGGATATTGATTGCTCACAACATATAAACAACCACTTGTTGGACACCACATTTACTTGATGTACACAACACTTTTGGACAAACAGTTCAGGTATTAACTCAAGATCTGCAGTTACATATATAGATGTAATAAACACTATGCATTTTCAGACAGGCATGGGATTCATTGCATTATTACAATATAGTACCCAGTGACCCCAGAAAAAAACAAGGTTATTACAAACAACACAACAACCACAAATTGGGTCTACTTTCATTTTCCCTCATAATTAAGGCAAATAAAGATATTAAATAGAACCCAACATATAACATTGTTTCTGACACCTTTTACCATTCTCTCATTTTTAAAAATAATGAGTTGGTGTCAAAATACTATACCATATATACCATTGGGAAAAAAAACTACTGACCTGTTACCTTCAGAAAAAAATACCAACACATAAACAGCATTTTGTATTACTAATTAAACTAATTAATAGTCATTTATCTCCTGGTGTGCGGTTAAGAGTTCATCTTTGCTGTCGATTAGATCCTTTTCCCATTATCTGGGTACCGAATTAATGCACTCAGTTATGTTCTTACTATTTAGTCACTGGTAATTGGCTGGTGCAAATCATACTTTATAATCCAAACTAGAAATTACACACAATCACAAATCCCTCTGCGGGCTAGAATATTCGAGTACTCTGTGTCTTTTTTTTTTTTTGTTGAAATTTGGGGCCTCAGGTTGGTCTAACTTTCCGGAATTTCCACTTAAGCTCTGCAGAAGGTACTTTACCATCTCACAATACATGGTGCCAAGTAGACGTCCATTCAGCTGCTCTGCTTTTAATATCAGAATTCCAAGTAGTTCAACAAAGATTTTACACCCACCAAGTCGCGAGTCTATAACCCATGACATTTAGGTTGACATTGGACCAGCAAAGAGTTAGTCGTTGTTATCTAGTCCAGTGTAGAACTTTATATGACTGAGAGGCATCTCATGGTAGTATCTGTGACTAGGGCCACAATTGATCTATACCTACATATATCCACAGATGAATAAATCCAGCACAGTAACAGGTTTGCAAACAATTGGATGATTCCTCTTGTTGCTGATGTAGAGACATTTAGCTGCTTTCATATGGTCTTTTATCTGATGGGGTTCAGGGTTTGGAACCTTGAGGTAATTTGGTTTCGTAGTTATGTTTCAGATGATATTAAGTTTGTACCTTGGTTGTATTGGCTTATGTGGTTCATGTCTTCTCCCCATTTGGTTGGTGTTCATAGCTAGAACTTGGTGTTGCATGGCTGGAACCTTATGTTTGACTGTTGCAGCTGTGAGATGTTCTTTCGAAGACTTATCCATTGTGGATATTAACTTGGTAATCCAACCAACAGTTGAAGGTTACTCACTGTTGTTAGTTTTAGTAACTTGCTAGAAGGATTGTCCCAGTTTCACTGACTTGGTTGAATGATGAGGCCATAGGTGATACTTCTCAGAAGTAAAGCAGACGATACACTGTTGTCAGTACTCTGTTGATCTTCATCTTTGTAGATTATTAGATCTTGAAGTCCATCCTGGATATTCCTACTAAAATAGGACTTAATCACTCACCCAATCAGTTGTCTTCAAATTTATCTGTTGCTCGCTATGGAGCTATTGAGCGCAGCAGTAACATTGAGGTATTTCTAGATGCAGACTATGGTTAGGACATTCACTTTCTGGCTGTTGACCCAGGATCCAGTGTTAGTGATATAGTCCCACCACATTCAACCACCACCTGCTTCTCTTCTATAGAAAAGGGATGACAAGAATACAACACTAGCATTAACCTACTGTGTTATGGTAAAAGGTTTACAACACAATTACAAACACAAATACAAAACAACAAGGGGAGAAGGGGAAAGGAGTGGGTGTCCACGTTCCACTGTCCCTCATTGCTGAGTAGAGCCATTCTGACTCTTAATAGTGAGTAAGGTATTTTCTCACTTTATTTTTATGTTCTGTTGTTACTGGGACTATTAGATGAGTGAAGTCATTCTGTCCATCCAATATGTTGATATTGTCTCTCTCATTACTTGAAGAGAATAGCCTATACAGAATCTCTGTGGTTTCTAATGCCGCGTCTTCCTTTCGGCACTATAATCATTAGGTCAAGACTATTCAACATTGGCTTCTTAAGTACTGACGTACACATGGATTCTTCTATCAACATCCTCATGTCCCCCAAGGGTAACATTAAAAGGTATATTCCCACAGTAAAAAGTAACAATCAGAACAGAGAAAATTCTCATACCAGAAAAAAACATACATGTACATTTCTCTGATATTAAGTACATGATAATCCTACATAATAATTTAATCATAAAATTTAATGCCTGAGCCAATGGTTTTGAATTTTCTTCAGGGGTTAATCCATAACTAAAACATACATTGTTTTTCCCCACTGCGTAGATGAGGATAGTAGCCGCTGTGATATATTTTGTCAATGACTGCTATTATTAGGAGTATTTATTAGAATAACTTATGCCGCATGGTCCAGTCTTCTGAATATTGCAAGCAATTTATTCACAATCTTCGCTTCTGTTCCTACTACGGTGAGGTGATGCGGATTGAATCCTATCCGAACATTGATTTGGATCACGCGTTTACTTCCTTTGTTCATGAATTTATATTCTCAAACATGGCGTCCCTAGCAATATTTTATGAAATGATTACATGTCCCTCCTCATATGGAGTGGTTACTAATCTGTTAACAAAAGGATGGTACTAAAATTTAGCACTATAGTTCCAAGTTACAGATTATGATGTGGCGAAGTATTTTATCCCCTGACTAAGAGTCAGGAATATGCGTAATCATTTGTATGTCCCCGCATGGATAAAATTTCCTTTCTATAGTCCATAGATTATTTGCAGATTTCTAAGCATAGATAGTGAGACATAGTTCACAATGCATAGAAGTTTTAACATAGGAATATGAAATTGACAGAAACGAGATTTCTTCTTTGAGGTATGAATCAGGAGTCTGTTCCTAATTTGAGAAGAGTTTCTGACGAGAGTTGATACTCTACATTACACATAATCTTTATAGATAAGCACTATTAGATATAAGTTCATAATGCCTATAAAAGATATTAACATAGGGATTTGAAATTGTAAGACATAGGAAAAATTACAGCGTGGCGCCCACCTGTGTTTCATTGGTAAAAATAAAATCAGACTCTAGCTTACAAGAACTGTTGAATTATCATTCTAATTAATTCTTAATTAACACACTGGTATATGTACTTTATAAAAATACATGAATACATTTTAATAATGTAGATATAACATACCAATAGTTGCAGAGACTGATATATTTCTAAGGCAAAATACCTTCTCCCCGAAGGGAAAGGTCGACTTTCTTGTGTGCTCTCTTGACTAGAAATGGCCGCTTCAGTCTTTGTTTTCCCCCTCGCCGGGATTGGCCAGGTACGGGAGAGAAAATAAGCCAAAATAAATTTAGCTGTGCCACGGTCAGTCTATCGCTGTTTTATTTTCTATTCCTACCTAAGCAAGTTACTTAAACAGTAAATGTAAGGGTTTGTTTATTTTTAAGGGAGTCAATGCTTAGGAACGGGTAGGGACATTTTTATTATATTACACTGAGGATAGCAGTCAAAGTTTAAATTCAGGCACCCGAAGGCAGAAGTTCTTGGTTCTGAGAATACTCTAAGGCTCTCTGTCGAGGGTTTAGGCTAAAGGCCTCTAAGCCACAAACCCGTGAGAGCCGGGCCGATACCCAACTACCGAAAAATAGATGTGGGATACTGAGCACGCTACATGCCCAGTTCTGATACTTGTTCGAAGGCTCTCAGCTGGGGGATATGACGGATTCCCGGATGAGAGGGCCTGGCCGTTTCTCGTTCTCGGAGGTAAGGTGCTGAGCCGGCAGCACATGTAGCCTACCTCGTGAGCGAGAATAAAAATGCAGAAAGTGTCCCAGTCGAATGAAATGAATACGAAAACTGTATGTATCTAACTCATAGAGTGTAGATAAAAGTGAAAAAACGTCTCAATAACACGAAATGGAACGCACGGCTAGCGAATCCATTGCGTGGTCCGACGTCAAAAGCAAAAGCTTACCGAGTGGATGTCGCCCGCAGTCTGACCGTTCCTGGTGTGTGCTTGAGCGACCAGTGGCAAGCGAGATGCCCAACACATGGAAGTGAGGAACTAAAGCAGCCATGAACAGGACGTCGCAACTTCTTGGGTGAGCCCAGTCTCAGAGTAATATGTGCCGGCTCTGCAATTAGGATAGCCTTGGATAGACCCATGGTCTGCCCCTGCCTTCCCTTGAGGGTTAACCGTGATGTCAATGATCGTTCTATCTTGACCAGCTGAGATGTGGGCGACATCACAACAATATGTCTAACGTGCCTCGAAACCCGAGGAAGGCTAACCTCATTTAAAAAATGCCTGCTGAAGTCGGAAGTGCCGTCCTACGGGTGGCAAACTAAAAATTGGCACTACGCATTTACGTCCGAGTGAAATGTCTCGTCCGAATGTCTCTCGTGCTAGGAACAGCTCTGATTACCTAGTTTCCGAATGCCGCTCTTGTTCGGAACAGCTCTGACTAGGTAGTTTTCCGAATGTCTGTCGTGCCTGGAACAGCTCTGACGGGCGCAACGACAAGCACATGTCCGAAAACTCGCTGAGTGGATACCGTCTGCAGACCTGTCTGGTTTGTGCGGGAACGGCCCGGGGCGAACGAAATGCCCAATATATTGAAGTGAGGAATTAAAGCAGCCATGAGCAGGACGTGACGATTCCCTCGGTGAGCCCAGCACCAGAGCGTTATGTGTCGGCTCTGCAATTATGGAAGCCACCCAGGATGGCGGAAAATGCTATGGACTGTCCCTGCCTTCATTTGAGGGATGACCGTGCAGTCTTCGACTGTTCAAACTTGACCAGCTGGGAGGTAGACAGTACCACAAAAGTGAGAGTCTCCCAGGAATGCTAACCTGGTCAAAAATGCACGCTAAAAGTCGGATGTGTTGGCCTAAGGGTTTCGACCCAAGGGTGCCTAACCAGACACACCGCAATCACATCGGGGAAAAAAACACTCCGGTTGAACGCAAAGAAGAAGGAGAAATGCCTTAGTATAATCTATGAAGCATAAATATATGTCCCTCTGTTTCTCTATTGACCTTTCCATTAGTGTTCGTAATATATATATTGCATTGCTTGTACCCTTGCCTTCCATACAACCGTACCGTTCTTCACTAATTTCCATTTTTATTTTCTTTCTTGTAAAGGATATGAAAAAAAAAAGAAAAGATACAGTTGATCTTCTTCTTCTGCATTCACCCGGAGTCCATTTTTTTCGAATGTGATTGTGTTGTGCCTGTTTACAGCGGAGCTGCGTTACTGCTCCTTTAAGCCGACACATCCGATTTCTGCGGTAGTCGTAATATGTGGAAAAACATGATCATTACGCCAGTCGGCAAGGCACTTGTTGATGAAATAAGGCTGGCGTAATGTTAATATCATATAAGCCTGCCTTATTGGTGTGAAAATGTTTACTTTACTCTGTGTCTTCTCGTATGAAACGCGCAAATATGGAACATTGAAACGTGATCTTTTTGTAGTTTGTCAGCAATGACAATGTAAAGCCATGCATGCTTCCTGTGTTTCACAGCCTGGGGTTCTGAGATAAGTAGCAGGTTTTTTTCTGTTCCATTTCTTTTTTATTGTTCTCATTTATTTTTCATCGTTCTATTCTGTTCATTCGCTTATGTCTTAATGTAGTCGTTGTATTGTCTTCCCATGCTTATATGTTGTGCTTTCGTGTATTAGTTTCCTGGTGAAGGCTAGTTGCTACAACGTTCTTTGTTTTCCGTCGCTGTGTTCTATAAAGCTGTATTATTACTTTGTGTTATTTTACAATGCTTCCTTGAAGCGCATGACCGACTTAAATTCATTTCCGCTAACCTGATAGTAACGTGACTCGTGATCTTTGACCTCGCGAGGTCACCTGTCAAGAAGCAAAATAAATGCTGACGTAGTTGTTTTGCTTTCTGTGAGATGACGACAGCGGGACGCTAAAAATAGCCTCGTCCAATGATTGGGTGGTTGGAGGCGTCAGGGGGTTGTGTTGCCTCCCAACACAGGTTAACCTTTCATTTCACCCACTGACGTAAAACTAGAATAAAGAGGACATGGGCGTCCGTTACAGAGGTTGAGATTGAGGTCATGTAAAGTTATGCTGGTGGGTAGTCTATGGGGATTGACGGGCTCTGTTGGTTTTGTTGTTGCCAGATGTGTCAGGAGTCAGGAGGGGTTTCTGCAGGAAATGCGAGGTGCATTGGTAGTCAGGTTTTTAGATGAATACAGTATATATATATATATATATATATATATATATATATATATATATATATATATATATATATATATATATATATATATATATATATATATATGTGTGTGTGTGTGTGTGTGTGTGTGGCTTCTCCGTGGCGAAGACGTGACGGAAGCAGTTCGTAATCCAGCACACTGAGTTCGAAACACAGCTGCGGGTGATTTGGCAACATACCGCCTTGCGTTTGTTTTCCGAAATGGTATGAGAGCCGGTTGTTCGGAAATCATCAATGGCAAACTACTGAATGTAAACTTTTCAAGAGATCATAAATAGCACCCAAAAACAAAACCAAAAAATGCTGGGGTTGACTGCGACGTCATGTAAAGGATATGCAACCAACTTTTTAAAACATGTATATATAATATAAATAGGAAGTTCTTACGCTGGACATTTTTCGTCTGGCATGAGGTGATTGGAGTTCAATGTTTTATTTAGAATTATGATCAAGTCGAAGAGGAAGGCCGAGGAACAGGATGTATCGAGAGGAGGTGGAAAACAAGTAGGGAATAATAATGATATTTATACAATGGGGGACGGGAGAGGAAGTTGAAGAAGAAGACGATGGTGGTGATGAGGAGGGGGAGGTAAGGAAGGAGGAGGAGTAATAACGAGAATAATAGCAAAACCAGATAGAATAAGAGGACGGTGAGAAAGGGGGAGAGAAAATAAAATGAATTCGTCGTCGTTGGAGGTGGTGAAGAAGAAGAAGAAGAAGAAGAAGAAGAAGAAGAAGAAGAAGAAGAAGAAGAAGAAGAAGAAGAAGAAGAAGAAGAAGAAGAAGAAGAAGAAGAAGAAGAACTGTATACAAGACTACAAAACTATAATCTAGAATTATAACTGATTGTACCATTGCCGGTGTCTGTTTTTCCTATTTGAGTAATGGGGATCGCTGGGATCACCAATCAGCACCTATTGTAAAATCTTGTCTATATATTATACCTGCAATAGAGAAAACCCCCAAGTTGACCACGATTAGAATCCAGGCCTCGTGATGTGTGAGACCAGGGTCGTGCCTTAACCTTTCGTTCACCATCTCTACAAATACAAGTATATGTGTTGGTCCCGGTGAAGGTAACTGCGTGACAGGGTGATACTGTTGGATATAATATACTACGCCTGTTCATGTACTACATGTATGATGTAATAAGGTTGGGTGAATCCTCTCCGTCTCTAGCCTTTCCTTCTTAGTGAAGTTTCAGAAAACTGATAATTACCCAGTATCTATTTCACGCGGACTCCCTGATCTAGGAGTTACACGACTTTCTCTGTAATCCCGTATACTCTCGTGAGTAACGTGACGTGCGCGAGAATCGGTAGCGGTTCTCTCCGCGTCGGTAACTTACGGGGTATATAAGCCGGCCGCTCAGAAAGCAATGGCAAACTACTGAGCGTAAGCTTGCCAAGACATCAACAATCAGCTGAAAGAAGCTGATGTTGACAACGATGTCCTGTAAAGGATATGCGAAGCTAAAAATAAAAATCTATTTCACGAGGCTTGAGTCGGCCATTACTGAGGGTTTAACCCATGGCAAATGTGGCGGTAAACAATACGAGAGATGGATCCTGCTGTACCGGAGTCGAAGTACGTGGGGTTATTCAGCAAGGCGACGTTGGCGTTGTGACAGGTTCAAATCTCCAAATACCTTAGCTATTGGTTTTTCTATTGTCGAATGAGCCATCTTCTTTCTGTTATCTCCTCTGAGTGACAATCAATACCTGAGTATTTCTAATGTTATTACTATAGTCTCGAATGTTCACCCAGCGAAGACTACTTCTGAGCGTTAGTAACCACAGCACTAACTTGTACACCGTTCCAAAGGTAGCAGACAACAAAAGGACATCTGGTGTATCGGACGCGGGACATCTTGCTTGTGATCGAGAAGTTTTCCGGAAGGTTGTTATGGGAGCTTGCTTGCTTGTGTTCGTTGGCTTGAGCTCCAACGCGAAGTCCTATACGTCGGATGAAGTCATCCTGTTCTCCAACATCAGTGTTATGTCATACAGGACCTGAGGTTTGCGTGAGTATCCGTTGTCCCGTGTCTGGCTTATTGGTGTGCAGACTGGTGGTTCCTCGCCGTACAGGCAGACAATCTCCGACTTCGGAGGAATCGGCGATCCTACTGACTTTAGCCAGGACCCCGAAGGGACCTGTTGCCCAGGATGCTCGACAAAGACGCGTCAATAGGTCTTGGCCAGTATATAACCCGGCCCTGGTGCCCTGGAAACACCTCTGCGTCCCGTTATGGGAGCGAGGTTCTGCAAAGGACATGTTACTGAATGGCTCTAGTTGATTTCTACCTTACTCTATCCCTCTGGACATTGGGTTGGTGACAGCTGGCAATGAAATATTTAGTTCCGGTCTCACACACCCTGCTGGCTTGTTTCTGAGCTTGGACAGGGGAAGGAGAGCTCGCCTACACAATCCCCGTGGAGGTATGCTTAGGTACCGGGTCGGGAGACAAGTCACCAGGCTAACCTCACTTCGATGACTGCAAGACCGGACGATCTGAACGCAAATAATGGGATTTAACTGATTCAGTTACCTCTGAAGTCGGAGTGGTCTCGCCTGATGGCGAGGGACACTTGTTTTAATAAGGAAAGCTAACCCCCACGCAATATTCAGTCCAAGACTACTAGAAGTAATGTGTTTGGACTACGCTTGAGTTCAAAGCGAGAGAGCGCAAAAAAAAAATAATTTATTCAGTGTCGAAGGATTGTATATCGCCAAATGTGATCTCTCATTTGGACGGAAGAACGATTTCGCTATACTAGACTCGTCGTGTTATTTGTTTCGTTTCGCTGTATCTTCCGCAATTTCAATGTTCAGTGAACGGAAATGACATTATAATACTTGGTCCATTTGACAGTCTATCTTGTTTGGTCCAAAACTACTAATTCTTTCTTTTTTCTTTTTTTTTTTCTTTTTAGTTTTTTTTAGATATCGAATTAGGTAAAGAGTGAAAACTCAATCTTTGAAACATTCACCACTAGATGAGTGCTCGCTGGTAACTACACTAGCAATGGTCTTGCTGTTGGTGTCTTTGGAACACGCAGAATCTTTTCCACTACAAGTCGGAGACACGGAAGAGAGTTATACTTACGAAATGCGAGCTTTCATGCCACATACGAGTTCTAAAGGTTGGTTCATTCCGTAATCTATGTGCTAATCTATTAGTAATCTATTGTGACAAGCTCTGAATTTACTTTATAATAAAACCCGATTAGCATGTTAAAAGCGGATGAATACCGAAAACAAAAAGACTGAAAAACATAAGCAAGGAAAGGATACTAACATTGCAATTCTTGTTACAAAATGGGGAAGTGTGGCGTAAATGTTATAATATCAGCCACAGATGCAAATAATTTATACAATGGTTATGGGCAGAACAAATGACACTCTGCAATAACAACAGACATTAAATATGGCAATTATATTCCCAAAGGAGGACTACTATGTGTCTGTTTAAAAGAAAGACATTTGGTAAACTGGAATAAAAAAAAAAAAACCATAAAAAAACAATTAGAAGATCCAATGTAAAAAAAAAAAAAAACCATATCACACATATGATATGTAACCTCTGTTTTATATTATTGTCAGTGCGTCATGTTATCTATGCTTTATGTTACTGTCAGTGTCAGGTGTAATCTCTATTTTATGTTATTGCCAGTGTGACATGTAATCTCTGCTTTATGTTACAGTCAGTGCCCCATGTAGCCTCTGTTTTGTGTTATTGTCCGAACCATGTGTAATATTTGTGTTATGTTACTATCAGTACTACATATAATATATGCTTAATTTTATCATTTTTTTGTCCATATATTGAACTTTATCTTCCCCAGAAATTGGTATCACAACCGCCAAAGAATTGTACATCAGCGAGAGACAGAGAACAAGAATACACTGTCATAATGGTACTGGGAGCCCAACTGGCCACCGACTGAGCTTGACAAAACACATAAGCGTGGCACAATGTTATTGCGAAAGATCAATGTAATTTCTCGTTACCCATATCTCTAACTTTCTCTGTTTTATTCGTTGTTATATTAGCCCAGTCTGTCAGTTATATTAGCCCAATCTGTCAGTTATATTGGCAGATCTGTCATAGTTATCACATTAACCCGATTACATCGTGACAACAACAAGAGCGTTCTATGTGTCGACTTAGAGAGAGAGCTGGAAAGTGTAACATCGTAGCACGGAGTAATATCTGCACTGAACAAGACAGGAGACTGCGAACATACATGACGACCAACGCCACCAAACTACAATATAAATACACCTACATTGTAGATTTCCTTAGCGATTGTTTTCTTTAAATTGTCATGGACTCCCAGGTTGACCCATCCTAAAGTGGGTGCCAGGAAATATCATGGGAAGTAAAGACGACCGGCGTGCGAATGACCTCATCACCCGTTGAGAACTATTGGTCTATAAACATATGAGGCTAGCACCATATACCCGGGACTTCTCGTTGAAGATGGTCCTTTACATTACTTACTAGATTTACTTATAAACAACGAGTGCCATAAGTCTTGAGGGAGGCACGGCTTGGGAGGAGGCACAGTTCGTAGCTATGTGACAAGCACGAAGACAAGGCAAAGCACGAAGACAACGCAACGTCTCGAAACATGGATCAAACGTACTGCAGGAGAAAGACACCCGGAGTCATGGCCCGACCCCAGAGAGTGTCAGGGAGATAAAGGGTCGAAACATTCCGGGAAGGGGCATCCGTCTGACGATCAGAAACCCCCTGTCGTGCTTGCTTCGTCACGGAGTTTTTATCACTAATCAATAAATAGACTTGATCCAGATCAAGGTCTTTGGGTCCTATGCCGTTAAGCGAGGCACGTGATGATGATGATGATGATGATGATGATGATGATGATGATGATGATGATGATGATGATGATGATGATGATAAGCCAGGAAAGGTTGAATATAATTCATACTTCTATGGGATTAGTCTAGTTTTCTAAACTATGTACTACACGTCTCTATGGAAAAAGAAACAAAGGAACACAAAAAGACGCTAGTCGCCTCATAAGATAATTCGGTTACCTAAACAAGTCCTATAATCCCACATATTTACGACAGTATCTGCATTGAGATTGCCTTCACAATGTTTGCTTTCATGTAATGTATGCAAAACTCTGTACACTTCACGCCTGCTCACCGGCGTAGAATATTACGTAAACATTGTGCAATTTATAGCGGCAGTAATACAACGCACTTAAACATGAAAGACTGTTTTGTAAGGGGGACAGACATTTCTTCTGTGATTGGCAGGTTAACCCAGAAAGCCGAAAGCAGCGATTTATGGCCACAATCACGTTGCTAACTTCAGCCCTAACTTCAGCCAAATCATGGATGCCAAGTAACACAAAGGTTCATATAAACGAACTCGTTTCCATGACATGGTGAAGTATTGGGATTACGGTGCCAGGCCCATATTGTCTTGACCAAACAGCACTCGATGGCTGATGTCGTCGGTGTTACGCCAACAGTCTTCACCTCCTACAAAATTCCTTGGCACCCTGTTTATGGGACGCAGACAACAATGCAGAAATGTAAATAACAAATAGTGAAGGATCTTTTTTATGCCTTGAGAACCTCTGAAGTCTTACTGGGTTCGTCTGAGAGCGAGGGACACTGGTAATAGGGAAAGCTAATCCACGCGCAAAAATTAAATCCATTGCTGCTTGAAGTAACGTGCATGGACTACGCTTGAATTCAAAGCGAGTGCTAAGAAATCTCTTGAGACGTGTTGGGCATGTTGTACTTACCCCATAATTTCATAGACCAATCCACACTCAATGGGGTGTTGTGATCATTATAACACTGGCCATTGTCACTTCTCAAGACATTTCTAGGTACTCAATTTAGACTATTTCTATCTATAAGTCCAATTCGATGTGAATTCAAACCTCTGACTCTAGGACCGTCAGGCAAGCGTGCTAGCCACTGCGCTAGCTCGGCCCCCCACCGACCCAAACAGTCCTGTGGCCACAAACAGATATGTGCCCAGGGAAATTTAAACTCGACCTCAAGGCTGGCAGAAGAGTGGACAAGTCACATTACAGCCACCACTCCCGACAAGAAAAAAGTATAGCTATTATTATTATTATTATTATTATTATTATTATTATTATTATTATTATTATTATTATTGCTGCTGCTGCTGTTTATCCGCGACTGATAGACTACGTCATCCGGCTACGTTCACACAGTATCGAGTTCGAATCCCAGCTTAGGGTTGCAATATTTACAAAATCCATTTGCGATTATTGATATCACACGTCCCTCAGTTATCTTTGGTAGTGACATCTGTATCTAGCATCATCAGAAAAGGTCGGAAACATGTCTCGTGTGCAAATTGTGCACTTGGAAAATCTCACACTATTTGGAAATCGCACAGAGTAGCCCGACAGACAACATAGTTGCGACAGAAAACATACCCAAGAGTTGAGAGAGCCTGTTGCCCTGGATGGAGTCTGTCTAGAGGGGGAAAAGCTTTCACAAAAAGCATCAAGTCGGACACTCTGACCTCTGAGGTAACGTTTAATAACGCATAACGCCCCCCTCCGAAAGAGAAACGAACAACAAGACGTCAAGGCTGCTGGTTGTGGCTTGACTTCTCTGACCATCAGGTATGGGGGATGGGGGGGGGGGGGGGGGACTTGAGTGGTCTCGATGTATGGTGTCCGCCTGGAGTGCTGGAGGTCCCGGGTGCAAGCCCCGGTGAGGGCCGGATTTTTTCACGTGGACTTCTAGTAACAAAATGTCCCCTGGTCTCTGGGTAGTGAGATTGCCCGTGTGTATTGTTGCGCATGTTAAATATCCCTTGGCGGTTGGAAATCGAAAAACAGTGGCGTAGCGGCGCTGCCCAGGCAAGATTTCGAGCTAAAAATCTACCCAAAGTATTTCACGATTCTTGCCGGTGCTACGGAGTTCGTGCACTGGGCTGAGATTCTCCGGACTCAGGCTTAAGTTATGAGTTGAACGGTGCACCCGTGTGCTGTGATGTTTATCCGTCGACTAAACTAAACTAAACTAAACCATCAGATATAATCAAAGTAAATGGACCATTTGTACACGCCTCAGGGCATACTCGCATATGTTGCTAGCCCCATGTTTTTTAAGATCAACTGACACTCGGGATGTGATTTAGTCAATATGACACCGGAGCCTTTACTTCCCAAAACATTTTCTGGAACTCATTTTATGTTGTATCAACTTGGGACCCAAGTCGAGATTTTAAAAAAAATCCGGCTCGGGATCCATAATCGATTGACAGCCGATATAAGCAAGTTTAAAATAGAATGACAGAAATAGAAATGATGTAATTTTGTGACACTTACATGGCGAAATACATCATGGTTAACCAAACTAATGCGCACATTAATTATTCAGAACTGGGGGGGCCCGCGAACTTATGAGTTTTGAAACGTTTGCTTTTGATAAAGTATTAACAAGGCACGCCAGGGAAACTCGGTATCTAAGTTCAAGATATAAAGATCTTCTGTTACTATTGTTTAACAAAGCGCTACACAAATACTCCTGACGTCTTATCTCATCTAATCTCAATTGTTCCTCTTGTACCTTGCTGAGGTGAAGTATAAACAGGGGGAGAGTGTCCATTTATGGGCTTCATATATCGAGTCGCCCATATGTATGACGTCATTATATAATATATCGTGTGCGCAGTTTAGATAGTATGTCCTCTTCAGAAATGGGGAGATAGCACATGTGTTCTTCGCTTAAATACAGGAATATCACTTGATGGGAGAAGATTTGAGGTAATTGAAATAGCATATGAAATCAATTAACAGACATTGGTTGGCACTCATATAAGGGGATGAGGGAGAAATAGAGACTAGACAATATACAAATTGTAAGCTATGGTGACCACAAAGGCATTCGAACCAGTCTTCGCCTAATGGTGACAGCATCTAGCCTAAAGAACAAGTATTTCTGTTCATGGTCAATCAGGCGTACGTAAAGACGGCGTTTTCGTTAATCAGAACTATCATCTACCGAAACCTACAACCAAGGACTTAGGTCGATTTGTATCTAGTCATTGAAATAGTACCATAGGTTTCAGAAATGAATTAAGCAAGCAATTACACTCGTTCTTACAGTGCCAATCAAAGAATGAGTTTAAATTTAGTCTGGGTATACACTCAAAAATCATGTTTATAATCCTCCTGTAATTATCAAGTCTACTTTCAGATTAGGAGTCGGCCGCGAAGCTGAATGCACTTGCAATGAAACTTCCGGTACTCTGTCGTCGCGGTAGTAGTATCAACCCTTACGTTAGACTCTAGCTTGACTTCTCGTTTAGAGAGCAACTGCAAAATCCTGAACGTAAAACTTCCTATTGTTTCGGGGTTGATCACAACGTCCTGCAGGGATATGCAACATCTATCGTTAACATTCAGTTGTCTCACAAATTATCGAATACGAAACGAGGCAGATGTTTACTGCCTGGTAATTTATATTGTTCGTTTGTTTCTGGAAATTAATTACAGTAAATACTATTTGGAAAATTTCTTGTTCAATATATGGTACCCAATTTTTCGTGTAAAAAACTGGGGGAAGGGGGAAGGGGCATTTGGTGGCTTGGCTATAAGGCACAGAGAGGATAATAACACAAACTCGAACAGACTGATTGTGCGACATGGCGAACCTTGACCGGCCACGCTTATCGGCATGACACACGATGATTGATTAAATGATAGTGGGAACTTATAGCAGCAACAGATTGTATTTGCTAATTGTTAATTTGCAGCCTTGCTGATGGCCGAAAAGTATTCTGTTTCGTCAATTCTGCGGCTAAGTAATCTGCGTTGACAAGCATATTATCGGGTTTGTTTTCCCTAGCCTTAGCCTTAGACTGTCTCCAATTTATCTACAAGGCAGCAAGTTTGTGTTTCTCGTGGCCTGGTTTCTATCTTTTGATCCGGGAGACAATGGAGACCCTATCATCAGTAGCTGCGCTACCGTCGACATAACTCATTTGGTCAGTGGAGTACTCAAGCCCTTCTACAACTTCAAGACGGAGATAAAAAACATTGTTTAGCATATCCTTTACAGGACATCGCTGTCAACACCAGCATTTTACAGCTGTCGATGATTTCTTGGCAAGATTACGCTCAGTAGTTTGCCATTGCTTTCTGAGTGGCCGGCTCACTTACCCCGTAAGTTACCAACGCGGCGAGAACCGCTTCCAGTTCTCGCGTGCTACGTCACCCTGCGTGGATAAAAGGGATTACGGAGAAAGTCGTTTAACGCGTAGGCCAGGGAGACCGGCGGAGATACAATAGAGAGGGGAAATATGATTTGTGAGTGTTTTTCTTCTTCTTCTCCTCCTCCTCCTCGGCCCTCTTTTTCTTTACATGTTCCTCTTCCTCCTTTTTCGCCTTCTTTCTTTCCCGCAAAAGCCATGCAACATTATTTATAATGGTTGATATTGAGAAATATTGGCGCCTTCCAAAGTCAGTCTCAAGCAGTGCCCATACATGACCTGGAGAGACAACAACAGAAGCAACATCATGAGCAAATATGAAGATACAGACCAAGAAAGGCATTTATTGTGCAGACACTCGTTTAGAAGTCAATGCAGTCTTTCTATTGCACATTGAGGCATCAACCAATTCACAGCCAGCCGTCCTATCCTTTGCTATCTCCATCAGCTCCATCTATATCCTCGCCCATATAGTTCATCTCTGTATTTAACTGTCTTCTTGTGTTTTAGTTCTCCTAATTCACCTTGTGGGTTCCGAACAATGGAATGTATAGTAATACTATTCTCAGATGTTTTCAGCGTGCAGACATATTGTACGTGCTATTAAAGATAGTGACATGTGACAGACAACTCATCATTATCATGCACCAAACCGATAAGCTTGATGGGTCGTGGTTAGCAATCTCCCACGATCACCAGTTTTGGATCACGAGTGTGGCATACGACCAAGTCATCCTCGTTTTTATCTTTTTGCCTTCCTCTTGCTCATTTCCTATCAATTTTTCTAGGTGTTACTAACTTTTCAAGTTATTTCTCCCCATAATGTGCCGAAAAAATCTTGATAGACAACTATGTAATGGAAATGCCACGTTATTGTGACAATGGCATGGGCACAATTGGAGGAGGTTTCGATGTCCCATCTAAACCTCCCTGCACTCAGACCTTCCTAATGTGGTGATCCTTAAACTTCACATACCCACAGCAGGCGCTTACCACGGGACTATCTTCACGAGTAGCCCTGGGACATAACTATTTTTTTTAAAAATATTCCGTTCGCTTACTGTAGTCGTGGAGTAGATCTGGCTATGGCTTTAAATTTAAGGAAAACATATGATGAAAAGCAAGGTTGAGAATCGTAGCATTAGAGCAACACACTTTGACAGAAGTAGAGGTGAAGGTCACAAATGACCAACACGAGCGTGTCAACTTTGTCACATGACACATCGTTAGTGAAAAGATAACAACCTACTGCTGAGCGTGAAACACAGTCAGCGCAAAATTAGATGGACAGACGCCCAACAAAGTGAGAAACAAATAGTACATATGACCAACAAATTGAAACAGCTGTGCTGAGATAAAACAGCCTAATTGGCTATGTGAAACCAGTGCCTTTCCCGCGTGCGCATGTGTTTATAGACTACAGTATTTGGTATAAATATAATGATTGGAAGAAACTGTTGATGTGTATAAAATGGGTAACTATCTTTACGAAAGCTGGGCGCATTTTAAAATCAACATTGAGAACCATTGTTCCAAGTAAATGACGCACATAATCCCACACAGTGACAAGCTCTCGGGGAAATCATATTCCATTGACTTTTCCTTTATTATTGCCATGTTTGTTGTTTTTAATTCCAGAGCTTTCTTCGTATGTCGATTGGATCTGTGGGAACAATGGCTATTTCGCTCGTTCTCCACTTCACACGGTTTTGGATTTCACCCAGCCTTGGCAGTTTCCTCGACCGGAAATATGACAAGGAAGAGAGTCTGCCATTCTACCAAACGGACTAGTATATAGAACTTCACATCTCAACGCCAGTAGCAGGGGATTACATAATCCTGACAAGATGCAGCGACATATGTCAAGCAACACATTGTGCAACCTATTGTTAGGCTTTCTTTTTTTTTATATATAAATCTGTCAGGGGACTGAACTATATATGTTGTGGCCATGCATGCTGGTGTGCTGAACTATATATGCTGTGACCATGCATGCTGGTGTGCTTATAACAACCTGCAACATCTGGCTCACAGATATAATTTTCAGTATAAATAATACTATTGTGGATCTATTATAGAGACAAACTCGAGGGGGAGAATTAGGCAAATACTGATGTAGGCTGTATTTAAATAAGAGGGATAGCATAAGATTGACAAAATGATGATGCTAGCTACCTTAAGTAGCAGGACAATCTTTGACTGAACTAATGACGATACCATAAAGGTAGTCCCATAACAGATACTGCAGTTGGCGCGCTTCTAAGCCACGACATATGAACTGGGGTAGCCAGTTCACTTTTTGTTCGCATTTCCTACTCAGACAATTGTCTTGCACTCATTTTTATGACGTTGGGCAAACCGCCTAGGTAGGCAAGCTCACCATCCACCATATCACCGCTGCATCTTTAAAAATTTATGCACGGAATATCACATCTGCAGTACAGAAATTATGCTGTTATTATGAATGTTGTTGCTGATCCAGCAGTCTCTAAACTACCCTCTAATGTCCATTCCTTAAATGTTGGTTTATATACTGGACACAGCTTAACGGATTGATGTGTTTGTTGTTTGACATAGTTTTTATTAGTTAGTTGCATATTCTTTTACAGGACGTAGCAGTCAACCCCAGCATTTTTTTTGGCTATTCGTGATTCCTGGGCATGTTTATTTTCAGTAGTTTGCCATTGCTTTCTGAACGACCGGCACCCATACCATTTCATAAAAAACCAACGTGAGGCAGTCTGTTGCCAAATTGCCCACAGCTGTGTTTCGAATGCGGTATTACGAACTGCGTCCGTAAATCCTTCGCCACGGAGCTGGCTATTTGACCTATGCTAAATTAATATAAAATTGTGAGACCCATGGTGATATTTCAATGGTTAGATAATCTGTCCATATACCATAGTTGTGGGTTCAGGTGGATGACATCCATTTTAGGGGTGTCTGGTCGGTCATGCATCGAAGTACACTTGTTCCTGCAGCAATGAGATGCCATTCTGCGGCGACTGGTTCGAATCCCAGTAAGGTAACTATAGCTTTCGATGTTTACGACGTCTAGTCTGTCCTCTAATTTCTTTTTTCTACTTCTATGAGTGCCAAGCAATACATGTGGATTTACTAATGAGCTAGCTTCTCCCTGTTGTCAACTCTCACCTCCCTATCATAAGCCAGATTAAGTGGCAGTGACAACCTGTCATCTAAATATAGGAACAGTTGACAGGAACATCACAGCCTGCCTCAGTTTCAAGTTCAGTGACCTGGCTACGCAGCGGTGGTACAGAATGCACTCACCTGCCTTGGGTTCAAATTGGCCATCAAGTCGAATTTGTTTTTATGACCATATGACCCAGCCTGATATAATTGGCAACAGACAGGTTGTCGGGGGATGATTCGGTGTGATACTAACCACATCATCCATCTAGTGGCATCAGATATGAAAGTGCCCTGCCGATTGGTGTGGGCGATCATGTTGCCACACCTCAAATGGCATGAATCAATTTGTGTGTTGACACCCTTCCATGACACAAGACTGTCAAGAATTTTTCCACCCTGTCTTCCTCTATCTCTTTCAAATATTCTCTCCAGTTGTCACAATATACTTTATTACCTGTTCATCATGTGCCCGAATTTTTTTTTTTTTAATTTTGTCTTTTCCTCCCTCAAAAAGGTTAGATTACTCATCTTGGCTGTCGGTGTAATTTCCAGTACTTTTATAAAACTACATCTCTAAAGCTTCTAAGGAATTATTTTACATTTTCATCAATTGCTCAGGCTTGGCAGACCTAACACAAAAGTTGTCAGATTGACGAGAACATTGGACAATACTTCCATGTAACTTTGTCACAGCTTTATGATTATATTAATTGTTTCCCCGTTTCTCTTGGTGGCCTGACAAGCTGCGGTCTCCTTTCATCGATTATTATGGATTTGAAGTAGACTTATCCCCATAAAAATAGGTATCGGGATAATTTCCATAAACAAACTCCATTACACAGCAGATGGAATACCTAAAGACCTGACACTTCACACCTAGACAGGAATATTGTGTGGTTAATTCTAGTCTTGTTCATGTTGCATCTCCTGTTGTGCGTTTGTACTCTCACTTCATGAGCCACTTGCACGAGCTTGTATCTTTGTTGATTGGTTGTGAACTGCCTAATCATTAATATTTTGCAGAATTACATTAGTTGGCTGATTGTAAATCCCTTGACACTTAGTTTATGTGATCACACATTCATGGTTGGCTGACTGTGAATCACTTGGCAGTTAGGCATAATCACAAACTTATCCTTGGCTGGTTTTTGAATCACATGACCTTTAGTGATTTTCATGATCACACAAGTTTGTCATGCATGGTTGGTTGTGAAGTGACATCCATAAATACAAAAACTTGTGTAATGGTCGGCTGATCGTGAATCATGTGACAGTTAGGCATAATCACAAGCTTATCCTTGGCTGGTTTTTGAATCACATGACCATTGGTGATTTGCGTGATCACTCAAGTTCATGCATGGCTGGTTGTGAAGTGACATTCATGAACACAAAAGCTTGTGTCATAGTTGGCTGGTTGTGAATCACCTGACCATGAATAACAATCATGAATAAACCCAAACCTTGGCTGGTTGGTTTTGAAATGCCTAACCATAAGGATTTGCATGATCACAGAAGTTTGACATGTATTATTGTTTAGGAATTGTTTGACAATCTGTAATTTTATTGTTTGTATTTCTGGGGGATGGCTGTGAATGGCCTGACCATGTGTGACATACATATGCAAGCTTGAGTTTGAATAATTGATTGATGAATCGAACACCGATTGGTTCAGGTCACCAGAGTACTGAAAGTAAGAAGTGCATAGATTGGAGTAGAGATGTTAGTTCTCACTTAGTACCAAAGTACCAACACCATGGGAGCTCTGTTGCATAGCTTTAATTTCCCTTTGCAAGCCTGGAGACTAGTGAAAGACCATCACTGGAACTTCACATTTGCGGAGAAGCATGTTGTGATGTACCAGGTCAGGCATCACCGTGGCACATGTTGATTTACTGGTATTAGTCCCCGCTTGACAATGTTTCCTCCAGAAGTATTTCTTTGTTAACAGACTAGCCTAGCCCTGTTGAATTTGTATGGCTATGTTCTTAAAAGAAATTAATGCTGTGAATACTTAAGTGAGCATTTCAAAAAGCAAATAGAATGGAAGAACTGCAAATTGATGTTTCAACTTCAAATATTCAGTCAAGATAATAGAGGCAAAGAAAAATGTAAGCAGTGTATTACACGAACGACTTGCAGATGCCTCAGTATGAAAGCAAGGCAAGGTTGGTGAACTAATGTGTATTCATGGAACAAAACAGTGGATGAAAGCTTACAACTCCTAACAAATGAAGGATAAAGCAAAGCAACATCAGGGCAAGCTGAATCAGTGAAGAGATTAGTAGAAATTGGGAAAGGTGCGAAATAATTTTAGTTTTTATGCTGCATGGTGCTAACCTTGAACAAGCAACCTGTTATCTTTAGCCTTTATTAAAAATAATCTTGTACAATTGATTGCCATGACAGTAAGTGTTCAGTATTTTACAAAAGTGTGTTATGACAGTAAGTGTTCAGTATTTTACAAAAGTGTGTTCAGCAGTAAAGTATGTCTGTTGTATATTTGCAAATAAATGTGGCTAAAGTTGACATGTTACATGTTTACAGTACTACTGTATTCAGTACTACTGTATTTTTTCTTATCACTTAGGCTAAAGTTTGCTTTATTTATACCCATATTAGTGTTTAATTTTTCTCTTTAAACATAATTAAACACTGGCAAATCAAGACTTTGCAGGAATTTTCCAGAAAGTGGCATAATGGTACCACTGATTCTTTCAGTTAAATCTAACACAAAAACAAGACTGAAATATAAACAAACCATACAAAAGAGATACAGGTGTTTCTAATCAACAAACGACAATGGTTCAATTGAAGGAAATTTAATAATTTCACACATATTTTGTCAAGAAAACAATATCTGTACAACAACTTTTTTTCAGATTGTTTCTAATGTTTAGACATTCACATAAAATATAGCAAGGAAACTTTAGGCAACACATTCGCATCTTTGTATAATGTCCATAGTTAATTCAGTCAATAACATGTCAACAATGAAATCTGCACCAAATATTGAACACATGAAGTAATGGCACTTGGAGAATATACAAACCTTTACATATGTGCACAAATTTGAGCTCCAACTGTTTAAAAACAACATTCACGGGTTGACTAGTTTAAAGTAGAGGGAGCAAGATTCCATGACATCAAGATCTGTTCAACAGTTCTCATGACAACATTTTATATACAGATATCTATAGCACAGTATTATACACATTTTGTGGAGATAAGGACACCAGAAATGAAGGGCAACATGAAACTACAAAAACAGTGCATGGATGTCAACAGCTACAGTACTGAAATGCTCAGCGCTGGTGTTCAAGAGGGATTTGAACAATTTATGAATGGAGCAACAAACTAGGAATCAAATAAGGGTTAAAGGCAATTGTATAGCTAGAAAAGTTAAAGCTACACAGAGAAAGACTACAATATGAATATGCCATGCAGAGAACATGCCATGCTCAGAACATGCCATGCAGAGTACGAGACAACTATAGTTAAAAGAAATAAGCTATGAGGGACAACACAAAGAGAAAAGTAGGAGGCACATTAGCATATTTCCCAAAGTCAATACTAGAGGAATGTTTAATGCAATATGGTTTTCTTGAGACATGGCCGCAGCACAAATACTGAACTCTGAGGACACCAGGCCTCAGAGCAACAGTTAAAATGTAACTGAAAGACTTTACATAATTACATTACAAGCAAATGTATAAACTGTCTTTAACACACAAAAAACCCACAAGCATACAACGAACATGCAAATGAAAATGAGTGAAATATGCTGCAACAGTACAATTGTATCTGTAATAAAATGTGATAATGTAAATTTACATATCCAAAATAGGATATGTGAATTTACATATCTTAAACCAAAATCGGATATGTAAATTTACTTATGGGATATCACGATATATAAATTCACATATCGGATTATCGGATTTTAAAAAAATATGAAAATGTACTATCCGGAAAACTTCTGATATTAAAAATAACCTGAATAAATGGACTTAGGGCAAATACTAGTGGTAGATGGGTTTTGCACAATTTTATCTTTTTTTATCTATATACTATTTGAAGCAGGAGATGGCAATCTATAACAGCCCACTATCACTGTACTGGCTGCTAACCAGAAATTAGACAGTACATTTCTTGCCTATATTCTTGAAAAATATTGACACACTACTGCTGATGAATTACAGGCAACCAACAAATGAAAAAAAAAAAAAAAAAGTTTGCATGCTACAAAATGGAGATGGATGATGCTGTATGAACAAAATAGTGGAGTGATATGTACCAAACAACTAATATCAAATATAGCATTAAAACATATCACAGTCTGGGTTATCTGGCCATCAGTTTACAATTTACACATACCGAAAAATTGCCCCAGGTATAACTGATGACGCTGCTGCTATTATACTTACATATTCATAAATAGCATTTATGTATTGCCATTTAACTGTCAAGCAGACCTGAGATCAGGACTTCAGTCAACAAATATGAAATCAGCAGTTGTCAAATGTGTGAAGAATGACACTCTGATTAATCAACTATGGAATAATACAAAGACCCATGTGTTTGAGAATAAAATTTCACAGTCAACGACTATGTGAATCCATTCTCTTACACCTTAGCCCTGAAATTAAATATGCTGAAAAAATATTACATGTTATAGAAACAAGTATGAAGCACAGAGTTCATTGGTAATCAAGTTACTATGTGAAAAAAGTGATCTTAATGAAGAAGTAGATGTGCTACTGGTAGATGTAAAATTATGTTTCTAATGAAGTCAGTGGATGGCAGTACTCTCTCTTTTGCCTGGAAATCCAGAGCTTGTCCTTCCAAGACTGGGAGAGAAAACCGAAACTTAAAGACGCCTGGGTGAGCACATTCTTGTAAATTAGTTAATTTAAATTTTCAGCTACGTGCTTTTAAAGTCCAAATACATGTTTCAGCATTGCTGTGACACACAAACTGGAAGACAATTCTTAAGATCCAGCTTAATTTAACAGCTTCATCAAATTGGAAAAGTCCAGCAGTTAATGACTACAACTCAAATTTGGAATGGCGACTAATATAATGTTTTTTAAACTGTCTCATAGAAATTACATTGTTGTTATGGCACATCTCCAATATTTTCCACACTCATCCACGAAATCTCAGTTGTATTAAATTAATGTTAATGCAGAGCATATGAATTTGTTAGTTGTTTTCCTTGTACTTTTAACAGTGATTTATTTTCACAAGTACCACTCTGTTCAAATTCTCAACTTGTTTTTAAAATAACATGGCTAAAAATAAGAACAATCATATTCCTCACAATTTACCTTCTGTTCGAGTATTTACACCACAAGCTTTACACTGAAATGGCACAATGACATGCATACAACAACCATGAGCAGTCCTGGACACAGGCTGCAGTTTTAGACATACGCTAAGCCATTGCTGGAATGTCGTAGAAATTTGCTTGCTGGAGACTGCCTCCGTATACCATTGACATGGCATGGTATGGATTAAAAGCCATTTTTCTGACTCCATCCTGTAATGTGCCAGAATGGATATTTTCTAGGCGATTGATGGGAGCTCGCTGGTGTGTGTATGATGCATTGTGAACAGCTTGCGAAGCTGGAATATAACCAGAATTAATAAAACTGTCTGTGCTGGCAGACGGCAACACAGTGGGACCATAAGAAATCATTGGTCGGTACTGTGATCTAACATCATGATGTTGCAGCTGACTGACACTGGGTGATTTGGTCCTCTGAGGATGCTGGGATGGAAGAGTTGTCACTGGATGTTGATAGACCCCAGGATATGAGTTATAAGCATTGGGAGTGCTAGTGCTAAGCTGTACTGCCGGCGGTGGTGAAGGAATTGGTGAGGAAGTTGCTGATGAACTCGCCGACATAGAAAAATCTGAAATGGTGGTTTCTGGACTTGAACTGCGAGAAGAAAAACCTTCATCAGTCTCTGCTCCAGACTGTTTCTGGGCACTTTCTTTCTTATTTCTGATGTTGTAAACTTGCTCATCTACTACTTCAGATCCTACGCTGCCATCCTCACCAATACGCACGGACACAACTCCAGGATCTATCCAGATAGTCAACTCTGTAATGATTAAGTTTTTAGTCATCTGAATTTTTGCTCGTTTCAAACTTTCTACGACAATGGGATCAATACTCTGACCATTCACCCTCAGGCAGCGATAGCCACTGGCCCGGTCAGGGTTCTCAGGGAACCACTTCTTTTCAAACCGGGCTGTAAGTAATTCACGAAGAGCTGAGACGAAAGCCGAGAGCTTTGGCTCTGGAATCTTGGTGGCATCATTTTTTGTTCCAAAAGCAATTCTATGGAAAGTCTCCACTGCTGAGTCAATTTCTTTAATCATGTTTGAAAGTTGAGGGTATTATCTGAAAGAAGACCAATACAGAATGACATTATAAAATTATTGCATTGTTATAAAATCAACATAGATGAAATGCTAACCCACTATAGCAGTGTTGGCTAATCAGAGTAAAAAGGCAATAAAATGGGACCGAGAGAAACGTGCATGCATAACTGATTAATACATTCTGAAAATATTTTGTGTATAATTTAAAGCACTGTGTGGTTTGTGTGTGTGCAAAGAGAATGCATCTGTATTTATTTCAGTGTGTGTGTATGTGATTATATGAGAGAGAGAGAGAGAGAGAGAGAGAGAGAGAGAGAGAGAGAGAGAGAGAGAGAGAGAGAGAGAGAGAGAGAGAGAGAGAGAGAGAGAGAGAGAGAGAGAGAGAGAGAGGGGAGAGAGAGGAGAGAGAGGAGAGAAAGATAGAGAGAGGAGAGAGAATGTCTGTGAGTGTAGTATTCCTCATCAATGATCACAAATGTGAAGGCCTCCAATAGAAACCAAATCAAAAACAATTATTTAGATGCATTATTTGTAGATAAGTCAAATGTAAGGACCCCTTTTCACTACATATTGATATTGGGTACATGGTGCTAGCCCCATATTTTAAATAGACAAATGGTACACGAGTGATGTGGTCAATATCACACCAGCTGCCTTAACTTCCCAGAAAATGTCCTGGTACTCATTTTAGGCTGGGTCAGAATAGACGCTCTGGTCACTTTAAAAAACAAAATCTCCCTCTGGGGAGACCACTGAGCCATCACGCAAAAGTACTAGCCAAAGTACTACCTTGCAGTGGCTCTCTAATACTCATATTATGGTGATGCTCTTTACTTCTCAGCACTAAACAATTTTTTTTTCCCCCGCGTTTCCATCCTGTTTCAGGATATTGCGGTCAACACCAGCATCTTTCAGCTGTGTGTTGATTCCTAGGCTTGATTACGCTCATCAGCACGCCACGACTTTCTGAGCGACCGGCTCCATACTCTCATAAGTCGCTTTCGCGATTCGAACCACTGCTAATTCTCGTCGCGTCACGTGACGAGAGTATTCGGGGTTAGCGGAGAAAGCTGCTAACCCCTCGGCCACGGAGCCGGCACTAAACAATATGGTAAAAGAAATTTCTATATGCTAAGCTGACAAAGGGGTGTGATTAATACCATGAGATCCCAGCATTCCGCTCTGTCAAGGAAAATTGTGTTTGCAAGGAAAGGATTATAATTTTGTGTGGCTGGTTTCAGAAACAAAAACCTTGAGCAGATCACTGCACCCACTGTGTGGATGCATCTACATCATTCATAAGCCTTTCAGACTGATCCATCAATAGCCACCAGCATTATTATCTCCTATAAAACATTACGATCAATATTTTTGTTTTAAGATCCTTTCACTGCAAATAGATATCTCCATAAAAACTGTCCTGCCATAGATTTACAAGGGGAATCTCAGCACAGCACAGGAATTCACACCAGTGAGGATCTAAATTAATCACATCTGCTGTAAATATTCTGTGGTATAAAAGGAGACGGTAGTCCCACAGCAGATACTGCCATCAGAACGTGAAGTGCCAGGCCTACATATTCTAGGACTTGAGATACAAGACTGGCCAGTTACCTTACTCTTTTGCTTTTTATTCTCAAACATACAGTGCCCTTCTTTATGAGGTTGGGTTGACCTCAGAGCGAGGCACTGGTAGGAGCAAAATGAGCTAGTCTCTGCTGGAGATTGAATCTGGACCACTGACTTGGCAGACAAGCACACTAGTCATTATGTCATGGCATCTCCCACGTTTGTGCGAACTTTAACTTTACAAATTCTGCCTGGACAGTGGCCTGTGTCCGAGTTTTCCTACCAGGTCCTCACATAGTTTCCCTACCAGGTCCTCACATAGTTTCCCTACCAGGTCCTCATAGTTTTCCTACCAGGTCCTCTCATAGTTTTCCCACCAGGTCCTCTCAGAGTTTTTCATCCTTGTTGCATTTAATTCATTACCTTACCCTAAGATCAGCAGGGGACTATGTTATCCTTTTCTGAATTAGGAAACTACGAGGGTAAGTTAATAAGACACAAATGGCTGTAGAAAAATAACTAACTATGATAACAACTTGAAACCAGTTTATTTTTATATATACATTGTCCCTTTATTTACCAACATAATTTCCACCAACATTGATGCATTTATCCCATCGTTTTATCAGTCCTGCCAAACTGGCTGCATAGTACTGCGTGCTTTGTTTTCTAAACCACGTTTTCACTCCACATTCAAATTCGGTGTCATTCGGAAAATGTCTCCCGCCAAAGTGGGTTCTCAGTGGACTTAGCCCCTAGCAATTTCCCGTAAAGCGGTGCATAGCTGGGTAGAAAAAGTTATGAGGGTGAGTCAATAAGTCACACAGTTCTGTGCGATGGCAGGTAAATGAAAACAGAGCACACAGTTTTATGCAGCCGGTTTGGGAGGACTGATAAAATGATGGGATAAGTGCATCAATGTTGGTGGAAATTATGTTGAGAAATAAAAGGACAATGTACGAATAAAAATAAACTGGTTTCTTCTTCTTCTTCTTATGCGTTCATCCTGATTTTTTTTTCCGGATGTGACTGCGTTGTGCCTGTTTACAGCAGAGCTGCGTTCTTGCGCCGTTAGGCTGACACATCAGACTTCTGCGGGCATTTTTTGACCGGGTTAACCTTCCTGGAACTGGTTTCAAGTTATCATGTGTAGTTATTTTTCTACAGCCATTTGTGACTTACTTATTAACTTACCCGCGTAGGAAGAAAAGCAACGTAGGGAATTTCCGCCCTTGACACTAAAATAGAACTTCCTTGTCTAATTAATGTTTAGCTACATAAAAATTACATGTAACATACAGCCCAGTGTTACCAGTACGGCTTTTACTGATGAATAATACAACTAGTAATTTATACAAATGTTTAGTAAATCGCAAAGATAAGAGTACTTATTTGTATTTCAATTCGATTTAACCATTACGGTAATGATTACCCTTATCCCGCTCAACTTCAAGAAGAAGTTATAGCTAGGGTCCATCACCGGCTCAGAATGATAGTCCTGTGATTGAGTTGGCCGCAAAAGGAGCTGCTCGCGGTTTTACCCTAACAGACATTAATCTGAAGGTGATTGTTGTCCATATGGGGTAATTGACTTACATTTTAATAATCTAATGTGTAAAAAGATTATTGAATCGTGATCATGATAGTAAGTAGAGCAGTAGTTTGTAAAATGGTTGAATAATTTAATTAGTGAATCAAGATAAACGTGTTTAAAACTAAAATGTTACTAGTTACTAACTTTTTTTCTGCATATCCGCATATCCTTTTACAGGACATTACAGTCAACACAAACATTTTTATTTTTCAGCTGCTGTTGATGTCTTGGCAAGTTTGACGTTCAGCAGTTTGCCATTATTTTCTGAACGACTAGCTCACATACCCTCCGTAAGTAACCAGTGCGACGCGATCCGCTGCCGAATCTCGCGCAGCTGTGTTTCGTACGTGGGTATACGGGATTACGAACAACGTCCTTAACCTCTTCGCCAGAGAGACCGGCAGTTACTAACCTACTAATTAAAAATTAAATCACTAATTACTAAGCTCGTTTTATCCCAGGCAGTTTGTTACTTTTCAGTTTCTCTAAGGCAACCCAGCCAAATGTTACATTCTCTACCGCGGCAGATGTTACTTTATTTTTATGTGCGTCATTTGGTTAACAGTAAATGTCTATACATAGTCATAACAAATAAAGCAACACTACTACACTACTGACTTGACAATCTATTTAAAATAATTTTTAAAGCGTTAAAAACTAAAAACAAATATAAAAACTATAGTGTCTATAGTATAGAATTCTACATAACTTAACTACCCCTACCGAAATAAAAGTTATGTTAAAAAATCTATCTACTGATTATTACTGATTAGTATTTCTATTTTTTAGTAGATATGATTATAAATTATAATATTTATATTATATATAATATATGTTTAATGTTTGATTTTATATGTTTAACAAGTTTAAATTGTTAACACAAACACAGCAGCTTTCTGCAATGTAAACATTCGTTAAAGTTTAAAAAAAAAAAAAAAGCAACATATATGTCATGTTAACTATTACTACTCACCACTTTTGCTTACGAAATGTTATAAAGTCGATGAAACTTTCGTTCTTAGAACATCAATTCCACACAGTCACGCTCACACACAAAGATGAACACACTTCGCTACGATAACATCGTCTTCCTGAGAGAACACGTATAAATGTGCCTTCACAAGGTGTTCATCCCGGTTTTGTCTGTGCCTGACCAAGATTTTAGCCAATGAAATCCTCCGATACATAGTGAGCGTATATTTCCAACTCTCTGATTGGTGGAGGGTTAAGCAAGGCCTTTCCTTTGCTTTAGGCTTAATAAACAATAACAAGGTTGACCAGTTTTATTACTATTTCATGTTTAGAATGCTAAAATTTTCAATGTATTTAATTTTAAATGGTATAGTTATGAGAATTAATTAAGACATGTCAAAAGATAAAGCAAGAAAATTATAATAAAATGTGCGTGGTTAAAATCCCTCGACAGAGCCTCAGATATATTTAGAATGACCGCAATTCTCGAATCGGCCCGTAATATTACGTGTTTTCTGACGCCTGTTCAGTGGTGTGATTGGGAGGAAGTCATCGTATAAAATACAAAGGCTGGTATTTATTTATTTATTTTGGGGCCATCATTGTCCGGCGGGTTGACTCCCTGGCCATGATTTGAGAAGTAAAAACAGTTCGGTTGTGTGGTGTAATTATAACCAACATACACAACCAGGATCGTAGAGTATACCTATTATCCAGAGTGGGCGAAGACAATCTATGAATAATGAATACACTACTACGACTACTACTACTACTACTACTACTACTACTACTACTACTACTACTACTACCACTACTACTACTACTACTACTACTAAATACTTTTACACACCCAATCTAAAAAAAAGGTACCATTTGGGTCAGCCTAGCAGTTCTGGTCACTTGAAAAGACAATTTTGAGGAAGTAATTGCGACTTTAGTGATCTCATCCAACCCCCCCCCCCCCCACTCCCCACCCCCCACAACCGAGCGTCGATCGGCCTTAAAAACCGGGGCCGGCACCAGTATGCCTCATGGCGGGGGAAAGGAATCATTTTGTTGTTGTTGTAAAACCATGTACTGTATCCATTAGACATTACCCACCAAGGCGTGGAGAAGGGTCATTTTCTGACAGTTTGTGTTTAATTCTGCCGCTGTTAGATGTTACTATTGGTACCATCTTGGATAAAGAACAGAACAAATGCATCCATACTTCAAGAGCTGAATATTGAAGAAGGTTCTCTGTTAACGACGATAAAATAAAGAAAATTGAAATATAATATTTTGGTCGTTTGAAACGTGACGAAGGTGCAGGATGTGGCGGATGATCTCCAGATGGGTGTATCGGACGTGGGATATCTTGCTTGTGATCGACAGGTTTTCCGGAAGGTTGTCATTGGAGGGAGGTTCTGCAAGTGACTTGCTACTGAATGAATTAATGACCCAGATATTACTACTACTGCTGATACTACTACAACTACTAATACTAATACCGCAGCTTCTGCTGCTGCTGCTGCTGCTACTACTACTACTACTACTACTACTTCTACTACAATTATTACTAATATTACTAAAACTATTAGCCTACCACCACCACCACTACTACTACTACAACAATAACTACTACTATAACTTATTTTCCCTTTACAGGACATCGCTGTCAACATCAGCATCATTCAGCTGATTGTTGATTTCTTGGCAAGATTACGCTCAGTAATTTGCCATTGCTTTCTGAGCGACCGGCTCACATACCCAGTAAGTTACCGAAGCCGAGAGAACCGCTGTCAATTCTTGCGCACGTCACGTTACTCACGAGAGTATACGGGATTACGGGAAAAGTCGTGTAACTCCTAGACCAGGGCTACTATTACTACCATTACTAATATTGTTACAATAACTACAATTACGTGTACTACTATTTATGTGGTACTTCAATTTTAATTCACCGCAAACACCGCAAACAAAGAAAAATCCCTTCGAGCCTCATTTGCATCGGTCCGACAATCGTTTTCCGGTTAAGTGTTTGGTGGACTGCTGGACCGATCGATGGATGTTTTTTTTAGTTTTGGGCCCGTAGGCCCCTCACTGTCGTCGACAGTGAGGGCCCTACGGGCCCAAAAACTTAAAAAACATCCATCGATCGGTCCTAGCAGTCCACCAAACACTTAACCGGAAAACGATTGCCGGACCGATGCAAATGAGTTCGTCTTAGCAAATAATGAAAATGTGAATATCAGAAAGGCAGAGTGGCAAGTACTAAACAAAAAGAACAAAGACAATGAATATGGGATGGGGCGGGAATTAAGAAAGGCACACACAAGATGCTCTTTAACTAATAATATGAGGGTTAGTGAAAACACGAATACAAGTAACGAAACAAAGAGAAATCACAGTTACCGACAATACAAACAAAAAAGCTACCCGCAAAGGTGCTGTTGCTAAGACAAAGAATGGGGACACGGAGAGAGGATCGATACTTGCCATGTTAAATAAATTGCCCCAGCAAGTTAACATGGTTCATCGAATCTACTATTATAACGGTGCATGTGATTTAGTATTCGAGATTTTATACCGGTAGATGTTACTACGTATTCGAATTTGTCGCTTCCATCGACGAATGAACTATTTTTCGTGAAGGACTTTTGTGTTGGCATTCTGGCGGCGGCATTATGGACAATGTACCTGTGCGGGCTGTTGGTTGTCGAGACTCCGTTCTATTCCACTTTTCATATAGGGCAGTGAGTAGCATTTTGTGTGATATTCACGGGCACAGGAACGGAACATAGGCCTAATGGGGACGGGCCGTTGCCGTGAAGTAGGAACCGCGACTAATGACTAATTCGAATTTATGATTTACTTTGAAATAATAATTGTCGACTTCACTTGGAGAAGAAATGGAAATAGTAACATTAGACTATCAAAGGCGTAATTCTCAGAATTGAATGCATAGAGACTGATCATAGAGAGACATGCAATCCAACAGTTCATATCTCAAACAATGACAAGACTGAATTATCCAACTAACGGGATTAATTTATCATCATCATCATCATCATCATCATCATCATCATCATCATCATCATCATCATCATCATGTACCCTGCTATGTGACGTATAGGGTCATGTCTCTCCTCAGATCTCGGTTCCTGTTGCTCCGTGTTAATTCTGCCGATGGTATACCCCCAAACCTTGACTTAGATCATCAATCATCATCTTTCTCGGTTTGCCCCTGCCTCTTTTACCGATGATCATTTCAGTCGTCACGATGTTATCCGATGTCGCCATGTGATAGGAGTTTTAAAGAATGGTCAGGTAACCAAATGGTTAGTGGAGCTGGCTAGATTATCTTATTTTCTAACGACCTATCTTATAGTTAGTTAGTCTGTTAGGTAGTTAGTTAGTTAGTTAGTTAGTTAGTTAATTAGTTGGTTGATTAGTTAGTTAGTTAGTTAGTTAGTTGGTTGGTTGGTTAGTTAGTTAGTCGCGGTTCCAACTTTACGGGAAAGAGTCGTCACATAATGCTCCGTTCCTGTGCTAGTTAACATCACACAAAATGCTCCTCTCTGCCTTGTGTGAAAAGTGGAACAGACAGGAATCTCGACAAACCATCAGCCTGAACAGGTATACATGCTCTGACCTATCTTATGTTAAGGCCTAACATTACATTCCTTTATGACAATGTCCGCCATGTGATTTGCCCTTGATTATGTATTTATCTAAAAGATAACAAAGAAAAGCGCATATAACAATAGTAGATAGCTATAAAATTAACATGCACTTGCCATCATTGCTTTGTGATATGCACATATCAGTGACGTGGCCAGTTTCTAAGTCAGCATTAAAAATCACTGGATGCAGGTGGTGAATTGAGCTTCAAACCAGCCAATATATAGATGGTTGTTATCTTGTCAAGTTAGCGACAGTAGGCAGAGCGTCCGTTTATAGACAATGAAGCCACTATCATAGATCAACCCACATAAAGTTGGTGGTTATCGTCTCAAATTAACGACGGTAGGCAGAGCGTCTCTGTATAGAGACAATGGCAATTGTCACAGACCGGCATGGTCACTGCCAAGAAAGAAAGCAATGACAGAATGCCTACTTTACACATGCTTAGAAAACAATTGAAATGGTGGGAGTGGCCGAAAGGATCAGAATGTTCTAGATCTTACACGTGTGCTGATGGCAAGGTAAGGGGTTCATCCCCTACACATGTCAGCTGGGTTTAAATGTAGATTTCTCATTCAGAAAACGGGCAAATTACTTAACGTAGACTTGTCGGGAAAATCACCGTGGGGTTGATCGTAACGTCCAGCAAAGAACATGCATTTTTTCACTTCATAAAGTAAACTTGTCTAGAAAATCAACTTGCATTTGGAGTACTATAAGGTACATGCAACATTTTTTTTTCGAAAATTCTGATTGGTAGCGTTGCCAAGTACAGCTAAGACCTAAGCTATTTGAATTTCTGGCTGTTTGCCAACCTGTTGATGCATTGATGGTATCTATGGTTACAAGGGACTGCTTTCGTAGAAAAATAACTAGGTGAAAGGACATTTAAAAATTTTTGCCTATTGGTAAGTGTAAGGTGGTAACATTGCAGATGTGAAGAAATTATCTGGTATACATTTTTATGTTGATGGGGCGACCCCAGCGCCGCGTTCGTTGAAAAAAAAAAAAAAAGAAATCTGTGGATAGAACCAGGACCATTCTATTCACAAGCAAGCTCACTAAGCACTATGCCGCCGCGGATACATGACTACTGTTAATCGCATTCAAACCATGCCACGAGCTAATTACGCTATCATCTTTCCATTCTATTTTTGCCAATTTGTCATGAAGAAAAATTAACGTAGCCTGTTTACTAGGGAAATCATATATATTCATCTATCATGTGCCATGCCGATAAGCATGGGTGGTCATGTTTCGCCATCTTACACGATCATCAAAGTCGTGGATCAGCCCAGGTCCTAGTCTCGACCATGCCACGTGGCCAAGTCATCCAGATATTTACTTCATTGCCTTCCCTTTGTTGTCTTCCCCCACAATCTTGCTAGTTCCAAGTTCTCTAGTTTATTTCTTCTCATAACGTGTCCAAAAAATTGTGACCGTCTACGTCTAATTTCTCTAATCAGAGTACGGTTTTCATTTGCTTCTTGTGGGGCTTGTTCATTGGTTTTTCTGTCTGTCCATGATATTCTTTGCATTTTCCTCAGAAACAACAGTATCTACCGCCATTAGATGTTTTATAGCTTGTCTGTTCATTATTGTGTTTTTGCTATTTTTCCATGAAGACAAATTAAAGTAGCCTGTTTACTAGGGAGTTCGCAACCAAAAAACGAGTGAACACTAAATATAACTAGGAATACCCACTAAAGGAAAGACACATGCGGACACAAGCGAACTTTTTAACCCATGTCTTTGTCAACAAACAATTGTTTATTTTTCATTGCTAAAGAGTTACGTCGCAACGTTGATTTGCATCTATATGTGAGTGAGTGTTTCTCCTATTGTCAAGTTTCCTATTTATATTTTGTTTCAATTGTTCCCCTTTTAGTCACATGTTTAATGTGTCCGATACATAGCTTGATAGTTTTTTTAAACTGTTATTCAAGGAAAATATTTCTGAATGAAATCAAGATCACACAAGTACTGTACTTTGGCTACATAAACGACTGACTCTGGTTAACTCTTTCGGTCCGAGTAGTTCACAGCAACTACCATAGGGCAGGGAATAACAATGGCAACAAAATCGCAAGTTTATTTACATACTTCCCACATCTTCATACATTAAAAAAAGAAAAACAAATACGTTGTCATATTTCTTGAGTTAGCTCTGACTAAACATTAAAATAACATTAGAACGTGGATTAGTATACGTGGAAAATAGCCACGTGGTGCGTTGTGTATAACTATAGGATGTTCTGGAACGACAAGTTCAGGGAAAGATGAACGAAGTGATTATAAGCAAACATTTGTAGGGACATTATTCGCAAACGGCTAGTCACGTGATCCATTAGCAATAGTTGGTCACGTGACATATTCGCAAACGGCTATTCACGTGACCTACGTTTAACTACATTACGAATGTTTCATGCTAATATCATTGTGTCTTCGTAGTGTAGTAGGTTAGTATCTCCGCCTGTCCCGCGGGGAAACTGAGGTTCGACTCCCCACCGGCAAATATTTTTTTATTTTTAGAAATAGACGCAAAGCGTAGGCGAACAAAGGGAAATTAAAAAGAACGACATCTATGTATATTACTGAAAAGGAGGTGAACAAAAATAGATGACAGGTGTAATCTTAGAGTTGATGGACAATATAAAACAAAGTGAAAACGACAAATAATATTCTTTCCCTTTTTTCATCTTCCAATGAAGCTTACATTCTCAACTAAATCATGTCAACCTCTTTGCAGGTAGAGTTTTCGTCATCTACAGGCTTACTTTCATCTCGTGCGTACGCAAATTCAACGTTAAGAAGTAAGTACCGTATCTAGGCATTCATTCAGTTTTATGAAATAAACTAGTATGTATGTAGTTGAAGTTCAAAAAGAAAGTGGGGTTTAAATAAAAAGATCTTGCAAACAAAAGACAAGACAAGAAGGGAGAATAGTAGTCTTGTTAAGCCAATCGACGCGGTAGTAAACGTCACGTGACCAGCCGTTTGCGAATAATGTCCGTACATTATTAGAAAATGTTTGCTAATAAAGTCTTCCAAGATGAAAGAAGCTTGCTTTTAAAAGCACAGTAAAAACACGGGTCAGTGGATGTTGGATATTCATTACGACCGACCTTCAATGCGGAGACGGTAAGTACTGATAGTGTGTCACGTGTCTAAATTTATAGCATTTACTCATAATTCATTTATTTTATTTCTTATCAGTCTCTTTAAATTTTATATAAAATTGTCCATTTATGTAGTTTATTTTTAAGTTAATGAAATTCTCTGTTGTTTTCCATCCATCGCAGGCTGCCTTTTAGGATTAAGTCAGTAACCATTCTGTCATATCTTCACCTCCAGCTCCACTTTGGTGATTATGAGAGGTACGGAACCCCAGCCACTAACGCATACCTGCATAGCACATGATGATGACGACGACTGCTAGAAGAACAAAGAGTTAAACTAATCGTGTCTGGTGAAATTCAAACTTCATCATTGATACAGGAAATTGAAAGGAACACAGGCATCCAGCGTGGTGTACACAACAACAACAACAACAACAACTGGCTGGGTCAAGGGCACACACACACACACACACACACACTCACTCACACTCACTCACTCACACAAAGACAACCTCACTGTTACATTCCCAGTAATATTGAATAGGGAAACAGGGATTCCATATTGAACAACGGACACATGTGAGCTGAAATGGAATTGTTACGTAGTTAATTACGTAATGCTAAACGTGACAGGAAATTACCTGCCTTTCAATCACCACACCCGGTGGAGTATAGGTGCGGAAATAGTTCTCTGGTCTTTGTTTTCCTGCTCTACTTTGTGTGGCTTTATGGTATTAATGGTTTCTGGTTTATACTTTTTATTCTTTTTTCCAGTGAAAACTAAATGTATCTGTCTGTCTGTATATCGACATCTCCATCAATCCGTCGGTGTGTCTGGTTGTCTGTCAGTCTACCCATCCCTCCGTCTGGTATTCTGCCTGTCTGTCTACACATCCCTTCAGCCGTCTGTTCGTTCGTCCGTCTGCCTGTGTCGGTCTTACATTGTCTGCTTGTATCTCTGTAGGTATATAGCACGTCTGCCTAGCCGGACGTGGATGTCTGTACTTACAATCTAAAAAGTTAGTTGCATATCCTTTACAGGACGTCACAGTCAACTCCATAATGTTTTTGCTGTTGTGATCTCTTGGCAAGTTTAAGTTCAGTAGTTTGCCATTGCTTTCTGAACGACGGGCACCCATACCATTTCGTACAGAACCAATTTAAGGCAGTCTGCTGCCAAAACTGTGTTTCGAACGCGGGTATGCGGGATTACGAACTGCGTTCTTAACGCTTTCGCCGCGGAGCCGGCACTTACAATCTCCTTAAACTGGCCTTTCGCCCTTTATTCACACACACACACACACACACACACACTCACTCGCACACACGCACACTAACTGAGCCGTATGAGCTCAGCCAACTCATTTCTAGCCGTCCCATCTTGTGTTGTATCATGCAACTGCGTCCAGTCCATCTCGACATGTTAATCATTACTGTCTCTAATTCTCTTCCCTTCTGTCTCTGTCTTCCTCTGTTTTGTTTGTCCAATGAGATCCAGACAAAGGGACAAAAGACTTTCTAATTATACTATTTTCAGGCTTCCCCAATGAATGACCTTAAATACTGACACTTTTCTCTGCACATTCCGCTGTTGTGTCATACTGGGCTTAACTCGCACACAAAAATGTTGCATGTCTTTTGCGTGGCGTTGCAATCAAACATAGTTTGATTTTTTAGGCATTTTTTCATTGAGTAGTTTTTGGTTGATTTCTGACGAGAAATCAACGTTTAAGTCCAACTTATTGCTGGCGTAGGCATTTAACCCACTTCCCAACATCAGCGCATTGGCAGTTTAAGAGCGTACCCTTTCGGCCACAACAACCTATCGGCCTACAAAAATAATAGAATAGTGTGTAGTATCTTTTCAATAGACGGCAGAAACAATCTAGAACTCACATTTAACAGAACAAGTGAAGTTGAGGCGAACAAAGACGTGAACCCAGCCGATGCAGGTCCAAGAGCACGTGTAGGAAGCAAGACGGAGCGTGACGAATCTGTTCTGGCGTGTCAAGATGAAGGATCGTATGGGGAAAAACGCATGTGAGTCGGGTGAACGTTTGTGATAATTAATGAACTGTGAAGGTGAGAGACATAAAAACAATCACCGATAATTGGGATACGGGAGAATGTGAGAGCTGTACAATAGAGTTGAAAGAAAGGAAATATGTCCCAGTTCTAAATTCTCCTTCCATTTTTTATCCGCCATTGGAGCACAGACACTCAACTAACTCTCTCCAAGCTGTCTCCTTCATCTCCCTTCTTGCCTTCTCCATGCTATCCAGCTGTCTCTAATTCTCTCACCCGTGCATTTCAATTCTTCTCTGAATCTATTTCTCTTTCCCGTGTATTTCATTTCTTCTACCATCTGTGTTACCTTTCCAATTCATACATCGTTCTAATAATTCCAGGTGCCAAAACTGAAGATTTTCCTGCATGAAAGGAAGTGAGTTGGAGATTCAGACCCCAGCGGCCTTCTCCACACCGTGTCATACTTCGTCTACAAGGCCTTCTTTCATCTTGGTTGGCTGAGGTATTCTTTGTTTGTGATCAGATGTGTTCATGGTTGGCTGGATTTGGAGATAATATAATATATTCTACGGGATGAGGTTGCCAGTCCTACGCCAACCCTCCTTAGTTGTATCTAACGACATGCAAGGTAAATTAAAATAATGTAAAGAGTTCTTTTACACGCCTTAAGGCGTTTTAGACATATGGTGCTAGTCGCAATTTGGCACTCTTCCGAATAACGGTCCCAAATTATTTATTGTAAAAAGCACCCCTTACAGGGCCTCATTAGGTGATATAATAAAACTATTAAACACTGCGAACTAAAATATAGAACTGAGAAAATGGAATTACGTACCAATCACAGTTATATGTGGAAATGGTGGCACAAAAGTTGTAAATACTGTCCCAAAGCATGTTCTTTGTGAAAAAATTATACATATCAGAACGAGCATTGAATGTGTTGTCGATCACTTCCGGTTCAGTGTGACGTGGACTGCTAGACCGATCGATGGATGCAATAAATATTTTTGAGCCAGAGGGCCCTTACTGTCGTCGGAGTGTATACCCATCAGTTGTATGTGGAAATATATATACACTCTAACGATACGAAGTGAGAGCCCCCCGAGCCCAGGAAACATTTATTGCTTCCATCGATCTGTCCACGTCACACTGAACCGGAAGTGATCGACAACATCAACTAATGAGGCCTTGTAAGGGATACTTTTTACTCTAAATAATTTGGGACCGTTATTCGGAAGAGTGCCGCAATTTTATAGACAGTAGGCGCACCAGGGGCTACATAATTAATATCATACTAGCCATTTTTACTTCCCAAGACATTTCCTGGTAAACATTTTAGGCTGGGTCAACCTGGGGGTCCATGTCATTGTCAACATCCACCTCGACGGGAAATCAAACCCATGGCCATCGGGCCGGCAACCAAGCGGCTAGTCATTATGTTAAGGCAGCACCCAGGGCGTGGTAGGCTGTAGTGTTACTATACTGTGCTTCCTTCAAGTTCCCGGAAGTACACGGGCGCCAGTTTTAGTTCAGTAGTTCCTAACTCATTCTATACCAAGCAACTCGTCACACGTTTCTCTTTCTTCCGCGCAGGCTTGTTGTTTGTTTGTTTTGAACGTAATTACGTCATACTTGTTTACGGCCGTGCTCCGATATTTGCCATTGTCGGCCAACGGATTAGCCAAACCCGACACAACACGTTTAATGGTTACTCTGTACAGTCTGCTTCTGGTGACGGGTCTGGAACAGACATCGGCCATCATGACTCTCCAACCCTCTCTAATCATCTGGTATTTTGGTGTTGCCTATAGTGTTATGTGTTGCCCAGCTGTTGAAATTTGTCCACAGACATCTTTCTAAGTCATGTATTTATGCATAAGTTTTTCTTAGCATTTGTTTCTGCTCTCACTCGCCTTGAACTGAAGCGTAGTCCATACGCCTTACTTCTAATAGTGCTGGACAGAATTTTGCGTGTGAAGTAGCTTTCCCTATTAACAGTGTCCCTCGCCATCAGGGAACCCACTCCGACTTCTGAGATACTTGTAATTTACGTCCCCGGGTTAAGAACCACAGGTCGACATATTTTAGTCCAACTGTCCGGTGTAGGGATTGAACCCAATACCTCGTCACCAGCATACCAGATGCTTAAGAAATGGCGTTCAGCCATGCTGACCTACCTTTTCTTAGCTTCATTTGTCCTTGCAAGTTATTCCATTAACCCATTCTCTCCCAGATGTTTCCGTAACGCCTGAAGTTCTATAGTGCATAATTTTAACGTTCTCACAGCCAGTACTTTACAATGTTATCTACCTGGGATAGTCATGGCTAAAAGTAATAACTTAAAATAAATTCTGCGTGGGGCACAACAATTTTGAGAGCTATGAAAGACCAATGTGACCAGAATGTTGAAATCGCCCACTCTTGAACTTCCCGTGCGCTTATGTCAATGTAATGGGTTCATTTCCTACATTGATCAGTTGGTCTTAAACGTTGACTTCTCGTTCAGAAAGCAATGGCAAACTACTGAACGGTAACATGGCCTAAAAATAAACGTGGGGTTGATCGCAACGTTCTGCAAAAGAAATGTAGCATTTTAAACCTCTAGAATACTTTGTTTCATGTTGGTCTAGTTAACAATATTTGTTTCATGTTGGTCTAGTTAACAATATTTGTTTCATGTTGGTCTAGTTAACAATATTTGTTTCATGTCGGTCTAGTTAACAATATTTATTCTATGTTGGTATAGTTAACAATATGTTTCATGTCGGTCTAGTTAAGAATTATTGTTTCATGTTGGTCTAGTTAACATTATTTGTAACATGTTGGTCTAGTTAACAATATTTATTTCAAGTTGGTCTAGTTAACACTATTTATTTCATAACTTCTAGTTAACAATATTTATTATATGTTGGTATAGTTAACAATATTTGTTTCATGTTGGTCTAGTTAACAATATTTGTTTCATAATGGTCTACATAACAACTTAAAATAGTCTTATTTATAATCACATCATTATCATGTAGCAGTACCTTTGCAGAACATCGCTCTCATCACGGCTCGCCGACAAGTGTCTCGATCTCTGGCTACCTCCCCTGCCTCAGGCACCTTCATGCTCAAGGTGTCAGCAACGTCCCGTGTCCATCTCCGTGCTAGTCGATTCCTGGCTTTTCTCACAGGAATTATACCTGCCATCATTGTTATTTCTCACAGGAATTATACCTGCCATCATTGTTATTTCCAAGCCAGTGTCACGTTTGAGATCGCCAACGTATTTCAGTTTCAAAGATACGATATTGTTCATGAGCCACTTTTCTTCGAATGTTCAAATCTTGCAGAATGTCAGTATTGTTCTTCCTCTTGCTCCAAGATATTTTAAAATGGTTTCTGAAATATTTTAGCTCAAAAATCTAAATGTCCTTCTGTAGTGAATGCTAAATGGTCCATGCCTCACATCTATATGTTTAGACAGTAACTCATTCTATACCGGGGCGGGGAATACAAGGAAAACTGACATAACTCATTCTATACTCGAAGATAAAAGAAGCACTGGTTGAACTCGTTCTATAAGGGATACAAGACATATTTGTTTAACTCATTCTTTACTGGGGAAAGTACTGGTTCAGCCCATTCAATAACAGGAGATACGTGAAGTGCTGGTTTCGCTGTCTATATCTGGGATACAGGAATTACTGGTTTAACTCATTATATACCAGGGGATTTTGAAAAAAGGGGGAGGGTGGGGGAGGAAGGGGTGTTAAGAGATACAAGGAGTATTTTTTAAAAATAATTCTTTACCGAAAGGTACAGAAAGAATCAGTGACCGCGTCCTTTCTGTCCCTTGCGGTTGTTGCTGTTTCTAGTCTTTCCTGGAGATTTGTGTTTTCAAGTAATTCATGTTTAGGTCTAAAGGGGCTGAGATCCTAGCATCATGGACAAAACGAGTAAATTTAACAATCTGGGAAGAGTGAGTTCAAGCAATAACTGTACTTTAAATAAAAGCACCAAAGTCGAGAGGATCGAGTTCATTTCACCGGGTTCTACCCCACCTGACAAGGTCTCTCACCACAGAGCGGGAAGCCTACTTGCCGAGCGCATCGCACAAAAGCACTCCGCAGCACTGTCGATGACTCCCAGGTGTTTCCTGGAAAACTAATTTCACTCGTGATCTAAACTCTAAACCACTTCGGTACAGGGAACGAAACCCACGAGCTTCAGAGCGCGAGGCAAGTGGCTTAACCACTTCGCCGGCAGTCTCCCAAGTAATAAATGTCTGAGGCTGAATGCGCCTAGACACGTGTACAATTTGAAGAGTAACCAATAAACTTAACAGATTGAGTGCTAAACAAAAAGTAGATTTGGACATCACAGAAAAGGATGGGGGGAAAATATGAAGTAGGGGTGTGCCACGGTTATGCAGACATGTTGTATTATATATCAAATTAAAAAGGATCGCATAATAAAACTACTGTATATCATTCCATGATAGATACGGGAGATCGCTTCAGATTGTTAATCAACCCATGGTAAAAATTGTTGCGTATACCTTACGGGACGTTGCAGTCAACACCAGCATTTTTCAGCTGCTGTTGATGTACTAGGCAAGTGTTACGTTCAGTAGTTTGCCATTGCTTTCTGAACGACCGGCTCCCATACCAGCACGTTATAACACAACGCGACTCGGTCTGCGGCACAAATCGGTTGCAGCTGAGTTTCGAACGTCGGCTCACGAACCGCGTTCGCAAGCCTTTGGCCACCCGGCCAACCCATGGTACTTAATCAGTTAATGTGAATTGTTTGTTACATAATGAGAGCCCATTGATCCAGTCTTATCTCACAGATTACATTATGCGAATTTCAACACGGTGCATTACTCTAAAGCACCGGTGACGAACCAACGTGTGTACTAGAACCACACATATTATTCTGCCGTGGGTGGGTTTCCTACTTTACATATTTAGCCTGGGCGTTGACATATCTGAGGCAGTCAAGTAGCGTGGTGGCTACCGTGCATGCCTGTCGGCCCGGTGGTTCGAATCCCCGAGGCAGGGATATTTTTCTTTTAATTGACCTGGGTTGTCAAGTCGACCAAGCCTAATATGGACATCAGGGAATGTTCTAGAAATTACAGTTAACCGATGTAATATTGATCGCATCACCCATAGAGGGCCAATAGGTGTATAGTGTATACAAGGTCAGGCCATTGTTCCATTCATTACCCCTGCCCCATTCAACCCCATAAGTGAAGTTATAATTAGGGCCCATCCCAGCCTATGGTTAATAATCCTGTGACCAAAGCAGCCACATTTCGGAAACTAATTTGAACGGGAGTGTTGTCCTTAGGAGGTATTGGCGTTGTAATATAATGCAAGTGTATGCAAGTATAGGGCAAGCACTATCTATACCAAATACGCCTCAAGGTGTGTAAAGGGGCGCATTAATTTCATTTCGCACACCGGTACCAATCCATTCAACGAAGATTAACTTAGAATAAACAACAAACTTTCTTTATCTCGTTTCTACACACACGAACTGAGACAGCCAGGCGAGCCACTTTTGTCGCCCAGGTGGGCTTCTATTGCCGTCTCTGCTAAGTGTTTAATGAATTGATGAAACGCACCCAAGGAAAGGAATTCATCCGCCGTTGGGTGATCTGCCCGCAAGCTGCACCTTTGTTCTATCCAGTCCCGTGTTGCTTTCAGGCTTCGGACCCAGCTCGGTGTCTTTATCTATTGTTTTCCAAACTGAATAATCAATACACGTGGCGCCATCTGTCGTGGTTGAACATTCTTTCTTCTCCAGCGGTATTGATTGATCCGACCTTCTACATATATTCTTCTTCTGCTTCTGATTGTACATGTTTTTGTTGTTCATCACCTCCCCCCCCCCCCCCCACCCCCTTTTTTCTGTTTATGATTAATGTTGCAGGTCATATGCAGAACGGGGCTCCCTTCAATATCCACCAGAAAGACTCTCAGTTCCATGGCAGTTTCATGTCTAGTGTATTTGCATGTTCAGTGTGTCTTTAATGTCCTGTGTTCAACTTTGTGCTTGTCGACCCGTTACTTTTTTTCATCTTCCCTTTTTTAGGGCCTCTTAGTCCCACTGTGTGCCTGTCGGCCCATTGTGGTCCACCAAGGTCCGTCTGCCTTTGTTAGTGGTCAGTGATTTGAGCTTACAGTTTGGATGATCGCCTCTGCACCCTAGTCAGATCAAGTGCAGATACATCAATTGTGGCAGCTTGTGATACAGTGCTGCCAAGATAGGTGAATTTATCCGCAACACTTAGTCTATGTCCATTCACCTTGATATTCGGCTCGGTGTGATTATTTCCTGGAGCTGGCTGATACTTAACTACAGTCTTCTCCAAGTTGATATTAAGCCCAAAGTTGGCACAGGCTTATGAGAAATCTGAAACATTGTGTTGCATGTCTGCCTCTGAGTTGGCATATAGAGAGCAATCATCAACAAACTGCAGCTCCCTGACGGTGTCGCTTATAGTTTTAGACTCATCTACACTTCGATCTTAACCAAAAGGCCGAGAACAGAGGCCTTCCTCTTTTCCCTTACCTCCCCTCCCCCTCCTCCTTCTTCTTCTGATTATCATTATTATTCTCAAATCATGCACGTTCCTTTCTTCTTGCAAACCCCCCCCCCTCCCTCTCTCTCCCCCCCTCTCTCTCCCCTCTCTCTCTCTCTCTCTCTCTCTCTCTCTCTCTCTCTCTCTCTCTCGTTTTCTTCACAAATCCCAAATTGGGAAAGCGACTTTAGTACAAAGAGAAGTGACAAGTTTAAAGCGGGATCTTGCGCGGGAAATAACCCAAAGATACTTGCAACACCGACATACACCAGAAGTTGTCTACCGTGGGCAGGTCATACTATTCTATCACCAATGTTTTCATAATATTCGTGCTTACTACGTCATTCTCAAAATATGCTGCATGTCCTTTGCAGAACGTTGCTATCAACCCCAGGTTGTTTTTAAAGTCAATGTTACGTTCAGTAGTTTGCCATTGCTTTCTGGGAGTCTACGTTTAGGTCCACATTAATGCCAGTGTAGGCCGGTGTAATGACCGCCAACCACACCTCTCCCCCAAGGAAGTTAAGAGCCAGATCTTTTATTCTTTCGGCCACGTCGACTCAGTAAATATGTCACAGTTAAAATGCAGTAATCTCTCCTGCATTTACATACAAGTGTTATAAAAATGTACTGTATTAACTCTTAAAGGACCCGCGGGGTGGGTGAGAAATTTTATATATGAGTTTTAAATTGTGTAACCATTCATAAGCTAATTATCCGCAATGTTCAATATTATGTTCATATTATGTGTGACTTTCATTCAGGTATTGCGAAATCTAGCTTAATAATTCTTGGTGTTTTCTTTAATTTCTTTAGCTTTATTCTTAGTTTTCCTATAACGGGTGAATCGTCACTTTTGCAATCTGCCCCGGGTCTTGTTTTTCTTTTTTTCTTTTTTTCCGGACACTAAGGTGTTTCAAAATCGTATGTGTTCAACTTGATTTTGAAAATTGTTTCCTGAACTATTCCATATTCAAAGACGTCTTAGATATTCATGAAAGATTGCGTTTCCGATTAACATTTTATGTGTCCTTGCCTAATGAACAAGTTTCACTCTTTCTCCAATATTTATGGAAATTCTTTCCTGGACTTATCCATGTCCAAAGGTGTCTAGGGATTTGCTGTAAAATGGTGTTTCCGATTACCATATTATGTCAATTAGCATTTCCCCTTTCACAGTTCTTGCCCCAAGACCATATCCTTCTCTTTGTCTTCTCCAACCTGTGCATTGAAATCTCCCCGTACAATGGCTGTTTTATAGTTTCTACATTGTGCTATAGCCATGTTAAGTTGTTCTTACACGTTAATACTTTCTTTTTCTGTGCTGACTCAGTTGGCGCACAGTTCTGCACTTGTAGGATATTACTATCTACTACTTTTCCTCTTAATCTGACTAACAGAACTCGATCTGATATGGACATATATCCGTTTACTGTCTTCGCCTTTTCTTTGCCCAAAATCATACTCACACTCATTTCATGTTTATGCCCTCCTGAGTAAATTATTCATTTTCGTCTGAGTACATTTTCCTTGCTTCTACCTGTCTTGTATCAATACCATAATTCCAAGATATTAACATTCATTCTCTTCATTTCTCGCTTGAAGTTGTCCAGCTTACAAACGTGTATTAGTGTGCTCACATTTCATGTACCTGTGGCAAAAGTATCACTTCTTGTTTTGCATACAGTCGCTGGATGACGGTCGGGCAGCATCTGTAGCAAATGCAGTTCTCTACCGGACGAGGCAGTTATTGAACTCCCTATAACGTTCGCGTAGAATTTTAGAAATATTTAAAATTTATAGTGACGGAGAACGAAACAAAAATACAAAGTTCAGTACACGTTATCCTATCAAGAACAATAGGAAATTGTCAACAACTCATGTGTAAGGCATCATCAGATTACTTCTCCCACACCATACAAGAAACTTGCAAGTCGTGTGAGAGGAATTAAATGGTACATTTTATTGCCGTAGGCTCTTTACAAGTACGTAACAGTCGCTATCAAAACCACACACAAAGCCACAGAATTGCCTATCACTAGTTTCCTAAACTCTAATGCTATCTCTATCTATTTGGTTACACAAAACTCCTATCAATACTAAACAAGTGCTCTCTACAAAGTCAGTCCCCAGTCTGACCAGTTTGCTCGCGTGGCTACACACCACGCGGAAGGACTTTGGTGTGTCCTTCGGCTTTCTGCGTGCCGTTACAACTGCCACGCTTACATGAGTTGTCTTCTGTTGAGTGGCACTCGTGGCTATCATGTAGGCGCCGTGATTCTGTCGTGACCAGAGTGCTAACTATCTGGTCAACGTCTCCGTGTCTCATGAGAGAACTAGTTAATAGTCCCCCATTCTATCACCTACCCTGCCCTCATATCGGGGCACTGTATCACCTCTACTATACTTGAAGTTGACCACTCTTCCCGTTGGTATTCTATCTTGAGGCAGACCTTCGGCCTTTATATTCTGGTCTTTGACAGAAATATTGTATCTAAATAATGACATTCGGGTTTGAAGTGTTAATTTTCAAGCCTGAGTCGCTTAAAAGTCGCTTAAAAGTCGACAGGGTCGATTATAGAACCAAAATCGGAGCACCCAGGCCCCAGAAATATGATGCATACATGATGCTACCAACTTGATAGAAGTCAACAATTAACAATCTTCAAACTCCGCACAAAACACCAGCTGAAATACCACATATTTTATATATAAAAGAGAATGTTTGTTTGTTTGTTTGTGTGTCCTTTATGCGTTCCCGAACGGTCCATCCGATTGAGATGAAATCTTGTACATATGTTGTTCTCACTCCCGAGGATCCAACTGAAATAGTTAGTTAGTTTAAAATCAACAATTTTTCCTTAAGCACGAAAGAAAAAGGCATTACGAGCTTCAGAAACAGACGAGCAACGGGAACGGGAGCATCAGAAACAGACGAGCAACGGGAACGGGAGCATCAGAAACAGATGAACAACGGGAACGGGAACGGGAGCATCAGAAACAGACGAGCAATGGGAACGGGAGCATCAGAAACAGACGAGCAACGGGATAGGGAACGGGAGCAGGGGCCGAAAGCGTACTCTGTGCGCTTAGAGAAATGTATTTGAATGTATAATGACTACTTATATTAATTAAACGAGACGCCCCCCGCCAGGGGCTGGGCGAAGCCGAGCCGTCTAGTGTCTTATAAGTAAAGATAAGAGATGCTGTTGAATGCAACGGTGCCGCAGATGAAAGGACAGCTAAACATTTATTGCAGAAGTGTCCATTTGCAGAAAAGAGAAAATTATGTTGTTCTGTTACTTGCCGTCTTGACAAACATAGTTTGTGACACTGTGCTTAAAACAATGCATAATATTCTATACTCTATAGACTATAACCCATGGTGAGGACCAGGAATGGCGTTATACCTCTCCATAGCACAAAGCCTAAGCTGAGGTAAAGAGACCATGTGTTGCCCATGCAGCATAATCCCTCTCTCGGTCTGCCTAGTTTACTCCAGATGAAAGGTAACACCAATACACCTAAACAAAACATGCTGCAGAAGTTGCCGGACCAGCAAAGTGTAATTCTAACTGTCCGCTTGTCAGAGCTTCGATCCTAGACCATTTGACGATTTTGGTACACACCCTCTCTATTTGAGGGCGATCTCTATGAAGATATAAACAAGCTAAAGTCGAGTGCTGCTTTCTTTGAATATATTCATACTGAAGTTATATGAAGAAGATTTTCAAGTGCCCTACTTCTTTGACCGCCCTTTAAGCCTCATTGAGTAATTGGCCTTCAACAAACTCACGCCAAGTCGTCTTATCGTTTGCTGTCTCTTGTTTCTCCCTCGAGGCCCTTCACCATATTCTTGAATAATTCATACATATTTCTAAGACTTTAAGGACACCCGGGAATCTGCTTCCATGTCCAGAATGAGTGAGATGGGAGTGAGGCAGAGTGCCGCCAGATATGAACATTTTGTCAAAAGCACAAGACATTTCATTAATCAGCACAGAGCTACTACGACCAGTCGCTGTACGCTGGCGGTGATATTCAGGTGACACAGAACTACTACGACCAGTCGCTGTACGCTGGCGGGGATATTCAGGAGACACAGAACTACTACGACCAGTCGCTGTACGCTGGCGGGGATATTCAGGGGACACAGAGCTACTGCGACCAGTCGCTGTACGCTGGCGGTGATATTCAGGAGACACAGAGCTACTGCGACCAGTCTCTGTACGCTGGCGGGGATATTCAGGGGACACAGAGCTACTGCGACCAGTCGCTGTACGCTGGCGGTGATATTCAGGAGACACAGAGCTACTGCGACCAGTCGCTGTACGCTGGCGGTGATATTCAGGAGACACAGAGCTACTACGACCAGTCGCTGTACGCTGGCGGTGATATTCAGAAGCATCTTGGAGCATCCATGGAGCTGTCCGGAGTGCGGTGATGGCCGTCCTCACTAGTCACACAGTTCTAACAATCGAGGTGCACATTTTAGGATTGTCCTTGATGAAATGAGCCCATTCGACGATCCTGACTTCTTGCGGCTTTCTTCGAATAGCGTCACAATTCGTCTAGACGTGCCTCCTGTCATCTTGGTTGGCTGATTGATTGTTCTTTCTTTATGTGTAGACGTGTTCATGGTTGGTTGGATTTGGCAGCTGAAGTTTTCTATGGATGGGTTAACCAGACCCACACCAATTCTATTTGGTCGTCTCACGGTAGGTTACAGTCAAAGCTATTCTTTGCCTAAAGGGTTTGTAGCACACAGGCGCGAAATTTCAAGTGTGTTTATTGTTGAATATTCTTAATATACTTCGCAGGAACATTACAAGATTTGCCTATCCTGACTTGAAGTCAGAGAAAGTACAAAAATGAAATGACACCATCATGATGTCTATTCTGAGTGTGTGTGTGTGTGTGTGTGTGTGTGTGTGTGTGTGTGTGTGTGTGTGTGTGTGTGTGTGTGTGTGTGTGTGTGTGTGTGTGTGTGAAAACCTATCATTATTAAGATTTGAATCGTAACCACTCTATCCGTAGGCAACGGAACTACCCACTGTGCCACCACGCTGCACGAGCGGAAAGTGGGATTGGATTAATGCGTAGACACGCGAGTCTTTACAACGGTTTAAGCACAGGGCCCCTCTTACACGTCCTCGAGGGCTATTGGGTGTATGGTGCTAGCCCGATATTGTTGTAGACAAATCAGCACTCGGTGGCGGGTATGGTAAACTCACACCGGCGTCTTTTCTTCCAGTGACATTTCCTGGTTCCCGTTTTAGGCTGGGTCGACATGGCAACCAATTTGATGGGGATGCGAACACATGACCCCCCGGACGGCAGGTAAACATGCTAGCCAATGAACTAACGCGGATCACGGATTAGATTACATTCGGGACATAATTCAGCACAGTACACGCGGATTGGCTGGGATTAGGCCTAAGTCGGTTACATTTCCTCCGCTGCAACACACATTGCATTCATTAAATACTCACGGAGTTTGAAAGTAGGGATGGAGAAAGGAATGTTTCCTGTGTAGTGGCTATCCTAGCTTCAGATATCACAGTTTGCGAGAATTGTATGGGTGTTTTGCACTGGTCATGCGGGCGTTTGGGGGAATGAACAGACTGATAGACTGGCAGGGAATATACTTCTTGGTGGTAGATTACCTATGACAAGGGAGAAGTGATCGAGCGCCCGTGGGGTCAGGTAAAGATGGCAGGGGAACAGACTGATTTAAAAATTTTGTTAAAAGCACAAGATATGTCATTAACCAACAGAGAGTTACTATGACCAGTAGCTGTATGCTGGCGAGGGTATACAAGAGGAACTTGGAGCACCCATGGAGCTGTCCGGAGTGCGGTGATGGCGATCCTCACTAGTCACACATTTCTAACACTCCAGGTGCACATTCTAGGGTTTGTCCTTTTTGTTCTTACACTCCAGGTGCACATTCTGGAGATTGTCCTTGGTGAAATCAGTTCAATCGACGATCCTGACTTCTTGCGGCTTTCTTCGAATAGCGTCACATTTCCTCTAGACGTGCCTCGTGTCATCTTGGTTGGCTGATTGATTGTTCTTTCTTTATGTGTAGACGTGTTCATGGTTGGATGCATTTGACAGTTGAAGTTTTCTACGTATGCGTTAACCAGACCCACACCAATTCTATTCTGGAATCTGGACTTAACATCAATGAAAGAATCATAAACAATATTAGGTATGCTGACGATACAGTGTTACTAGCAGAAAGCGAGCAAGGGTTAAAAAAAACAAAAAAACTAGTGGAACAAGTAAAGAGGCATAGTGCAGAATGTGGCTACGATATTAACATCCGAAAAACTCAAACTATGATAAGTAGCAGCGGAAAGGAGAGGCACTCCATGAGCATCACAGTAAACAGTGAGATACTAGAACAAGTAACAAGTTTCTCCTATCTTAGACATGTAATAACAGAAGATGGCAGAAATGAAACAGAAATCGAAAAGAGAATAGGAATGGCCAAAAGTTCTTTCAACAGCATGAAATAGTATTAGCGTCTAGAGAGTGTACAATGCATTACAAATGAGAATTGTCAAATGTCACGTATATTCAACATTACTATATGGTGCGAAGCCTGGACATTAAACAAGCAATTAGATAGTCGAATAGAGGCCCTGGAGATGTGGATACACAGAAGAATATGTTGTATTTCATGGACATAAAAACAATCAAATACAGAGGTTCTAGAAAAACTGTGGATGAAAAGAGAGTTGATGAAAGAAATAAAAAAGAGGCAAGACAAAAGACATAACACTCTTATAAACACCATACTGGAAGGTAATGTTGAAGGCAAGCGAGCAAGAGGTAGACAACGATGCAAGTGGGAAGATAACATCAAGAGATGGACGAACAGCATACGGTCAGGGCGAGAGACAGTGTTTGAGATACATTGCAGCCAACCTTCATTGTGGAAACGGCATCTGAGTGATTGATTCATACTGTAAAATACCCCTGTTGTGAACGGTAGGCTTAAAAAGATGCTCGATGAATTAAAAAAACAACACACACACACATTTCCGCCTCAATGGGGATTCGAACATATGACTACTGGGCCAGTAGGCAAGCGAGCTAGCCACGACACTACCCCTGTACCAACTCTGAATGTAAGCACTCACTAACTACCTTTACACAAACTCATTGTTGGGACTTACTGCGAAATCATTAATTGTAATGTTAATTTGAAGCTCTTCAAGTATAGTCCAGTCCAGTTGAGTTTAGTCCAGTCTGTGAAAGAATATTGCCAGTATCTTTTATCTTCTACTCTCGTTCTCGGTGGCATGTAGTCCTCTTTCTTGTTTCTTGATCGTCTTCTCTTTCATTTTCTGTTTCTTTCTCCTCTTCCGATCTTACGGTTTCTGTCTGGATCTTTTTGCCGTGTGCCTTGTTGTTTGTTTGAGCTGTCTGCTTTTTGCCCTTCTTTTCAGTAATTCGATTTGTGCTCTTTCTTGTTTTCTAAACATCATCTTCGATGCTTCATGTTTCCGCCTTGATCTCAGCCATCAGTGTCACACCCAGTTCGATTTTCTGCTGAGTGACCTTCATTTCGTCCAGGATTCGTTGTGCTTCTCCTATTTGCAAGTGTTGAGGTTGTTAACGACTGTGCGTTATGTCATCTATTTACAACTTCAGTCGGTTGTGTAGTTGTACTCTGTCTTTTGTTTGTACTTCCGGTACAAATGGCGACGAAGTGGTGCGTTTATTCTTTGAGGAGACGCTGTTTAGTGTTTTCCTGTGAATTATGTGATGTTATTTCGTATTCGTTTATTGGAAGTGTTCAAAAGAAGCCATGGAAGGCAGGTGGTGGATGAAATTTTGAGGGCAGCCGACAGATATTTGTTGGTTATGATCTCAAGTTTCGCGACGGCAGGCAGAGGATCTCTTTTACGTGACAATGGCTGCAGTCAAACGACCAGTACGGTTACTGCCATAGAGGAAAGCAACGGCAAACTACCTCTTTAAAAATGCCTAGTACATTATGATTTGCCATAAGACTGATTATCGCAAGACAAGGACAGAGACATTAAATTAGCAACATGGAACGTTAGGACGTTAAACGACGACGAAACATTAGAGAACATAAAGCAAGAAATAGACTATGCAAAACGAGATGGACAGGAGCAGGCATCAAGATAGATGAAGATTTTAAGATGATTTATTCTGGAGGTAAAGAATCGACAAAGGGGAGTGGCAATTAATTTGGACCGGGAAACATCAAAATCTGTTCAAGGATATTGGGCCGTGTCGGACAGAGTTCTATTAGTTAAATTGAGTGGCATACCTTTTAGCATAGATGTTATTAAAGTATATGCCCCAACAGGAGAATCCAGTGAGGATAGTGTAGAGCAGGGGTCACCAAACTACGGCCCGCGACGTCATTTCATCCGCCCGCCGACGGTACTCGAACTTGCTTGATACCTCGCAGGGAACACGAGACGTTGTGATACAATTTAAATGTAAATATTGTTTAGAATAATAGATCTTCACACTTGCAGAGACCTCCTGGCTCATATGTCTTAAATGTACTATTTTCAATTATAAATTATTGTATCTAGATTTTATTGTTTTTACAATGTTTGCTTATTTCGCGCCATCCCAAGTCCTTCCCCGGCTCAGTAGCGCCGCCTACGCTCTGACGTTACCATGGTTTCAATGACAACAAACACATACGAATCACACACAAATTAAATCCACCTGGACTTCTAGTAATAACATTTCCCCTGGTCTCTGGGTAGTGAGATCGGACGCCCGTGTGTATTGTTGCGCACGTAAAAAATCCCTTGGCAGTTGGAACTCGAAAAAGAGTAGCCTAACGGCGCTGCCCGGGCAAAATTTCGAGTTAAAAATCTACCCAAGTATTTCAGGACCCTCGCCGATGCAACGGAGTTCGTGCATTGAGCTGAGTTTCTCTAGACTGAGGTTTGAGTTAGGAGGAAAACGGAGCACGTATGAGTTAAACCGTGTGCCGTGATGTTGATCCAACGACTAAACTAAACTAAACACACGAAATCTTTCCTTCCCCCAGATGCGTCCGGCTGTCAACACAAGTCCGTTGCTCCAGAAATATTTACTTCGTTTTGCCAGTCATCCATTTTATAGGTATGTAACAAGGATTTCTTTGTTTGACAGTGATAGGTAAGTGAACTACAAGTGTCAGTTGAGTAGCAAACATAGCATACAAATGCCACAGAAGTCTCGTGATTTTACAAAAATATTATCCCCAGCTCAGAAGAATTCCCCGGTCAAGGTGTTAATCGAGCTAGTTTCCAGGCCAGTGTTTTTCAACCTTTCTGCTGGAGCAGATTCTTACGCAAATTTTTACTTTGCTCAAGGAACTATGTGCGATGATCCAAGTGTCTGTCCTACTTTCTGTAATAAACCAGAAGGGCAGAGATGTTGCATTTCGGCGATTTCGGTCTGTTTCAGCAGAACTCCTGGCTGCCACTAGTGGAACCCTGGTTGAAAAACTCTGCTCTAGGCTGTTTACTTAGGCCTATTATATTATATTATTGTGACGAAACGGCGATCATCTGTCTGTTGTCGTCGGAATCCCGCACTATTTTGGCAGGTCATCGGGGACTTTCCCAGTTATAAATAGACTGAGGGAAGCCGATAGGAATTTTCCATCTAGAATCATCTCGAATCACCGGTATTTGACTGTACCGGGATTGCCGGGGGCTTCAGCGAATTCCCGTGCAGAGAGATCTGGAAATTCTAGGCGGGGAATGAATGTGGTCCGAGAAGGTGACTTTTCTCAAGGAGCTCTCATTTCTCGTGCGCATGAGTTTGCACGTTGGGGAAATGCGGCTAGAATAGGCATTCACTTCCTGACTCTCACGGAGAGAAGACGCAGGGCTCTGGTAAGCCATTTGTATAGCGTCTCACCTCAACCAAGTTGCGGCTGATGTGCCCTTGAACAGTTCTGGTAGCTGACTGGAGGCTGGTTCTACTTATTCAGGTATCTACTTGGTTAATTAATTTAACTTTGTAATTGTTCACAAAAACGCAATCGTTCTAACCTCATTAAATATGCGGGTGTCTTTGCATCACTAATGAGAAACGGATCGATAACGTCGCTGAAAACTAGGCCGTGTGTTGCGTTTGGTTACCAGCGTGTGTAGTGGAATTACCGGCTTGAAATGTAGGCCTGTGATGTTGGTGATTTGTGTTCAACTTGTATTTACCATGTGGGGCAAATCGTTGCATATACTATGTGCTGTTTTATAATAGGACATAGTTAATAGTGCATGATATGAACCTAGACGTATGTCAGTCAGTAGCTGAAGCTAGAAGGAACTGTTAGATAACAAGGTGAGTTGGTAGGTGGAGATTCGGACAGTGTTGTGCGTAGCTGCTAAGTAAAGAGAGAACTTAGTGCTTTACCATAGTGAATGATGTAACTATTGTGTACTAATGTAATTATGAAGTCATTGTGTGGGACACTGGAATTCTGTGAGAAGGTAAGTCTTCATTGATAATATATATATATATATATATATATATATATATATATATATATATATATATATATATATATATATATATATATATATATATATATATATATATATATGATGTGTCATTTTGTATATATATTAGGTCATGTTATTTGATACTTCTTGGAGCGATACCGAACGCCGAGTGGTTCGACGCGTGATCACAATGCAGACCGTCGCGATGTTAACAGGCGTTCTAAATTCTTGTCTTTACTGTCCTGTTCTTTCCTGCTTGCACAAGTGCGAATGAGTGCTGAGGTGCTAGTGGTATGGAAGGACAAAAGGAGGTTGCATGAGACACGGGGACATATGGGATATGGGGATTGGAAAGCAAGTTATGAAAGTATGGTGCTGGCAGACCAGGCCAGCTATGAAGTTCGGTCCAGGCCAAGGCTAATCCACTTGGAAGAGCAGAGCTGGAACATAACCCTTGGAACATGTGGGGAACATGTTTTACCCAGAAGGCTTCATGACTCTAGGGAAGAGTCTGATAAGAAGAGTTTTGCTATAGGGTGGGCAGGAGGTCCCACCAGCAGAACGGTGTGTGTAAATACTTGATGTGATCATGTATTATTCCTATATCCCGAGGGATGGTACAGTGATCAGTATTATGATTATTATTGAATATGTCCAATGTAAGGAACGAGTCCAGGGACTTTTCACCATAATGTTTAGTTCTGTTAATTTTAGAACTATGATAACCGATTACTATGTCTCCTGTGCAGAAAGCTAAGTCTGGAGTAGAAGTGGTAATCCATCTTCTGGAGTAGAAGCTCGGTGTGTCATCCGCTTTGTTGAGTAGATGGAGATTTGAGTCTATTTCCCAGTCCTCCACTTCATCTCCTCTTTTGTCAGTATCTGGGTATCCCCATCTTTCTGAACGGCTATTAAAGTCTCCGACATTAATGCAATTTGTGTCAGTTATTTTCATGTTTGAGAGTGTAAGATCCTTATCTGCCGGGCTATACAAATTGTAAATTCTTATTTTCACGTCCTTTATCATTATATCAACACCTATAATTTCCGTTTGGTTGTCAGAGATCACAGATACTTCGCTGCAAGGTATTGTATTTCGTGTAAGTATTAGAACTCCTCCTTTGTGTCCTTCGCGGTCGAAACGTGTGGCCTAATATCCTCTGACTGAGAATTTGCGATTGGCGTTGAGGTGTGTCTCCTAATGCATGCCACATCTATTCTATCTTTATGAAGACGCTGTGTTAGGGAGACTTTCTTGTTATAAACTCTTTCAGCATCCCATTGTAGTATGTTGAGTGTCCGGGGTGTTTGGTCAATAGCTCTTAACCTACTCCTCTGTGCCTTGACTCCACAGCACAGGGGAAGGTGACCACCAGTAGTCATGGGTGGACCCCCTCGAGGCAGGGGGCCCGGCACTATCACCAGCTGATGGGACTTCGCGGGATTAGCACCATAACGATTAATTTTAATTTGTGACATCATGAATTAAGTTACGTTGCACTGCTTTGTCAAGCCGATGGCTCAGTACATCCCATTTCGACAAGCATTTGTTCGGGGTGCTTTCCCTAGCCTATAACTGTCCTCAGTCTACCTACAAGGCAGCAGGTTTGTGTGTCACTTGGTCTGGTCCCTCTCCCTTGACCTGTCAGACATGGGTGACCCTACCAGTAGCTGTGCAAGGTATTGTATTTCGTGTAAGTATTAGAACTCCTCCTTTGTGTCCTTCGCGGTCGAAACGTGTGGCCTGATATCCTCTGACTGAGAATTTGTGATTGCGGTTGAGGTGTGTCTCTTGAATGCATGCCACATCTATTCTATCTTTATGAAGACGATGTGTTAGGGAGTCTTTCTTCTTGTAAACTCCTTCGGCATTCCACTGTAGTATGTTGAATGTCCGGGGTATTTGGTCAATAGCTCTTAACCTACTCCTCTGTGCCTTGACTCCACAGCACAGGGGAAGGTGACCACCAGTAGTCATGGGTGGACCCCCTCGAGGCAGGGGGCCCGGCACTATCACCGCCTGATGGGACTTCACGGGATTAGCACCATATCGATTAATTTTGATTTGTGACATCATTAATTAAGTTACGTTGCACTGCTTTGTCAAGCCTGTGGCTCAGTACATCCGATTTCGACAAGCATTTATTCGGGATGCTTTCCCTAGCCTTTGACTGTCCCCAGTCTACCTACAAGGCAGCAGGTTTCACGTTGCACTGCTTTGTCAAGCCTGTGGCTCAGTACATCCGATTTCGACAAGCATGTATTTGGGGTGCTTTCCCTAGCCTTTGACTGTCCCCAGTCTACCTACAAGGCAGCAGGTTTGTGTGTCTCTTCGTCTGGTCCCTCTCCCTTGACCTGTCCGACATGGGTGACCCTACCAGTAGCTGTGCTACCATCGGCATAGCTCTTGGGGTCATTGGAACACACAAGCCCCTCTACCTCGTCAAGGTGGACACACGGCAGAGGGGGCTATCCCAATCTAATAAAAACGATCTGAGAGTTGGGCCACCTCGTCACACCGGGACATGCGGGAGTCGAGGGAAATGAACGAGCTGATAAACTGTCTGGCTGTGCATCACCTGCAGATGGCCAGCCCATGGATAGCGCCGATCTTATTAACATCCTTAAAGAGATGTCGAGAACAGAGGACTTTGACACCAGTGATTCCACATCGTTGTCCAGGATGAGAGACTTGGGAGTAAGAATTGGCACGGCCAGACTTGTGAGGTACATCGGGAAACTGAGGGACCTCGTCAACCAACACAGAACTGGCACTATTAGCCACCGGACGGTGATGCATATGCTGGCGGGGGGGGGGGGGAATCTGAGCACCTATGGACCTGTCCGGAATGCAATGGCGATACCCCAATTGATAACTGATAACTAATGTTTTGGCTGAAATACGTGTATATAACACAGTCACTGATACTGCTCGAATGTGGAGTTTTTGTTACACCCAAGGTATCGCAGATTCACAATAAATTCTTTTCAGACTGGTTGAAAAAGTCTAATTACTTACATTGACAATTTCCCCAGTAAATACCCACTGTAACATACATAGCGCTTGGTTCCGTGACCAGCTATCTCCATCTTCATATCTCAAATTCTTCTCGGAACGTCGCCCGAGACCACTCCATTTTCTTTTAGGAATTATGCTTTCCATTACTGTTCTTTCTAAGTTATTGGTTGATATGGCTTATGTCTGAGTCTTGCGTAGAGCAAGATAAGTAGCTCGTTTTCTGGCAAGTGTGAAGCAATATCAAACTATCAAATCACACGAAGTGAATATCCAAAAGTATTATTCACAAGATTTATTTACGCGCTGCATTTATTATCGCACAAACATCGCGCAATGACAATCCATAGCAATCATTACGGCATGAACAATATCACTACAATACATAATAATACATGCAAGCAATAAACATCTCACTTACAAGTCAAACTATTCAAGCGTTCGAACCAGTCTCCCACTGTCGTACAGGCTAGCTCTCAATGCAGATTCAAACACTCCTCGCATACTCATGCGACCTGTCCATTCAAACACCTAAACCCGTCTGCCAGCCCTGGCGTTCTACACGCTACACGCTCACGTCAGCTGGTGTGACCCCTGCAAGGTTCACGGGGTGTACTGCTGACCAGCGGTCGTTTAAGCTTCGCTCAATTGCTGTGCTTGGCTGCTTATACGGGCGTCGTCGAAGACGCCGCATTCCCTCTGCAGTGTTTAACATCACTCAGGGTTGCGTGTTGTTATGTTGTCTGGCGTTGGTACAGACAACGCGTCGCAACCTCGGATGTGAGACCTTGACACTCTCCACACCCCTTTTTCATGAAAGGATTTCCTTTCATGTACAATATATATAGGTGTTATTAAACATGTCAAAGTCGAACATTATACCTTAACTCGTTATTATAATTATATACAGGTGAATAGTAAACAATATGTATACACCAATTATGTTGCACTATGAAGTACAACAGTCAAGTACAATCTATTTAATGGGCATTACCTCGCTGTGACACAGCTAGTCCGGTAGGTATCGGCTAAACTGGCCCCTACCTCACAACCAAGAACAAAAATACTAAAATCATCAGGTCAAGCCGTGAGCATCTCCCTCTGAGATAGCTCCATCATCAGACCTCTGTTTAGAGTTTCTAATGAAGGTCAACAGTTTTGGCAATATACTGTCCATATCTAAACGACGTTACATTGACATGTTATTTATCAAGCACACATGTTAATGGTTACAATACATATTTACATATCACCAACAATTTAGAGTAATGTCCCTTGGTTATTATACAAAAAAATTAGGAACAATAATTTATCGTCGTTTACAAGACATAAATTACCACTGCAAATTTATTTCTTAGTGTCATAATTTGATCCTTATTGACAAATGTGCACAAAAAGTCACGTTTGTAAAGAAGCAATCAAGTTACGATGCTGAGATTACATCTTATAAAAATCGACATATACAATTCCGTATATGGAAATATTTTAAATCACATTTTAATACAATTGTCATACATTTATAGACTTTTTAGCGTAGTCTGCTAACTTTTAACTTAATATGCAAAAAATATCGGAAGTATACAGCTGTACTATTACATGTGTTGTGGTGTCATTCATACAACGTTGGTCCGTTCTGGATGGATATTATATAAACGGAGTAGTAGTTGTTACTATCAGCTGTTGGATCGTCTCTTCCGCCTTCTGCTCGGATTGTACTGTCGCAGTCATCTTTCGTACCTTGTTAAAACGTCTTGGACACATCGGTCTGGATACCTTCAGGATTACCTCACGTTGTAGTGGCTTGGTAAATTCCTGGATCCTGTAGTGTTGTCCAGTGACACTTCTCTGTAGTGTCTGGTTGTTACAATATTTATGTATTTACAATAATAATTACATTCTTTCTCATATCTCACAGTTATACAACACATTAGTTTACATAATACTGATTCCATTCTTTCACATATCTCACAATTATACACGCATTCATTCGCATGATAATAATAAGAATCCAAATATGTACATAAGTTATATACATTGGGAGATACAATCTACCCCATCACATTGGTGTACACAGCGTTACTGACACATTGTCACAATTGGCTGTGGTACTGAGCACTATCTACGTTGCAGTTTTATACACCCTCTGCACTGTGCTCTGGTGTTGACTGGGTATTAGGTTCGTCGTATGGACATCTCGACAAAAGATCTGCAAGACAGTTTTGTGAACCCTTTATATGGTTAATCTCATAGCTATAGTCCTGCAGAAGAAGGGACCATCTTGCCACCTTGCTGTTACTTGGCGTTCCTCTGGTAACAATTGTCAGCGGACTATTATCTGTTTCAATAATGAAATGTTTGCCTAACAAAAATCTAGAAAGTTTACGTACCGAAAATACCATGGCAAGAGCCTCGAGTTCCGGTGTACTGTAATTTCGTTCGCTGGTGTTCAGTTTTCGAGAGACGTAGTATACTGGGTACAAGATTTGGTCGTGTTCTTGGAGAAGCACACCTCCAATGGCTACGGAGCTCGCATCACATCTTAATCTAAAAGTAATATTCAAATTTGGCAATTTCAGAATAGGTGATTTAGAAAAATATGAAAGAATCTTCGTAAATGCTGGCCTTAAACATTCACTGTTTACAATCACATTGGGATGTTTATTTGTTAGTAGATCAGTGAAACATTTGGTCAATTCAGCAAAATGAGGAATAAACTGTCTATAATAGTTTAAAAGACCTAACACACTTCGCAACTGTTTCTTAGTTGTCGGAAGCGACAATTTCAAAATTCTGGACATGATGTTATCGTCAGTTGATATAAAGCCATTTGAGATCTTATAGCCCAAAAATGAAATTTCCTGAAAGGCTATATCAACTTTGGAAGGTTTTACAGTCAGTCCATGATGTCTAATCCTGTCAAATGTCTGCTGTAGTGCTGTTATGTGCTCTGTCATGTCCTTTGTGTGTATGCAAATGTCGTCCATGTACCAAATGATGTTAGCAATGTCTGTCAAAAGAATTCTTGTCATTCTGACGAAGGTAGCTGGTGCATTGACTAATCCGAAAGGTAGTTTACACCATTCGTATAAACCCCACGGTGTGGCAAATGCAGTCAGATGTATACTATCAGGATGTACAGCTATCTGCCAGTAGCCTTTTGTCATGTCAAGTTTAGTAAAATAACGTGAGTCAGATAGTTCAGTCAAGATGTCTTCACAGTTGCTCATCGGTTCTAAATCCAACTGTGTAATGCTGTTGAGTTTACGATAGTCCACACAAAGTCTAATAGTGTTGTCCTTTTTGCGTACTAAAACTATTGGTGAACAGAAATGAGATTGTGAACGTCGAATGATATGATTTGCTTCTAAATCAATGATTTCTTGATGAAGTTTTTCTTTATAGTGTATAGGGATGGAATATGGTCTACACTTAATAGGAATGTCAGATGTCAAGATGATTTAGTGCTGCACTAAATCTGTCTGTCCTGGGCTGTCAGAAAAGATCGTCCTTTACTCTTGTATCAGTTGTCTGCAACTGTCAGTCTGTGTCTGAGTCAGTTTAGGATTTACCTTAATGTCCTGTAAGTTGGTCGTCGTGTCAAGAACTGGTGTCGGTATCTCGTCAGTGTCGTTGTCGTCCGTCTGGTCCACTATGGAGGTGCTTGCTGCAGTCTCTACTTGTTCGTCTTGCCTGTGGTGATATGGTTTGAGCATGTTAATATGGAAAATTTTATGTTTGTCCCTAACTGCAATTTCGTAATCTACCGTCGAAATTTGTCGTAGTACTTTGAACGGTCCTTGCCATGAGTCAGTTAGGAGATGTCTATCACTTGGCAAAAGAAGAAGAACGTCCTGTCCTGGCGTCAGTGTAATAGTTCTATTTCCTCTGTTAGCATATTGTCGGTAGATAGCTCCTGATTTTTGGAGAGCTTCTTTAGCTAACATACATGATTTCATAATTCTATCACGCAATGATGTTACATGTTCATATGGTGAAATGGGTATAGGCAAAGTTGTACTTTCAGTCAACATAGATTCATACAGAGATAATGGGCCGCGTGGTTGTGCACCATATAACATTTCGAATGGTGAGAACCCAGTGCTGGAATGGGGCACTTCCCTATATGCAAACAAAATTGCAGGCAGATAAGTATCCCAATCTTCAGGATGTTCTTGGGTTACCTTAGAGAGCATATGTTTCATATCGCCATTAATCTTTTCCACTATACCGGTCGAATGTGGGTGGTATGGACTGTTGAAGCATTGTTTAACACCCAACATTTTGGTAAAGGCTTGTGTAGCTGAGGAAATAAACTGGCTACCCCGATCTGACAGGATGGTATCAGGGAATCCTACCCTCGCAAAAATATGAAAGAACACTTCCATGATGTCTTTGGAAGTTATGTTCTTCATTGGAATCGCTTCTGGCCAACGAGTACATAGATCAATGAGTGTTACAATGTACCTATTACCTTTAGATGTTATATGGTTCAGAGGACCAACTATATCGACCGAGATCTTTTCAAACGGTCTACTAGCCAAATCAGTAACTTGCAATTCAGCTTGTGGGTGTTTACCCTTTTTGACAAGCTTTTGACAGATGTCACACGATCTGCAATACTGTTTGGTATCGTTGCAAAACTTTGGCCAATAAAATTGAGTAAGTAACCTTGCTCTAGTTTTAGCATACGCCATGTGTCCTGCAAAGGGTATGTCATGAGCTAGATTCAATGCTTGCTTTCGGTTTTCTAACGGTAGCACTGTTTGTTCTATAGTGCTGGAACCTTTGGTGTAGTACCGTGTTAGAATTCCGTTCTTCAGAGCAAAGTACCATTGAGCATTCTTTGCTACTCTTGGCTTTTGGCCTACAAGTTTAAAATACTTTTGCAGAGATCGATCGGCTTTTTGAGATGTTATAAACGTCTCCCTAGTTGTCTCAGGAGATGTTACAACTGGACTTACTCGTTGTAAAGCCTCTGTCTGATCGATTCGATCTTGCATCTGTGCAGTAGATCTAGTTACTGCATTTACTACATTACAACGATCATTCTCATCACACATTGATGTTACATTCACACAATTACATGTATGTTCTGGCGTAGCCAGGTTGGTATTTGTACATTCATTTACAGGTGGTAATACATCATGAATGGTGATTGGTGATGAAGGTGAAATGGTAGTATCAATATTACAAATGACAGTTGATGTAATACTGTCATGTGGCATGTCATTCACTTCAGGAAGGTTTCCAATGATAATATCGCAGCAAGGATTGGTTAATGCTGCGCATTTAACCTTTCCTGTAAGGAATGGTGTAGTTATATATGCCCATGCAAGTGGATATTTCTCTATGTTCCCTGAGAATGTCCTGCATGTGACATATTTACCACTATATTGTGATGGTAAAATGTAATCTCTCTTCACACCAATGAGAGTACTCCCGCTATCACGTAAAACTGTGGCAGCTCTACCATTAACATACCCCTGGTGGATGTTTAGTTTACCTTTGGAGTTTACTACAGAATTGGCCTCCTCACTGGTAACAGGTATAGAATGGCCGCATGTTAACACGCCATCCTCATGAAATTGATCACAAATGGTACATTTTTCATGATGGAACACCTCAATGGAATGTGCTGAGTTTACTGGGTGATCTTGTACACTTTCATCTTCTGAAGAAGAACTGTCAAACATGGCTGCATTAGCCTTTCTGGTCATTGATTTGCCTTTACAATCCTTACGCCAGTGACCAAAAGCCTTACAAAGATAACATTTTGTAAGTTTTTTGTAGTTCTTCCTTTCTTTATCTTGCTTAGAAATGTAATTATGCAAGTAAGCAGTGTACCCAGGATGTTGGTCGCACATATGCTCATTGTGTGTATAGTTGCAATATCTGCACTGATACAATTTCTCTGCAGCTTGTTTATAAGGTCTTTGTTTGTTATTTGACCCTGACTGATATTTGCCATATGTAGCTGCTGCTACAAAGTCTGTGCTGGTTAGACTACTAGAGAAACAATGCTTATTGGCTGCAAAATAACCAGAGCCACGACTTCCAATCTGTTGGACACTCTCACACTGACATTCCAACAAAAATTTAGAAAATGGGGGTGGGAGAGATGCGATAATCTTATCTCTCAACATAAGATCAACTAATTTGTCATAATTTCCATTTACTTTGGCTGCTGACAGCCATTTAGAAAAAATATTCTGAATTTCTGAGATGTAATCAGAGAACGTGTGTGTTGGCTTAGGAGACAACTTCCTAAACTGTTCTCTATAACCTGATTCATCTAGCAAAAAATGTGACATAATTTTCGCTTTGATGTACAGATAATCTTCTTTCAGGTCATTTGGGATCGACTCTATGACTTTAAGAGGTTCCCCAGAAAGACTTCTTACATATACTATTCCCCATTCAGGTTTTGGAATTTTGTAATGATCCATGACAAATTCAAAATTTTGGGTAAATGCTGCTATGCAATCACCTGTGTTGTAACTTCTGATCAGACCTTGGTACTTCTTATGAGGTTGATCTTTGTCTGTTTCTCTATTTACTTTATCTTTAGAACATTCAGATTTTAGCTGTTCAATTTTCAGTTGTGTTTCTTGCTCTTCTCTCTTACTTTGGGCTAAGATCTCAGCTTGCCTCACTGCAGCTTCTGATTGTGTTTGTTGAATCTTTAAAGCAGCTTCTGATTGTGCTTGTTGAAGCTTTAAAGCAGCTTCTGAGTCCTTTAGAGCAGCTTCTGATTGTGCCTGCTGAAGCTTTAACGCCGCTTCTGAGTTCTTTAGAGCAGCTTCTGATTCTGCCTCCTTCATTTTTAACGCCCTTTCGGCCGCTCTCTCATTACGCTCAATAATTTGCTCTTGTTTCAAGAGAAATTCTGCATATTTACTTTCACTCCATGTTCTCAATCCCTCACCAGACATATTCATTTTTAAACCCATTTCAATGAAATCGTTTAAAGAAGACATGATGAACAATAGTGTATGATGGACTGAATCTAAGCAAAATTACTTATGATGTTAGTAAGTTACAAATATTTCTAGCACAGTTAATGTCTAAAGCCAGACTAACGAAAGTATAAAGAAGAATGAAAAAAATTTTTATACTCAAGTAATCCTTGGGCAATGTGCTGTTCAGTGGTGCTCGAAATCACACTGGGACGTCTTTCGGGTTGACGCACAAAAATTTTTGAAGTTCACTAGGCTCAGGTAAAGTTGACACAAAAAACCTGTACTTTTGAAACTAAACGAAATTAGAACGTTTGTAAATGTATGGTGTGTGTAATGTCACTGAAGTCTGTAAAGGTTTGTATGCTGTCAAGTATTATTGTTAGTCGTTACCACAATCAATAACTTTCACGCTCACACTAACCCTACTCAATGACATTCAAGGGCACGGCCGCCATTTTGGATTTTAGGTACAAAATTGGTTGAATTTAGCGATAAGTCTGAAGACGCCTCGGTTGGCTTCAAATAATATCTTCACACTTATAATTTAATGAAATCAACACTATCTAATCGTTACTTTACCTTAATCTATGACTTGCGCACTTCTATCGGCATTTTCACATTCGCTTCAAACTCGGACAAAAAATCTATAAGTTCGCATTTAGTTCAACGTTCGCACTTGGTTCAAAACCCGGACGAAAGCCACCACGTTCGCACTTGTCAGAGTCTTGCGTAGAGCAAGATAAGTAGCTCGTTTTCTGGCAAGTGTGAAGCAATATCAAACTATCAAATCACACGAAGTGAATATCCGAAAGTATTATTCACAAGCTTTATTTACGCGCTGCATTCATTATCGCACAAACATCGCGCAATGACAATCCATAGCAATCATTACGGCAATAACAATATCAATACAATACATAAGAATACATGCAAGCAATAAACATCTCACTTACAAGTCAAACTATTCAAGCGTTCGAACCAGTCTCCCACTGTCGTACAGGCTAGCTCTCAATGCAGATTCAAACACTCCTCGCATACTCATGCGACCTGTCCATTCAAACACCTAAACCCGTCTGCCAGCCCTGGCGTTCTACACGCTACACGCGCTCACGTCAGCTGGTGTGACCCCTGCAAGGTTCACGGGGTGTACTGCTGACCAGCGGTCGTTTAAGCTTCGCTCAATTGCTGTGCTTGGCTGCTTATACGGGCGTCGTCGAAGACGCCGCATTCCCTCTGCAGTGTTTAACATCACTCAGAGTTGCGTGTTGTTATGTTGTCTGGCGTTGGTACAGACAACGCGTCGCAACCTCGGATTTGAGACCTTGACAGCTTAGTAAGCCAGTTCTTTTCAGTGTCAAGATCTCGTAGGATGTGATAATTTACCTTCTTCTTGATCTTCACTTTTCTAAGGATTTTTCGGTAAAATTTAAGTTCAAAAGCTCGGATGTTCTTATTTTGTTATTGCGAAATAGTCCATGACTAACATCTGCATGTTGCCACAGAAACGACCTGTTTCTGTTCCCAGAATGTTTACTTTAATTTGCTTGCTCATGCTGTGCTATTGCACAGACTCTTAATGCTGTTTTGATCACTGCATTTCCGAGACAGTCGTGACTTTAGAATAATTAATGTAATATATAGGGTAGGTACTAGCAAGACGAGAGCGACGATCCACATTGGGTGAATATACAAAGCGCTAGACTTTACAGGAACAACATTGCATAATAAAACCAAAAAACTATATGTTCAAACTGAGGGGTGGAAAGGGGCGCGTGGGAAAGGGGGGGGGGGGGACATGATTAGTTAGTTGATGTGAATTAGTGTAAATAGTTAACTATAAACTTTAAATACTTGAATGGCTTCTCCATGTTTTCAATGTAACGCATTGTGTATTTTACCATGACCTTTGCCACGATGACCTAGTTATCAAAGTGAGGCTGGTTTACAATGGTTTCCATACAATGTTTATGGTTTTTCCTCAAAATAAACCCTGAACGTAGGATAGTATTGCTATTTAGTGCAATATTGTTTATCAGTTTGCAATAACTAATAAATTAAGATACTATGAGGCAGTGTTTCTGAGATGTTGTTATATATATATATATATATATATATATATATATATAATATATATATATATATATATATATATATATATATATATATATATATATAAGTAAAATGTGAACCTGTGATCGCCGGGAGTTGTGGCGTGCTCCTGTAATCCAGCTACTTGGAGGCTTGAGTTGGAGGACGGCTTGAGGGCGGGGGTTCTGCTCTCGGTCGTGGCATGTCGATCGGGTGTCCGCACTAAGCCCGGCATCAATATGGCGATCTTGGGGGAGCCCGAGATTTCCAGGTTGACTAAGGAGGGACGAACCGGCCCAGGGACTCAGCAGGCAAAAGTCCCCGTGTTGCGCAGTAGTGGGATCGCACACGTGAATGGGCGTTCGTTTGCAGCCCGTCCGATATAGTCGGATCCAGCTCTTTTTTTTTTAATTTTAAATTATTTTTATTAAATATATGATTGGTTATTTATTTCACTGTATTCATCTTCACAGCAGGCGTGAGGTAAGTTTTTTTTTTTTTGTTTTTTTTAAATAAGTGTTATATTATCAGATAGTATTTTTTTTTACAGCGATTTTTATTTATTTAATTATTTTTTCATGCTAAATATTTGCATAGTTTACAAAAAATATTAATCGTCGAAGAACCTCTTGACTCAACACGAGAGAGAAATTAATATGTATACATAGACACTTACAGAAATAGAAATCAGAGGACACGGCAGACAACTGAGAGCTATGACCACACCAATTGCAATCTGCCACCTCCAAATTAATGCAAGAAATTGGTGGAACTGTAGTAAATCTGTAAAAGTACAATGAGAAATCAAGAAAAACGAGAAATAGGATAGTTCAGCTTGACAAGAACACGATCACAAGTGACAGAATGGACAGCTGAAGAATTGAGAGCCAGTTCTCTCAATATTAATAAGTGAATATTATTCTCGGTGCTCTTAATTCCACTTGGTTCTATAACTGCTACTATAAACCTCCCGGACTCACATTGGTAATATATATGTTGTTTGTTTTCCGCGTTTCCATCCTGTTTCAGGATATTGCGGTCAACATCAGTATCTTTCAACTGTATGCTGATGATTCCTAAGCTAGATTACGCTCATCAGCACGCCACGACTTTCTGAGTGACCGGCTCCATACTCTCATAAGTCACTGGCGCGACTCGAACCGCTTCCAATTCTCGTGCGCTCACGTAAACTACGAGAGTATTCGGGGTTACGGAGGAAAAAAAACAGGTGTGAAAGGCAAGCTATATATCAGATCCACACGCATCGTGTCATATTGTAAGCAAGGTGAACAATGATTGATTGCTGATTATACTCAGTATTAAAATAATATGGTATTAAAATATGTGTAGTCAGATCTGACTGCCAATACATCTGAAACTTCATTTGAGATGAATTACAACAATATATGAAATAAACTCTGAAAGCAACCAACAGCAATTGTTTTTGTTTCTTTTACTTCAAAACTTTCTTGATAATATACTCATATTGTAGTTATACCACATTTCTAGAAAACTGAAAAATGGATGATGACGATAAAACTAATTTCATTATAGATATCTTCTTCTTCTTCGTTCATCCGGAGTTTTTTTTCGGATGTGATTGCGTTGTGCCTGTTTACAGCAGAGCTGCGTTCTTGCGCCGTTAGGCCGACACATCCGACTTCTGCGGGCATTTGTTGACCGGGTTAACCTTCCCGGGGGTTTCTTAGGACGTTTGACTCTCACTGTTGTGGTGTTATCCCCCATCCCAGCTGGTCCATATAGAACAGCCAAAGATCCTGGTCAGCCCTCAAGGGAAGGCAGGGGCAGACCATGGGCATTCCCCGCCATCCAAGGAGGCTTCCATAATTGCAGAGCCGATACATAGCGCTCTGGTACTGGGCTCACCCAAGGAATCGTCACGTCCTGCACATGGCTGCTTAGCCTCACTTCCGTATATTGGGCCTTCCGTTCACCATAGGCTGTTCTTCCGGAAACCAGAAGTATGCAGTCTGCAGATGACATCCACACAGTGAGCTTTCGATTCGGACTTTCCATGTAATGGATTTGCTATCCAAGCAATATTCCATTTCGTGCCACTAGGACACTTTTCCACCTTTTATGAAGTCCACACAGTGGGCTTTAGATACGGACTTTCCACATAATGGATTTGCTATCCAAGCAATATTCCATTTCATGCCACTAGGACACTTTTCCACCGTTTATGAAGCCCACACAATGGGCTTTTGATTCGGGCTTTCCACGTAATGGATTTGCTATCCAAGCAATATTCCATTTCGTGCCACTAGGACACTTTTCCACCTTTTATGAAGCCCACACAGCGAGCTTTCGATTTGGACTTTCCACATAATGGATTTGCTATCCAAGCAATATTCCATTACATGCCTCTGGGTCTTTATGCACCTTTAAATGTCAACCTGTATGTAGTTAAAGTAAGCTGCGGTCAACTTGAGCTTGTTGATATCTCCATAGAGCTTGTCCTCAAATGAAGCAGGTGTGGGCCAAAATATCTTTCTCTGTTCTGCATACGTTGGGCAATCCTGCAGCAAATGTTTTGCTGTCATTTTTCCAGTTCTACAATTACATTCATCGGTATCTCCTATCTTTAGTTTATTGAACAAGTGGTATTTCAGCCTGTTATGTCCTGTGCGGAGTCTGAAGATTGCTACTTGTTCTCTTCGGTCGAGTTTGTAATATGCATCATCCTTCTGATGGCCTGGATGCTCAGATTCCCATTTGGTTCTATAAGTGCTTTTTATCAACCTCTTTGCCTCATTATAGGTTATGTCTATGTCAGGCTGTGGTAGTCGTCCGCCCTCTTTTGCCAGTCTGTCAGCCTCTTCGTTTCCAGGTATACTGCAATGTGATGGGATCCACTGTATTACAACTTTTTTGGATTTCTGGCATAGACCATGGAGTGCTGCTCTTAGGTCAGCTATTTCTGTGCTGTTATTGCTCTTCAGTATTGAGACAGCTGACTGTGCATCTGTAAAGATGACTATTTGCGTCTCTTTATTTTCCTCCATCAAGAGCATTTCTGCTGCAGTTTTCAAAGCCTCTACCTCCGCTTTGAAGTTACTTGAAAATTTTCCAGTTGCCATTGAATGTGTTTTTTTCACTCCATTTTTTAAATTTAGGAGAATTCCTCCTCCTCCATTCTCTATTGAATTTTTGGCTGATCCATCTGTATATGCATGGGTCCAATTCCTGCTTGGGTAATGTTCTTTTATGTAGTTTAGGGTTATTTCTCTTCTTTCGGTTTCATGCTGAGTGTTCTTTTTCTCAATACCAGGAATGTTTTCTATCATCTCAGGCAGTTGCTGCTGTCTCCAAGCTGGGAACTTGTGTGCATTGTGTATGGGCTTGACTGTTGATATGTTAAGTATAGGATCTGCCCTAATCCTTCGTTTTGCAGTTTCTACAAAGTTGCTACGCTTCAGTCTTCCCTTTCCAAAACCATTAAATCTGTTGTACATAGGGTGGTCTGTCAATCTTCTAAATTTTTCTGCTTGTTGCTGGGCTCTGCTATCTCTTCTATCCTGCATTGGTTGTAAACAAGTGATCTTTTCTAGTTCATTAATAGGCGTTGTCTTCAGGCTTCCAGTTATGATTCGCATTCCTTGGTTTTGGACTCTACTTAATTTGTTAAAGTTTGACTTAGCTGCTGTTGCCCAAGCTGCAATGCCATATTCCAGTACTGGCCTCACCCGTCCAGTATATAACTTCTTGAGAACTTTCTCATCTGCTCCCCACGTTGTACCAGCAAGCTTTTTCATGATTGCCATTCTCTGCCTTGCTCTTGTTCGATTTTTCTCAACCTGTGTCTTCCATGTCAGGCGACGATCAAAGGTGACTCCTAGATAGTTTGGATTTTCTTCATGGCGCAATATTTTTCCATTCAATACCAGCTTAGGTTGCTGAGTTTTATTTGAGAGGGAGAACACTGTGCATGTTGTTTTCTCCTCACTTATCTTCACTAGCCATGATTTTGACCAGTCCTCTAGCGCTAATAAGGCTTGCTGTATTCTGCTGTTAGCTGTACTAATATATTCTTCAGATGTCCATATGGCTAGGTCATCTGCAAAGGAGGATGTGTGTACTCTGGCTGGAAAATTTTCTGTGATGTCATTTATATATGCTAGGAATAATGTTGGTGAAAGAACTCCTCCTTGGGGGACACCTTGCTCCAGCAGCATCATTTTGCTTGTTTGTCCTTGTACTTTTGTCCTGGCAGTTCTGTTCTCAAGGTAGTGGCTGATCCATTTATACATTTTTCCACAAACATGCATGTTTTGCAGTTTTACTTTCAGTCCTTCCTTCCATATTTTATCAAATGCTTTTTCTAAATCTATCCAGACTGCTAGTGTGTGCTTTTTCTCTTGGAAGGCATCCTCTATTTCCTGAGCTATATAGGTTATTTGATCTTCAGTGGATCTGTATTTTCTGAATCCTGCTTGGTGTGGTGTTAAGAGTTTGTTTTCTTCCAGATGCCATGTTAGCCTGCCATTGATAATGCGTTCCATTAATTTTCCTACACAGCTAAGTAGACTGATAGGTCGATAGCCATTTGGTTCTTCCAGGTCTTTTCCTTTCTTTGGGACTGGTATTAGTATAGCTTCCTTCCATGCCTGTGGGACTATTCCTCTCTTCCAGCTGTTATTTAGGACTGCTAGTAGTTTCTTCTTTGCCTTGGTGCCTAGTCCTATTAGCATTTCATTTGTGATTCCATCTTTTCCTGGTGATTTCTTCTTTTTTAGGGTATTCATTGCCTGTTCCATTTCTTCCATTGTTAGATTTGCCATCATATATTCTGCTGCTGTCTCTGTATTTCTATGATGTATCTGTTTGTCTTTGATTGCTTTCTTCTGTTCGGTTGTAATATCAATGTGGTTTGCATTTGCATAGTGTTCCATTAGTGCATTTGCAGCCTTTTTGCCTGTAAGCAAGGCATTTCCTTGTTTAATTGTTATTTGTTTGTTTCTAGGTCCTTCATTGTTCATGGCTTTCACTAGTTTCCATAGTTTGTTTCCATCCCTGTCAAAATTCAGGTTTTCTGTTTTTTTCCCTCCAACAATCTCTTGTTGTTTGATTTACTGTTCTTTTATATTTTGCTGAGATGGCTTTGAGAGAGATGTTCGCTTCAATTGTTTGTTCTCTCTCTGCTGTCTTCCTGGCATCTTCAACTTTGTCCTCCAAACTTTGTAGTTCTTCAGTCCAGTATGGTTTGTAATTTTTCCTCGCTCCTCTTGGAATGGACTCAGTGGCTGCCTGTATTATCGCTCTGTTTAGACTTTCCACCATTTGCTTTATGTTGCCATATCGTGTATTTATGTTTTCACAATATTTGTCTGTTAGTATGGCAAATCTGTCCCAATCTGCTCGTTTGTAATTCCAGCGGGGCAAGGGCTTTTGCTCCTGTGGAACATACTCCATATTCATTTCAAGCTTGATTGGTCTGTGGTCACTACCTGCTAATTGGTCCAGCACATGGCGATCGATTTTGTGGAGGATGTCTCCTGTGCAGAAAGCTAAGTCTGGAGTAGAAGTGGTAAGCCATCTTCTGGAGTAGAAGCTCGGTGTGTCATCCGCTTTGTTGAGTAGATGGAGATTTGAGTCTATTTCCCAGTCCTCCAATTCATCTCCTCTTTTGTCAGTATCTGGGTATCCCCATCTTTCTGAACGGCTATTAAAGTCTCCGACAATAATGCAGTTTGTGTCAGTTATTTTCATGTTTGAGAGTGTAAGGTCCTTATCTGCTGGGCTATACAGATTGTAGATTCTTATTTTCACGTCCTTTATCATTATATCAACACCTATAATTTCCGTTTGGTTGTTAGAGATCACAGATACTTCGCTGCAAGGTATTGTATTTCGTGTAAGTATTAGAACTCCTCCTTTGTGTCCTTCGCGGTCGAAACGTGTGGCCTGATATCCTCTGACTGAGAATTTGTGATTGGCGTTGAGGTGTGTCTCTTGAATGCATGCCACATCTATTCTATCTTTATGAAGACGCTGTGTTAGGGAGTCTTTCTTCTTGTAAACTCCTTCGGCATTCCACTGTAGTATGTTGAGTGTCCGGGGTATTTAGTCAATAGCTCTTAACCTACTCCTCTGTGCCTTGACTCCACAGCACAGGGGAAGGTGACCACCAGTAGTCATGGGTGGACCCCCTCGAGGCAGGGGGCCCGGCACTATCACCGCCTGATGGGACTTCACGGGATTAGCACCATATCGATTAATTTTGATTTGTGACATCATGAATTAAGTTACGTTGCACTGCTTTGTCAAGCCTGTGGCTCAGTACATCCGATTTCGACAAGCATTTATTCGGGATGCTTTCCCTAGCCTTTGACTGTCCCCAGTCTACCTACAAGGCAGCAGGTTTCACGTTGCACTGCTTTGTCAAGCCTGTGGCTCAGTACATCCGATTTCGACAAGCATGTATTTGGGGTGCTTTCCCTAGCCTTTGACTGTCCCCAGTCTACCTACAAGGCAGCAGGTTTGTGTGTCTCTTCGTCTGGTCCCTCTCCCTTGACCTGTCCGACATGGGTGGCCCTACCAGTAGCTGTGCTACCGTCGGCATAGCTCTTGGGGTCATTGGGACGCACAAGCCCCTCTACCTCGTCACGGTGGACACACAGCAGAGGGGATTATAGATATTATTAAAATATAGTCCTGTTTCATAAAACTTAACACTGGAATAATTTATTTTTTTTTAAACATCACAGTGGAAAGTATCGTGGAGCTTGTTAGTCAGTAGAATGTAGATTATGTACCACAAACTTCCTATTTTTGCTAGCAGCCTTAGTGGCACAATGCTTGCCTGCTTACCCGGTAGTCTGATTGGTGATGCAGCTAATAACATACTTAATAGTTAGCTGCATGTCCCTTACAGCATGTCGCAATCAACCTCAGCATTTATTGGCGGCTTCTGATTTTCTAGGTAAGTTTGCGTTCAACATGTGCCAATACTTTCCTGAACAGCCGACGCTCGTACCAATGTGAAAATAAACACAAGATGATCAGCTCCCAAACTGCCAGTGCCTGACTACGAGCTTGGTATGTTGGGATTGTGAAACTACATTCACTACTTTTAAGACATACACAGACAATATCACGCCACTGGGACATCATTTTTGTACGAAACGAATGTAAAACAAACCGCTTTACATTTTTATTTATTATTCATTAAAGTCAACAATCTGTAAAACTCATACAGGCAATATTAAAACCAGGATGTAAGACATACTACTTATCATATCTACGCTGATTGTGTCAGAGACTGGCTGTGCTGTGTACAGTGTAAAGCAGTTGTTTACTGACACCACATCACCCACTGAGTGCAAAATGACCACCTAACAGGCAGGTAAGCATGCTAGCTACGGCACCCTTATTTCCCAGACATTTTCCCGGTATCCATTTCATAGGCTGGGACAACCTGAGTGCCTAAGTCAGTAAAGAAAAATTCCTGCAGTTTGTATGTACTCATGTATAAAAATGTGTGTAAGAGTTGAGTTGAGTTGAGTTAAGAACCGACATCACTGCACTCAGGACATTTCCATACGTGCTCCGTCCCCTCGTTCAACAGCCAGCGAAGAGTCACACTACTAATCGTTCCCACCTCTATCTGATTAAAAATTCTCCCGGTCTTACCTCTCAGTTTGGAAATTCTTCCAGAACCTCTGCACATCCCCCAAAATCTCATTCTTTCCATATATGGGTTCTCAATCTGTTCCTCCGTGTTATCCACTTGGTCCCACAAGCGCACGATCACCTCCCCCTTGTCCATAGACAATCTGCCACCAAGAGATGCATTCCCTGATAGTCTATCAGCCTGTTCATTCCCCCGCACTCCCGCATGGCCACTGCAAAATATCCATACAATTCTCATAATCTGTGACTTCTGAAACGACAAGAGCCATTCCACTTGAAACATTCCTTTCTCCACCTTGCCTAAGCCTACTCATTGAATCCGTATTGAATACAATGTGCGTTGCAGTAGTCTCCTCTAGCCAACGGAATGCTTGCTGTTACTGCCTCCACCTCCATCCTCAGTACTGGAGGTAGTAGTCTCATATGCCAGACTCTCGTTTTTAAGACTCATCCATTAGCCTTTGCAATAAAGCCCCAACTACTACGTCTGTTTCTCACCACTGACCCATCGGTGTAGATTACTATGTCACCATGATGTGTGTTACTCTGGATCAGCTGTTGGTACTTCAAACTCAGTGCCCCCGGGAAGGTTAGCCCGGTCAACAAATGCCCGCAGAAGTCGGATGTGTCGGCCTAACGGCGCAAGAACGCAGCTCTGCTGTAAACAGGCACAACGCAATCACATCCGGAAAAAAACTCCGGATGAACGAAGAAGAAGAAGAAGAAACTCAGTGCGGCCCGCTGCCCATTCTCTACACTCACGACCCAGTGTTATTATTACATTGTGCCAGTCCGTCGTGTCTTCCGGAACCTCAATCCACTCTCTTCCTCGATTAATGGTCTCTAGATCAAACACCTGACGTATAGAAAGTTCTGCCTGTGCAATCCATGACCTGCCTCGTCTTAGTCTATGAACCTTGACCATATCAATGGCTGCATGCAAGTAGTATAGTATGTTGTTTACGGGCCTCAAATCCGGATTCAATCCGGAATATTTCTTTATATAACCTCTATGTGACGCCATACAATCCGGTCAAAATCGACTCCCCATTCTGAATGGGGAGTCAAAGGGGTATAACTCATGTTTGGTCTTATTACATCCCTTTTAAAGCCGGTGCGCGGACGGTACGACCGGGCATGCGTGTGCGTGATCAGGTACATGGTGCGCGGGCGGTCGGTGTTCGAACCCAATAAAATATATGACGTGGGTGTAAGACGGATTCTCATTGTTAAGGAGGTGGTTATATGGTATATAGAGACTATTAGTGGCCTATAACTATCATCATAGGGTTACATGCCGAGGGCGCGTGTGCGTGTGCGGGTACATGGTGCGCGGACGGTCGGTGTTCGAACCCAATAAAATATATGACGTGGGTGTAAGACGGATTCTCATTGTTAAGGAGGTGGTTATATGGTATATAGAGACTATTAGTGGCCTATAACTATCATCATAGGGTTACATGTGGTGTGTGCGTGTGAGTGTGAGTGGTTGTGTTAGGGTTACAGTGCTCGTCCACACGATGGGGAAGGTGGAGTGGGTGTAAGATGGCTCTTCGTTGTTGAGGAGGTGGTTATATGGTCTGTAGAGACTATTAGTGGTCTATAAAACTATCATCATACAAGGGTCACAGAGCTTCAGTGGTTGTATTGGGGTTACAGTGCTCGTCCTCACGGTGGGGAAGATGGAGTGGGTGTAAGCCGGATTTTCGTTGTTAAGGAGGTGGTTATATGGTCTGTAGAGACTACTAGTGTCATCATCATACAAGGGTCACAGAGCTTCAGCGGTTGTGTTAGGGTTACATTTTAAAAAATTTAAAAAGTTTTAAAAAATTAAAATTTTTTAAAAAGTTTCAAACTGTCACAAACTGAAAGTTAAGTACGTACCATGCATTCAAAGTTTAAAAAACTTTAGATTTCAACCAATTTTAACAATTTAAAAAAAATTTAAAAATTTAAAAAAGTTTCAAAATATCAGAAACTGAAAGTTAAGTAAGTACCATGCATTCAAAATTTAAAAAAACTTAAGATTTCAACCAATGTTAACAATTTAAAAAAGTTTTAAAAATTTTAAAAATTTTTAAAAGTTTCAAAAATGTCAGAAACTGAAAGGTAAGTAAGTACCAAGTCTTAAAAGATTAACAATCGCAAGATTTCAATCAATTTTTACAAATTTAAAAAAAATATTTAAAAAATTTATAAAGTTTCAAAATGTCAGAAAACTGAAAGTTCAATAAGAATCATGTGTTAAAAGTATTAAAAAACGGAAGATTTCAACCAAATTTAACAATTTAAAAAATAGTTTTGTTCTACAAACTGTCGGTTGTTTTTCCAGTACCTAACATACCATACATTAAAATAGTCTCCTAATCTTTTTACGCTATGGTAATCACGGATTACAGGTCAACCTTGTCGCCACATCCTGCTACAAGGGCAGCGCGTGATACGTGTAATGACGCACGTAACTTCAACGTGATCGATCTTTGTACGGTCAGTAGTTTGGATCGGGTTAAAATCCCTATTCAGTGTACCGGGTGCGTGGTATTTAAGCCAAAGTAGGGGACAATACCACTTTTCGTTAATACTCAAAAAGTGTCGTCTGGGCTGTTATCTGTAACAAGAAAAGGCCAGTCTTCTTCCAAAAAGCCAAAGAAACGTCAAAGAGAAGAAACGAAAACATGGATTACAACCCTGGCCAACGAAAGAAATTTTTGCCTCCTCTTTCTCCTACAGCCATTTTGTTCTACCAGAATCCTACTTCTAGCAGTCAGGCAGCAGTAGACCTGCAAGAGACAACCCTTGATTTGCTTAATGATGTTTCTTCATATGAAAATATTGACCTTCTACCTAGTACGGTCCAGCCTCTGAGTCTCTCAAGAAAATTAATGTTTTGTGGAATGAAACATATCCCACTGCCGGTTTCCGAAGCTGCTCATCTGGTTCAACAGAGGAAATACAACACCCAACGATTAAGGTTTGTATAAATGGTAACTTTCATGCGCATAGTCCCGATGTCTAATTTTTTTTTTTTAAACCAGTAGTAGTACCAACACTGACACAGTCTCGTGTATCGTGGAGACATTTTGTTGAGATACTTCTCTTTAGAGTCATTCGTGGTCCATCACTATCACCACCTTCCCGGTCCTTCTCCGCCTTACATTTTTATTATACAAACAATTCTGCTCCCAATAACTTGACACCTGACGTGTTCTCCGGCTAGTTTTCACCACCTACCTCCACACATCCTAACAATCCTGGTTATATAATATAAGCTGATCCCCCTCAGCATTCACGGCTGGTCTGGTGGTTCACATTCTGAGATCATTGGTACACATTTTCCCACCTCGTTCTGTCTATTGTACATTAGTACAGTCACTCTGACGTTAGTATGGTATCTCTGTAATTTATTTGTTTTGGTTTATGAAGACTTGTCACCACAACATTTTCTGCTTTCCATAATTTTTTACTTTGCAAAGCGATCCTATACAGCCTGTTTTCATATGATTTCCACAGCTGTATCACAGTTCATTTCATGCATATCGTAATTATTGTCACGATTTTTTCTCTCTCAAGTCGTGGTCAAAGAAGGTCGACAGGCGGTTTTTAAGGCAAATTACCAGTTCTCTTTGTGAGTTAATTTCTTTCAAGATATCTTTATTGCACTATCCGTTCAATGTGGTTTTTTTCCATCTTTCTTCTATAAAATCAACTGTAGCTTTCACATAATTTCTTATATAAAACACACAATCGGTATATTAAAGGAGACCGTGTAAAAGGTCTTTTTAACATAATTCCGCAGGCATCTCCGCTTATACAGCACAATATTTAATGATAAAAATAATTCATTGTGTTTTTCACTGTAAATAGTGGTATTTGAGTAAGATATTGCGGTTTTCATAGAGATGTTTTATATGTTGAAGTTCTTCAACTTTCATTATAAATAGTTATTGTATTTTGTAACGGTCACTAATAAAGAATTATTATCTGGTGGAGTTTTATAACTTTTACACCAAGTGTTTGAAGTCGTGTAAGTTTTTCAATGTGATTATTTCCGGCACAGGTTAAGTTTGCATCAGAACCGAACCTCTCGAAAGTTCATCTCGTTGGCACCGAAGAACGCCATGGTAACTGGCATCATGTAATCAGAGAACGTGAGAATTTTGAAAAGCGTGTTCTAGCGCTGGAACCAATTTTGACCCCAGTCCTGGGAGCCAGTCACAGAGTCAAAGTCCTGGAGCAGAGAAAAAAGTCAAGCACAACAGTGGAGGAGGCAGAGATAGTCTAATAACCACGTCTGTGTGTCACAGTAAAATAGTTATAACCAGAAATAAAATGTGTATGCTTCTTTGTTCTTGTATGTATGTATGTATGTATCAAGTTTACTACTACTACTACTACTACTACTACTACTACCACCACTACAACAACTACTACTACTACTACTACTACTACTACTACTACTACTACTACTACTACTACTACACTACTACTACTACTACTACTACTACTACTGCAACAACCACCACCACCTCCACTACTACCACTACGGCTACTACTACTACTACTACTACTACTACTACTACTACTACTACTACTACTGCAAACACCACTACCACCTCCACTACAACAACAACAACAACAACAACAACAACTACTACTACTACTGCTACTACTACTACTACTACTACTACTACTACTACTACTACTACTACTACTACTACCTACTACTGCTACTACTACTTCTACTGCAACCACCACCACCACATCCATACTACTACTAATACGCCTTTTGCTGCTGCTACTACTACTACTAACTACTACTACTACTACTACTACTACTACTACTACTACTACTACTACTACTGCAACCACCACCACCACCTCCACTACTACCACTACGGCTGCTACTACTACTACTACAAGTATTACTACTACTGCAACCACCACCACCACCTCCACTACTACTAATACTACGGCTGCTGCTGCTGCTGCTACTACTACTACTACTACTACTACTACTACTACTACTACTACTACTACTACTACTGCTACTGCTACTACTACTACTACTACTACAACAACTACTACTACTACTACTACTACTACTACTGCTACTGCTACTACTACTACAACAATAACAACAACAACTACTACTACTACTGCTACTACTACTTCTACTACTACTACAACAACAACAACAACAACAACAACAACAACTACTACTACTACTACTACTACTACTACTACTATTACTACTACTACTACTACTACTACAACTACTACTACTACTACTGCTACTACTACTACTACTGCTACTACTACTATTACTACTACTACTACAACAACAACTACTACTACTACTGCTACTACTATTATATATATATATATATTTTCCAAGCCGTGACGTCCTTTGCATTCCTGACCATCTTAAAGACTCATTCAGGGTGCCGTATACGTGCCTTGTTAAGCCGGCTTAAGGAAACAAAGCAATGCGTTAGTACTAAAGGGTATTTGTCTAATTTCTTATATACTACACATATAATATACAGCCGAGAAACGTCGTTAAGAGGATTACTTAAATCGATATGACCAACCTGTATGAGCGTCATCGGAAATAATGTATCGGAAGTTTAAAATAACCTACTCTCTCTCTCTCTCTCTACTTTCTCTCTCTCTCTCTCTCTCTCTCTCTCTCTCTCTCTCTCTTCTCTCTCTCTCTCTGTCTCTCTATCTATCTATCTCGCTGTCTCTCTATCTGTATCTTTTTCTCTCTATCTCTCCGTCTATCTGTCTCTATCTTTGTCTCTCTGGTTGTCTGTCTGTCTGTCTGTCTCACTCTCTGTCGCTGTCTCTCTGCCTCTTTCTCTGTCTCTCTCTGTCTCTCTCTCTGTCTCTCTCTCTCTCTCTTTCTCTCTGACTCTGTCTCTCGCTATCTCTGTCTCTCGCTATCTCTGTCTCTCGCTATCTCTCTCTCTCTCTCTCTCTCGCGCTCTCTCTCTCTCTCTCTCTCTCTCTCTCTCTCTCTCTCTCTCTCTCTCTCTCTCTCTCTTGTCTTGTGGACATATTACATTTCAAGAAAACAGTAACGATGGTCTTCTTTAACTTTACCGCAGCAAACTTGGCCATTCAAGCAGAAATCAACTGACGTCAACTAAACAGGATGTGTCAAAAGTGTAACATATTGATTATACAACTGACCACGACACGACATTCACCCTGGGTATAGAGTACTTTTCAACACTAAGTTATATTATGCTAGTGGGCATTCGGTCTCTGTTAATAACTCTTAAGAGCACAATTACAAATACCACAGCCACTACTAGTATCGAAAATAATACTAACCAAAGTTATTAGTATGTATTTTCCTCCTGAATTACCGACACTCATACCAATATTAAAAATCAACGCATACCACTCTAAACAGTTTACGATTTTCCTCTGTGTCTTGTAGGACTTGCTCGTGATTTTTCTGGTTGTCCATGATATTCTTTCGGTTTTTTCCCCAGAAAGCACGGGGTTAATTGTTGTAATTCGTATGTGGTAGCGGAGGTTAAGTGACACCACAAACATATTGTATTCCACCTCTTTATTCTAACGATCGTCTCTCTCTCTCTCTCTCTCTCTCTCTCTCTCTCTCTCTCTCTCTCTCTCTCTCTCTCTCTCTCTCTCTCTCTCTCTCTCTCTCTCTCTCTGTACTTTGACTACCTAAACAACATGAACAGTAAATAAAGTTGACGTGAACATCAAATGAGGATGCTCTGAATAACAACAAATAAAGATAACCTGCTTACATACCTACTTGATCTCACCGTATAGTCACTTCAGCTCGCAACTTACTGCTTTCCAAAACCCAGCCTCTGCATGGTCATTATAACACTTTATATTACCCATATCTGCAAGTCTCCAATGCTGCTTATTGCCAATAAAGACTTTCTTAAATCCGCGTCTGCCTTATTTATCTCTCGAATACCATATAAACCACATATTCTGGAAGATTTTCATCGTACCATACCACGTAACGCTAACTGTCATTACACCACAACCGGTTTTCTGCTGACTGGGCAAATTTTACAACCTACTGGAGATAAATCGTCTGTCCCATAACCCACTAGCCGTTAGACAATGAATATGATCAGTGACCTGTATGATCACTGCTAAGAAGGAAATCAATGACAAGCGGGGTTCTTTACAGATTCCTATAACTTTATGATTCTACTCAGAATTATAACGAGAAGAATAAGAAAGACAATAAATATTGAAAATTGGCGAAAAAGTAGTATGGATGTGTGGCAGGAAAAAGGGGACACAAAAGGCAAGATATACATTACGAACGCTAATAGAAAGATCAAGATAGAAGAGAAAAGTCTTAACCAAGTGGATGATTTTATATACTTGGGGACATTTATAACGGCAGATGGAAGATACACAAAAGAGATTAAGGCCATAATAGGGCAAACAAAAGTTATATTTCAGAAAATGAAAAGTATCTTATGCAATAAGTTACTATCGCTTAATTTTCTCAGTTTTTATTGTTGAAATTTACTTTTTCAAACGGTATTCTTAAAGTTTAATTTTTAAAATTTATTTTTAACTTTTATGATAGTAACTTATTGCATAAGATACTTTTCATTTTCTGAAATATAACTTTTGTTTGCCCTATTATGGCCTTAATCTCTTAGTAGTAGTGGAGGTGGTGGTGGTAGTTGCAGTAGTAGTAGTAGTAGTAGTATTAGTAGTAGTAGTAGTAGTAGTAGTAGTAGTAGTAGTAGTAGTAGTAGTAGTAGTAGTAGTAGTAGTAGTAGCAGCAGCAAAAGGCGTAGTAGTAGTAGTAGTGGATGTGGTGGTGGTGGTTGCAGTAGAAGTAGTAGTAGTAGTAGTAGTAGTAGTAGTAGTAGTAGTAGTAGTAGTAGTAGTAGTAGTAGTAGTAGCAGTAGTAGTAGTAGTTGTTGTTGTTGTTGTTGTTGTAGTGGAGGTGGTAGTGGTGTTTGCAGTAGTAGTAGTAGTAGCCGTAGTGGTAGTAGTAGCCGTAGTGGTAGTAGTGGTGGTGGTTGTTGCAGTAGTAGTAGTAGTAGTAGTAGTTGTAGTGGTGGTAGTAGTAGTAGTAGTAAACTTGATACATACATACATACATACAAGAACAAAGAAGCATACACATTTTATTTCTGGTTATAACTATTTTACTGTGACACACAGACGTGGTTATTAGACTATCTCTGCCTCCTCCACTGTTGTGCTTGACTTTTTTCTCTGCTCCAGGACTTTGACTCTGTGACTGGCTCCCAGGACTGGGGTCAAAATTGGTTCCAGCGCTAGAACACGCTTTTCAAAATTCTCACGTTCTCTGATTACATGATGCCAGTTACCATGGCGTTCTTCGGTGCCAACGAGATGAACTTTCGAGAGGTACGGTTCTGATGCAAACTTAACCTGTGCCGGAAATAATCACATTGAAAAACTTACACGACTTCAAACACTTGGTGTAAAAGTTATAAAACTCCACCAGATAATAATTCGTTATTAGTGACCGTTACAAAATACAATAACTATTTATAATGAAAGTTGAAAGAACTGCAACATATAAAACATCTCTATGAAAACCGCAATATCTTACTCAAATACCACTATTTACAGTGAAAAACACAATGAATTATTTTTATCATTAAATATTGTGCTGTATAAGCGGAGATGCCTGCGGAATTATGTTAAAAAGACCTTTTACACGGTCTCCTTTAATATACCGATTGTGTGTTTTATATAAGAAATTATGTGAAAGCTACAGTTGATTTTATAGAAGAAAGATGAAAAAAAACACATTGAACGGATAGTGCAATAAAGATATCTTGAAAGAAATTAACTCACAAAGAGAACTGGTAATTTGCCTTAAAAACCGCCTGTCGACCTTCTTTGACCACGACTTGAGAGAGAAAAAATCGTGACAATAATTACGATATGCATGAAATGAACTGTGATACAGCTGTGGAAATCATATGAAAACAGGCTGTATAGGATCGCTTTGCAAAGTAAAAAATTATGGAAAGCAGAAAATGTTGTGGTGACAAGTCTTCATAAACCAAAACAAATAATTACAGAGATGCCATACTAACGTCAGAGTGACTGTACTAATGTACAATAGACAGAACGAGCTGGGAAAATGTGTACCAATGATCTCAGAATGTGAACCACCAGACCAGCCGTGAATGATGCTGGGGATCAGCTTATATTATATAACCAGGATTGTTAGGATGTGTGGAGGTAGGTGGTGAAAACTAGCCGGAGAACACTGTCAGGTGTCAAGTTATTGGGAGCAGAATTGTTTGTATAATAAAAATGTAAGGCGGAGAAGGACCGGGAAGGTGGTGATAGTGATGGACCACGAATGACTCTAAAGAGAAGTATCTCAACAAATGTCTCCACGACACACGAGTACTGTATCAGTGTTGGTACTACTACTGGTAAAATTAGACATCGGAACTATGCGCATGAAAGTTACCATTTATACAAACCTTAATCGTTGGGTGTTGTATTTCCTCTGTTGAACCAGATGAGCAGCTTCGGAAACCGGCAGTGGGATATGTTTCATTCCACAAAACATTAATTTTCTTGAGAGACTCAGAGGCTGGACCATGACTACTAGGTAGAAGGTCAATATTTTCATATGAAGAAACATCATTAAGCAAATCAAAGGTTGTCTCTTGCAGGTCTACTGCTGCCTGACTGCCTAGAAGTAGGTTTCTGGTAGAACAAAATGGCTGTAGGAGAAAGAGGAGGCAAAAATTTATTTCGTTGGCCAGAGTTGTAATCCATGTTTTCGTTTCTTCTCTTTGACGTTTCTTTGGCTTTTTGGAAGAAGACTGGCCTTTTCTTGCTACAGATAACAGCCCAGACGACACTTTTTGAGTATTAACGACAAGTGGTATTGTCCCCTACTTTGGCTTAAATACCACGCACCCGGTACACTGAATAGGGATTTTAACCCGATCCAAACTACTGACCGTACAAAGATCGATCACGTAGAATTTACGTGCGTCATTACAGGTATCACGCGCTGCCCTTGTAGCAGGATGTGGCGACAAGGTTGACCTGTAATCCGTGATTACCATAGCGTAAAAAGATTAGGAGACTATTTTAATGTATGGTATGTTAGGTACTGGAAAAACAACCGACAGTTTGTAGAACAAAAATATTTTTTAAATTGTTAAATTTGGTTGAAATCTTCCGTTTTTTAAAACTTTTAACACATGATTCTTATTTAACTTTCAGTTTTCTGACATTTTGAAACTTTATAAATTTTTAAAAAAAAATTTTAAAATTTGTTAAAATTGATTGAAATCTTGCGATTTTTAATCTTTTAAGACTTGGTACTTACTTACCTTTCAGTTTCTGACATTTTTGAAACTTTTTAAAATTTTTAAAACTTTTTTAAATTGTTAACATTGGTTGAAATCTTAAGTTTTTTAAATTTTGAATGCATGGTACTTACTTAACTTTCAGTTTCTGACATTTTGAAACTTTTTTAAATTTTTAAATTTTTTTTAAATTGTTAAAATTGGTTGAAATCTAAAGTTTTTTAAACTTTGAATGCATGGTACTTACTTAACTTTCAGTTTGTGACAGTTTGAAACTTTTAAAAACATTTTAATTTTTTAAAACTTTTAAAATTTTTTAAAATGTAACCCTAACACAACCGCTGAAGCTCTGTGACCCTTGTATGATGATGACACTAGTAGTCTCTACAGACCATATAACCACCTCCTTAACAACGAAAATCCGGCTTACACCCACTCCACCTTCCCCACCGTGAGGACGAGCACTGTAACCCCAATACAACCACTGAAGCTCTGTGACCCTTGTATGATGATAGTTTTATAGACCACTAATAGTCTCTACAGACCATATAACCACCTCCTCAACAACGAAGAGCCATCTTACACCCACTCCACCTTCCCCATCGTGTGGACGAGCACTGTAACCCTAACACAACCACTCACACTCACACGCACACACCACATGTAACCCTATGATGATAGTTATAGGCCACTAATAGTCTCTATATACCATATAACCACCTCCTTAACAATGAGAATCCGTCTTACACCCACGTCATATATTTTATTGGGTTCGAACACCGACCGTCCGCGCACCATGTACCCGCACACGCACACGCGCCCTCGGCATGTAACCCTATGATGATAGTTATAGGCCACTAATAGTCTCTATATACCATATAACCACCTCCTTAACAATGAGAATCCGTCTTACACCCACGTCATATATTTTATTGGGTTCGAACACCGACCGCCCGCGCACCATGTACCTGATGACGCACACGCATGCCCGGTCGTACCGTCCGCGCACCGGCTTTTAAAGGGATGTAATAAGACCAAACATGAGTTATACCCCTTTGACTCCCCATTCAGAATGGGGAGTCGATTTTGACCGGATTGTATGACGTCACATAGAGGTTATATAAAGTAATATTCCGGATTGAATCCGGATTTGAGGCCCGTAAACAACATACTATACTACTCATGCAGCGGGTGATCCCTATATGCAGCAACTCTTAGGTACCATTTGACCTGAAGGACCCTATGCCTATCCGTCATTGTTGGTAGCGCCAGGATATGCCTCATGCATATAATTGGTGCCCAGAATTAACCGCATGGCGGCATTCTGTATGCGCTCCAACCTTTCAAGCTGGCTCTTTGATACTGTCAGCAGCTCCAAACCATACTCAATGACAGAAATTATTACCTGCTGAAAGAGTCTGTAAAGCATCCTCTGGTCTACCCCGGTTGCTACCATAGCACTCAATGCATTAAGTCCCCTACCAGCCTTCACCACCAAAGTCTCCACATGATCAATTGAAAGACTAGCACCTGTCAAAGGTGATACCCAAGTACTTCAATTTACTCTCTCGCCTAAGAGGACATCCATTCAACATAATACCTGGGACATCTGCCTTGACGATCCGGTTATCCAGGGAGTACCACACGACCGATGCCTTGTCTGGGTTTATAACGTCTCCTGCGTCCCTGCACTACTCTGCCACGCCATTTACTGCCACGTGTAACTCTTTCGCCAAACTGGCCTTGTCTCTGTCTTGTTTGTCCACCCATCATGTGCCATGCAGATAAGCGTGGGCGGTCATGTTTTGCCATCTCACTCGATCACCAGAGTCGAGGATTAGCTCCGTGTTTCTGTCTCGACCATACCACGAGGCCAAGCCATCCAGGTATTTGCTTCTAGGTCTTCCCCTTGGTCTGATCCCTTCGATCTAACCAGTTGTCACCAAGTTCTCCAATTCATAAAAAAAAGTCGCTTAAAAGTCGACAGGGTCGACTTCATTGCACCGGGTTTTATCCCATATGGCTCGGTCTCTTTCCGCAGCGCGGAAAGCGTCGCACAAAGGACGAACTCCGTAGCTCTAGCGGCGACCCACAGGAAAAATAATTTTTCTCCGAAAAATTTAACTCGTGAGCCGAAAGACGCGGCCCGGAACGAACTCACAACCTTCAGAGCCCGAGTTAAACGGCTTGACCACTTCGCCACGAAGCGTCCCTCTCCAGTAAATAATTGGCTGCATAGATTGATGCATGGCATATTGTGCCGCATCTCATCAGATGCATGCTGCAGAGTAATATATCACACGAAGTGAATAGATGAAGTATGGTTTGACTGAAATACGTGTATATAACACAGTCACTGATACTGCTCGAATGTGGAGTTTTTGTTATACCCAAGGTATCGCAGATTCACAATAAATTCTTTTCAGACTGGTTGAAAAAGTCTAATTACTTGCATTGACAATTTCCCCAGTAAATACCCACTGTAACATACATAGCGCTTGGTTCCGTGACCAGCTATCTCCATCTTCATATCTCAAATTCTTCTCGGAACGTCGCCCGAGACCACTCCATTTTCTTTTAGGAATTATGCTTTCCATTACTGTTCTTTCTAAGTTATTGGTTGATATGGCTTAGTAAGCCAGTTCTTTTCAGTGTCAAGATCTCGTAGAATGTGATAATTTATCTTCTTCTTGATCCTCACTTTTCTAAGGATTTTTCGGTAAAATTTAAGTTCAAAAGCTCGGATTTTCTTATTTTGTTATTGCGAAATAGTCCATGACTAACATCTGCATGTTGCCACAGAAACGACCTGTTCCCAGAATGTTTACTTTAATTTGCTTGCTCATGCTGTGCTATTGCACAGACTCTTAATGCTGTTTTGATCACTGCATTGCCGAGACAGTCGTGTCTTTAGAATAATTAATGTAATATATAGGGTAGGTACTAGCAAGACGAGAGCGACGATCCACATTGGGTGAATATACAAAGCGCTAGACTTTACAGGAACAACATTGCATAATAGAACCAAAAAACTATATGTTCAAACTGAGGGGTGGAAAGGGGCGCGTGGGAGGGGGGGGGGGCAACATGATTAGTTAGTTGATGTGAATTAGTGTAAATAGTTAACTATAAACTGTAAATACTTGAATGGCTTCTCCATGTTTTCAATGTAACGCATTGTGTATTTTACCATGACCTTTGCCACGATGACCTAGTTATCAAAGTGAGGCTGGCTTACAATGGTTTCCATACAATGTTTATGGTTTTTCCTCAAAAATAAACCCTGAACGTAGGATAGTATTGCTATTTAGTGTAATATTGTTTATCAGTATGCAAAAACTAATAAAATAAGATACTATGAGGCAGTGTTTCTGAGATGTTGTTATATATAGGTAAAATGTGAACCTGTGATCGCCGGGAGTTGTGGCGTGCTCCTGTAATCCAGCTACTTGGAGGCTTGAGTTGGAGGACGGCTTGAGGGCGGGGGTTCTGCTCTCGGGCGTGCCATGTCGATCGGGTGTCCGCACTAAGCCCGGCATCAATATGGTGATCTTGGGGGAGCCCGAGATTTCCAGGTTGACTAAGGAGGGACGAACCGGCCCAGGGGGGAAACTCCAGCAGGCAAAAGTCCCCGTGTTGCGCAGTAGTGGGATCGCACCCGTGAATGGGCGTTCGTTGGCAGCCCGTCCGATATAGTCGGACCCAGCTCTTTTCTTTTCTTTTTTTTTTTTTTTTTGGTTTTAAATTATTTTTATTAAATATATCATTGGTTATTTATTTCACGGTATTCATCTTCACAGCAGGCGTGAGGTAGTTTTTTTTAAATAAATGTTATATTATCAGATAGTGTTTTTTTTTTTTTTACGGCGATTTTTATTTATTTAATTATTTTTTCATGCTAAATATTTGCAGTTTACAAAAAATAGTAATCGTCGAAGAACCTCTTGACTCAACACGAGAGAGAAATTAATATGTATACATAGACACTTACAGAAATAGAAATCAGAGGACACAGCAGACAACTGAGAGCTATGACCACACCAATTACAATCTGCCACCTCCAAATTAATGCAAGAAATTGGTGGAACTGTAGTAAATCTGTAAAAGTAAAATGAGAAATCAAGGAAAATGAGAAATGGAATAGTTCAGCTTGACAAGAACACGATCACAAGTGACAGAATGGACAGCTGAAGAATTGAGAGCCAGTTCTCTCAATATTAATAAATTAATATTATTCTGGGTGCTCTTAATTCCACTTGGTTCTATAACTGCTACTATAAACCTCCTGGACTCACATTGGTAATATATATGTTGTTTGTTTCCCGCGTTGCCATCCTGTTTCAGGATATTGCGGTCAACATCAACATCTTTCAACTGTATGCTGATGATTCCTAAGCTAGATTACGCTCATCAGCACGCCACGACTTTCTGAGTGACCGGCTCCATACTCTCATAAGTCACTGGCGCGACTCGAACCGCTTCCAATTCTCGTGCGCTCACGTCAACCACGAGAGTATTCGGGGTTACGGAGGGGAAAAAAAACAGGTGTGAAAGGCAAGCTATATATCAGATCCACACGCATCGTGTCATATTGTAAGCAAGGTGAACAATGCTTGTTTGCTGATTATACTCAGTATTAAAATAATATGGTATTAAACCCCACAACCTTCGGAGCCCGAGTTAAACGGCTTGACCACTTCGCCACGAAGACTCCCTCTCCAGTTAATAATTGGCTGCATAGATTGATGCATGGCATATTGTGCCGCATCTCATCAGATGCATGCTGCAGAGTAATATATCACACGAAGTGAATAGATGAAGTATGGTTTGACTGAAATACGTGTATATAACACAGTCACTGATACTGCTCGAATGTGGAGTTTTTGTTATACCCAAGGTATCGCAGATTCACAATAAATTCTTTTCAGACTGGTTGAAAAAGTCTAATTACTTGCATTGACAATTTCCCCAGTAAATACCCACTGTAACATACATAGCGCTTTGTTCCGTGACCAGCTATCTCTATCTTCATATCTCAAATTCTTCTCGGAACGTCGCCCGAGACCACTCAATTTTCTTTTAGGAATTATGCTTTCCATTACTGTTCTTTCTAAGTTATTGGTTGATATGGCTTAATAAGCCAGTTCTTTTCAGTGTCAAGATCTCGTAGAATGTGATAATTTATCTTCTTCTTGATCCTCACTTTTCTAAGGATTTTTCTGTAAAATTTAAGTTCAAAAGCTCGGATTTTCTTATTTTGTTATTGCGAAATAGTCCATGACTAACATCTGCATGTTGCCACAGAAACGACCTGTTCCCAGAATGTTTACTTTAATTTGCTTGCTCATGCTGTGCTATTGCACAGACTCTTAATGCTGTTTTGATCACTGCATTGCCGAGACAGTCGTGTCTTTAGAATAATTAATGTAATATATAGGGTAGGTGCTAGCAAGACGAGAGCGACGATCCACATTGGGTGAATATACAAACCGCTAGACTTTACAGGAACAACATTGCATAATAGAACCAAAAAACTATATGTTCAAACTGAGGGGTGGAAAGGGGCGCGTGGGAAAAGGGGGGAGGGGGGGGGCAACATGATTAGTTAGTTGATGTGAATTAGTGTAAATAGTTAACTATAAACTGTAAATACTTGAATGGCTTCTAATTAACACATTCTGTATTTTACCATGACCTTTTCCACAATGACCCAGTTATCAAAGTGAGGCTGGCTTTCAATGGTTTCCGTTCAATGTTTATGGGTTTTCCTCAAAAATAAACCGTGAACGTAGGATATTATTGCAATTTAGTGTCATATTCTTTATCAGTATGCAAAAAAAAAAAAAAAACAATAAAATAAGATACTGTGAGGCAGTGTTGCTGAGATGTTGTTATATATAGGTAAAATGTGAAACGATGATCGCCGGGAGTTGTGGCGTGCTCCTGTAATCCAGCTACTTGGAGGCTTGAGTTGGAGGACGGTTTGAGGGCGGGGGTTCTGCTCTCGGGCGTGCCATGTCGATCGGGTGTCCGCACTAAGCCCGGCATCAATATGGCGATCTTGGGGGAGCCCGAGATTTCCAGGTTGACTAAGGAGGGACGAACCGGCCCAGGGGGGAAACTCAGCAGGCAAAAGTCCCCGTGTTGCGCAGTAGTGGGATCGCACCCGTGAATGGGCGTTCGTTGGCAGCCTGTCCGATACAGTCGGACCCAGCTCTTTTTTTCTTTTTTTTTTTAAATTTTATTAAATAAAATTGTTTATTTATTTTATTGTATTCATCTTCACAGCAGTAGGGATTTTTTTTTTTTTTTTAAACAAATGTTATATTATCACATAGTGTTTGTTTACAGCGATGTTTATTTATTTTTTCCTGCTAAATTATATGCGGAAACATACAAATACCTGGGTACAATCTACAATCTTCAACTGCTCCAACATCATAAGGGAAGAAATACAAACTAGAATCAATTCTGGAAATAAGATATACTATGCACTACAACATCTACTAAAATCAAAGGCGCTATCTCGTAACATCAAGATCACAATATACAAAACACTGATCAGACCAGTTGTGCTGTATGGCTCTGAAACCTGGAGTACAACGAAAGGAGACGAAGCCTTGCTACAAACCTTTGAGAACAAAATTTTAAGACGCATCTTTGGACCCATTAGGGATACACAAAGTGGAGAGTGGAAAAGAAGAAGTAACAAAGACATTTATGATATGTTTAAGTCCCCGCTAATCACTGGTATCATGAAGGCTAATAGACTACAATGGCTGGGGCATATAGAAAGAATGGAAGATAATAGGGAAACAAAACTCGCTTACACTCAGGAAATAAATGACCGTAGACCCCGAGGTAGACCAAGAAGACGGTGGAGAGATAATATATATATACAGACCTACAAGCACTTGGAATCAACGACTGGCAAGAGAAGGTCAACCAGAGAGACGAATGGAGACGGATTGTATCTGCAGCAAAGAACCTCAATGACTCGGAACGCTGAAGAAGAAGAAGAAGAAGGAGAAGAAGAAGAAGAAGAAGAAGAAGAAGAAGAAGAAGAAGAAGAAGAAGAAGAAATAATATGCATTTATCCCCCCGCGTTTCCATCCTGTCTCAGGATATTGCGGTCAACATCAGCATCTTTCAGCTGCATGTAGATTCCTAGGCTAGATTACGCTTATCAGCACGCCACGACTTCCTGAGCGAACGGCTCCATACTCTCATAAGTCACTGGCGCGACTCGAACCGCTTCCAGTTCTCGTGCGCTCACGTAATCCACGAGAGTATTCGGGGTTACGGAGAAAGCTGCTAACGCCTAGACCAAGGAGACCGGCAAATATATGCATAGTTTACAGAAATATTTTAGTCTGTCCAGAAATGAATGCTGTCATTCACGATCAATTATTTTGAAAACTGTTGCATCGTTATGAAATTTTTCCTGCCGTCTTATATTTACCCCCACCCAAGGAATATGTCTTTGATAGGTCCAAAAGCAACTTAAATCTTCGAAAGCGCGACATTTCTTTGATGTTTTGGCGAAAATGTAGTGTTTAGTTTAGTTTAGTCTACGGATGAACATCATGGCACACAGGTGTAATCCATAAGTGCTCCGTTCTTCTCCTAACTCAAGTCCGGAGAAACTCAGCTCAGTGCACGAACTTCGTAGCACCGGCGAGGATCCTGAAATACTTTGAGTAGATTTTTAACTAGAAATTTTGCCCGGGCAGCGCCGTTAGGCTACTCTTTTTCGATTTCCAACTGCCAAGGGATTTTTTGCGTGCGCAACAATACACACAGATGTCTGATCTCACTACCCAGAGACCAGGGGAAATTTTATTACTAGAAGTCCTCGTGAAAAAATCCCGGTCTTTACCGGGGGCTGAACCCGGGACCTCCAACACTCGAGACCACAGTGAATTCACTCTAACAAACTAGTCTTACAGTAAAGTACGTCATTTCGGGTAACGACACAAGTACAAGGCATAGCAAGATTCGTATGGGAGTGGGTGCAATCAAAAAATAAAAAAAAATAGCTTAAAAGTCGACTGCATTACACCGGTTTTTTTTTTATCCCATATGGTTCAGTCTCTGTCGCACAAAGCACGAACTCCATAGCTCCAGCGACGACCCTCGGGAGTCTCCGAAAAAATGCACTCGTGAAATGAAGGACGCGGCCCGGAATCGAACATACAACCTTCAGAGCCCGAGTCAGATGGCTTGACCACTTTACCACGGAGACTCCCGAGAGGGGTGCAATGTGTAATATTAGTAAAGACAGAATTTATAGAGGCATGGGGTAAATAATGTGTAAATTGACAGGAAAGTAGAAGGAATATATTTCTTACCTTATTTTTCATTTCCTTCTTGTTTCTTCAGCTGCTGGTTAATAATGTGTACACGAGTATTCATGTTACTAGGATGCATTTAGCTTTTTATATTGAGTTCATGAAATCTTCCAAATAGCTGTGCTTTAATGTGCGTATGGAGTAACCAGAAATGATACCGCAAATTAGTCATCACGTATCCATTTTTAAGGATCTGTTCAGCTGTCTGTGTAGTTTGTTCACACGTACACATGGGTGACAGACCCGCTTTGAGTCTTCGTGAAAGATTGTCTACTCTGCTGTTTACCGTTCAGAGACGGAACATGATTACCTGTTTTGCACTATGAAAATAGTTGTCAGTGTCTCTGTAGTGGGCTTTCCTCTTAACAACCAAGATGTTGGTCCTCTTTTCATTGAAGTTTATAGATTGATTCGTATGCACGTGTGTTGTCCCCTAATTTGACAACGTGTTTGCTCTCACATTTCTTGTTATGCCACAGTATGTCATGCCGCAATATTACTCTTCTGTTGGTATTCAATGCGTTTAGTGTGTGGTTTTTATTTTTTTTCAATACCAGTTGTTTGTCACCGCTGAGGACTTGCGGAATTGAAAATTCATCATTGTGGAATACAAACTGTTGCCATTGACATTGTGCTGATGCTTTAATGTTTAGGGCCTGCAATTCGTCTGAATAGTTGCAGCAAAATATACCAGTAAGTGTGCACATGGATTAAGGTCTGCGATCTGCTCAGACCTTAATCTGTGGCGGATGATTCCAGTAGGCTGATGACTGCTCTCGGTTGCATAAAATTCAATCCATCCTTTCTCCAATAGTCCTCTTCCTCTTTCAACACTATGGTCCTCACATTTTTTTTCCAGTAACGTTTATCAATATTTAATAGCGCGGACTGGATTAGTATCTAGACATCAGACAATTTGAATGTAGTATTGGCAGCTGCCACCTGTCCTTTAATTTTAGCCCACACAAGTTCTATAGCGTTTAAATGAGAATGATACGGCAGAAGTCTCAAGCACCTATGGCCATGCTTTTCTATCAACTTGTCGATTTGATATTTCTTATTTCTTGCGCCTGTTTTACAGGGGACAACAACTGTAGCTTGAAATATGTTTCTGGAAATGGTATATTTTCCCTTCAGAGCCATATCTTTATTGCTTCCTTTGTGCTCGATGCCGTAGGTATTTTGTCTTCTTGGGCAACAACATTGTGATATGATGCATTGTCCATGATTAGATGGTCTATCAAGGGATGGAAGTACTGTATTCTCGAGCCAATCTCTAAATACATTACCATTCATCTCATTATGATAATCCCTATTGTCTGTATGCTTTGATACGAACACGAGTCCAGCATTCTGTAGTAAGCCATTATGAGTACTACCAGCTTAGGCTATGACCAAACGCTGTCCTTTACTACTTGGCACATAACCCTTTATCTTTCCATCCACTGATTGCCATTCCTTTTCACTTGTGTGGTGCGCATTTTTCTTTGCGCATTTCCCTTATTTCACGTAGGTATCTGCTTCTCATGGCTCCTGAATGCAGTTGCTCGCAAAGGATATTTCTACCTCCCTTGTACTTTCTAAAAGTGAAGCCTAATATCCTTATAATTTTCCACAAAGTTGTTTTGGATAGCTCTATGTTATTGTTCTTTCTCAACCAAATCCTAAGTTTTCTTACAGTCACTGTTTCTTTGGCATCCATCATTTTTATAATAACTCGCCTTATGACATCCTTGTCAAAGCTGTCTAAAATTGCCTTTCTATCTACCGTTTGCTTATCGCGTGTTGGATTTCATTCCAGATTTTTGCACCCATCGACGAAATGACTGTTCTTTTTTCGGGATTTGTAACAGTATGAAACAGTTTCCTGCGATCAGCTTCTTGACAAAAATATGCGTACAACTTCATAGCGATGCTTTGAAGTGTATAAAATTTCACATTCAACCCCACTGAACAATATTCACACATTCAAATATTAGTTATTAATATTATATTAATGGTAAAATTATTTATATATTTATTTATATAATCACATTTCATGAAAGAACCCACATTGACGACACCTCTGAACAATCCCATTTAACTGCGTGCAGTTTGTGCCAAAACGGAAACTACGAGACAATTTTTAAAAAGCGTGGATGTGTCTTGGTGAAGGTGTAATACTTTTAAAATTATGGACTTAATCTCTGACCTGTAAATTATATACTGCATACAAACAAACATTGACATCTGCTCTGCTCTTGTGAGAAGATAGAAAGACTGCATAGCTGTGGGTTTGAGTCTGTGAGTGCATTGATGTATTATGTATAGGTTGTGATATTCACCTTGTGATGGCCACATGCCGAATTAGATTGTGTTGCATGTGAAGTGTAAATAAAACCATCAAACTTAGTGTTACTGTGTGTCCCGTCAAATCATTCTGTACTTGTGTATGTCTCACATATGTTAGGTCCAGCGAGCCAGATTCATTAGATTGTAAGACCCTGACAAATCTCCAGAACAAAATTATTTTTGTTGGGTGGACATAATGATAAGGTTATATGCTAAATCTCATAATTTTCCCTCAGTTGGTTACTGAGATATGGAATTTTATATTGGGGCAGAAAAAAGTAAACAGACTATAGTCATAAAAGAACCTCTTGACTTAACACGAGAGAGAAATAAATATATATAGACATAGACACTTACAGAAATAGAAATCTGAGGACACAGCAGACAATTGAGAGCTATGACCACACCAATTACAATCTGCTACCTCCAAATTAATGCAAGAAATTGGTAGAACTGTAGTAAATCTGTAAAGTACAATGAGAAATCAAGGAAAATGAGAAATGGGATAGTTCAGCTTGAAAAGAACGCAATCACAAGTGACAGAATGGACAGCTGAAGAACTGAGAGCCAATTCTCTAAATTTTATTCTGGGTGCTCTTAATTCCACTTGATTCTATAACTGCTACTATAAACCGCCCGGACTCACATTGGTAATATATTTAAAAAAAAGAAAACCAGGTGTGAAAGGCAAGCTATATATCAGATCCACACATATCGTTCATATTGTAACCAAGGTGAAAAATGCTTGTTTGCTGATTATACTCAGTAGATATGGTATTAAAATATGTGTAGTCAGATCTGACTGCCAATACATCTGAAATTTCATTTGAGATGAATTACAACAATATATGAAATAAACTCTGAAAGCAACCAACAGCAATTGTTTTTGTTTCTTTTACTTCAAAACTTTCTTGATAATATACTCATATTGCAGTTAACCACATTTCTAGAAATTCATTGTAGATGTTATTAAAATATAGTCCTGTTTCATAAAACTTAACACTGGAATAATTTTTAAAAATACATCACAGTTGAAAGTATCGTGGAGCTTGTTAGTCAGTAGAATGTAGATTATGTACCACAAACTTCCTATTTTTGCTAGCAGCCTTAGTGGCACAATGCTTGCCTGCTTACCCGGTAGTCTGATTGGTGATACAGCTAATACCATACTTAATAGTTAGCTTCATGTCCCTTACAGCATGTCGCAATCAACCTCAGCATTTATTGGCGGCTTCTGATTTTCTAGGTAAGTTTGCGTTCAACATGTGCCAATACTTTCTGAACAGCTGACAGTTGTACAATTGTGAAAATAAACACAAGGTGATCTGCACCCAAACTGCCTGTGGCTGAAATCGAGCTTGGTATGTTAGGATTGTGAAACTACATTCACTACTTCTAAGACACACATAGACAATATCACGCTACTGGGACATCATTTGTGTATGAAATGTTGGGATTGTGAAACTACATTCACTACTTCTAAGACACAGACAGACAATATCACACTACTGGGACATCATTTATGTATGAAATGTTGGGATTGTGAAACTACATTCACTACTTCTAAGACACACACAGACAATATCACACTACTGGGACATCATTTTTGTATGAAATGTTGGGATTGTGAAACTACATTCACTACTTCTAAGACACAGACAGACAATATCACACTACTGGGACATCATTTGTGTATGAAATGTTGGGATTGTGAAACTACATTCATTACTTCTAAAACACACACAGACAATATCACACTACTGGGACATCATTTGTGTATGAAATGTTGGGATTGTGAAACTACATTCACTACTTCTAAGACACAGACAGACAATATCACACTACTGGGACATCATTTGTGTATGAAATGTTGGGATTGCGAAACTACATTCATTACTTCTAAAACACACACAGACAATATCACACTACTGGGACATCATTTGTGTATGAAATGTTGGGATTGTGAAACTACATTCACTACTTCTAAGACACAGACAGACAATATCACACTACTGGGACATCATTTATGTATGAAATGTTGGGATTGTGAAACTACATTCATTACTTCTAAAACACACACAGACAATATCACACTACTGGGACATCATTTGTGTATGAAATGTTGGGATTGTGAAACTACATTCACTACTTCTAAGACACAGACAGACAATATCACACTACTGGGACATCATTTGTGTATGAAATGTTGGGATTGTGAAACTACATTCATTACTTCTAAAACACACACAGACAATATCACACTACTGGGACATCATTTGTGTATGAAATGTTGGGATTGTGAAACTACATTCACTACTTCTAAGACACACACAGACAATATCACGCTACAGGGACATCATTTGTGTATGAAATGAATGTAACACAAACTGCTTTACATTTTTATTTATTATTCATTAAAATAAAATTTAAAAATTTGTAAAACTCATAATGGCAATATTAAAACCAGGATGTACTTATCAAATTGACTCTGATTGTGTCAGAGTACTGGCTGTATAAAGTGAAAAGCAGTTGTTTACTGACACCAAATCGCCCACTGAGTATCAAATGACCACCCAACAGGCAGGTAAGCATGCTAGCTACTGCACCTTTACTTCCCAGAAATTTTTCCGGTACCCATGTCATAGGCTGCGACAACCTGAGTGCCCAAGTGAGTAAAGAAAACTTCCTGCAGTTTGTATGTACTCGTGTATAAAAATGTGTGTAAGAGATTTTTGGGAATACAAAACATTGTTACAGATTACAACCTCAAACCACGAAGTTGGTAAACAATCAAACTAATTACTGAGCAAGCACAGCTCCCATGAAAGTAAACGATAAGTAAATATAATACTACTTATGAGTGTCATTAACTCAATAGTAAAATGTGTATTCAGAGTTTAAAAAACTAGTCACACAGCAAATAACTCTGGAGTATGAAGTTTTAGGCCTCCAATTGTTCTAAGCCATGATATATAATGTGTGATAGTGAGTTCCCTTCCTCGTCCCCATTCCCTCCCAGATTTTGATGTTTGTTTTTTGTGTGCTCACTTGCTTTGAATTCAAGTGTAGTCTATAACATTACTTCTAGTAGTGCTGGTCTGAATTTTGCACATGGATTAGCTTTTACTATTAACAGTGTCCCTCACCATCAGGTGAACCCACTCTGACTTCAGAGGTGCTTGTAATTTACGTCCCTAAGTCAAGGACAATAGGTCAACATTTTAGTCCAAACTGTTCGGTGTAGGGGTTGAATCCCTTACCTCGGCATTAGTACACCAGATGTTTAAGAGCAGGTGTTCCTATCCATTCAGCCATGCTGACCTACTCCTCCCAGATAATTCCCAAAACATTTTGAAAATTGTCTGATGCCCATTTTTATGAGACTAGGTCAATCCCTCGGGGTGGTGGGGTAGGGGTATTCCCTACCAAAGGAGAGGTAAGGTGCCTCCTTCCCTCCGCTGGAACACCCTTGGGCAAGGTGGAGTACCCGTTTAGCCTCCCGACCAGGGTAACGTGAAGCCATGGGTGCAGGTGGTGGATGAAGTTGAAGAGCAGCTAACAAATAGTTATAGGTTAAGCTCTCCAGCTTCAAGATGGTAGGCAGAGGATCTCCTTTATTTGGGAGACAATGGCTACGGTCATCGACTAGTATGGTCACTGCTAGGAAGGAAATCAATGGCAAACTACCTTCTTTACAGATGCCATGAATATCATGTACTGCAATCTCATCAATAATCAGAGAAATGGTGTAAATGGGTGCTCTGTAAGAGCAGCCTCGCCCTGTAGGGGTAGTCATGTGTACCAGGTGACTCCAGACCGTCAGCAGGCAACTGAGTGCAAAAGAGTATCAACATTGAAAGTAGGAACTTGGAGTGTAAGAATTATGAGTGTGGATGGAAAATTTGATAACATTAAGAATGAAATGAGAAGACTAAATATTAACGTGTTAGGTATATGTGAGACCAGATGGACAGGAATGGGATCATAACATCTGACGAATAATCTATTCTCGTGGAGAGAAACAACAGTGAGGAGTAGCAATTATAATGGATACAGAGAGATCAAAATCAATCAAAGGATATTAGACTGTATCAGACAGAGTGTTACTGGTGAAGTTGAGGAAGAACTTTTATGTCAACGTCAGACAAGTTTATGCACCAACAGCGGACAGTAGTGATGACAGCATTGATGAATTTTATGATTTAGACAATGCCTTCAAGAAATGCAAGAATTCTGAAGTAAATATCATAATGGGTGACTTGAATGCGAAAGTTAGAAATCAATAGGACGGATGCATAGTAGGCAAGTATGGACTAGGGGAACAGAATGAAAGAGGTTGCAGACTTGTACAGTGGGCAAAAGAGCATGATGTGATTATCAGAAACATCTGGTATCAACATCACCCAAGGAGATTATGGACATGGAGGAGTCCTGATCATTAGATCAGAGGGTTCCAAATGTTGCTGTATGTAGCCGAGGCGCGGTGTTGGGGTGAGCGCCCAACATTGCTCAAATACCTCAATGGCTCGTGAATACATAACCTATGCAGCAAAAGTCCAACTCCTGGCCTTCACGTGGCGGGCCTGTTTAAACTAACAGGAGAAGGGGCGACGGCGAGTCTCTGGCGCCGGAAAATAACCAGTATGCTCTAGATGTGTATGCACGTACATGCATGCGCAGACAGGCGTGTGCGCGCGTACACATCTACACTCGAGTGAGACCACAGTCTGCTCTAGCAAAGAAAGGTGCTGAAGACGGAGGCAACCAGCCAAGAGGCGCACCACAGAAATCAGGATGCCACGCAATCACGCAAAATGGAATATGTCGACTACTGCTAATCGTTATGGTGCTCGCCCTGCTTTGGACCCCCAGGCAGGTGCAGTGCCGGGCCCTATGTCTCGAAAGGGTCCAACCCCAACTACTGGAGGTCCTTCTCAGATGTCCTGTGGAGCCAGGGGACATGAGAATAGGACGACTGGCCATACTAAACTAAGACTTAAAATAATGCACTGGAATGCGGAGGGAGTCAGCAACAAAAAAGTAGAATTAGAAAACATCCTGGACAAAGAGAAAGTAAGCATATGTTGCTTGCAAGAAACTCACCTCAATGAAAATATAGCCTTCAAAATCAGAGGCTACCAGTGTTACCGATCTGACCGAAAGAACAGGCGAAAAGGTGGGATACTGACCCTTGTAAGAAATAACATCATGGCTTCCCAAATCAAAGTCTACATGGAAGGGGCTGAGTATCAGACACTTAAACTTAAGACAGGTAATACAGATCTACATCTGATCAATTACTACTGTCCAAGTGACCGCCCACAGGCACTGGACACTCTACCACTAAAAGAAAAAATGATTGTGTGTGGCGATTTCAACAGCCACTCGCAGAGCTGGGGCTATGATCACATGGACCAGAGAGGAGAGAGACTGGAAGACTGGCAAGATGAGAATAGATTCATGTTGATTAACAAGCCGTCCGACCCACATACTTTCTACTCGAGATCATGGCACTCTACAACTACACCTGACCTGGCTTTTCATTCACCAGACCTGGAGTGGAACATTACACGAACTGTTGGGAAACAACTTGGTGGCAGTGACCATCGGCCAGTCTTTCTAACCGTAGAAAATGAGCTTGTAAGTGAAAGCAGCACCCTCTCGAGGTGGAACTACAAGAAAGCAGACTGGGCAATGTACAAGCATCGCACCAGCATACTGGTTAGAAACCTGAACACTGAGAAAGACATAAATAAAGCAGTTGAAGAGTTTGGGAAATGCATACTACAGGCAGCGCGAGAAACAGTACCAAGAGGAGCCCGTAAACAATATAAACCCTACTGGAGTAGTGAACTGGAACAGTTGCATAATGATGTTGAAGTGTGTAGAAAGCAAGCAGAGGCCACACCCAGCCAAGAGCACCACAATAAATTCCAGCATGCAAAAGCCAAATTTCAAAGGGCCAAGCTGCAGGCTAGACGGAAAAGCTGGCAGGAGAAAACAGAGTCTCTGAACTTTGAAAGAGACACAAGGAAATTGTGGAAGCTAATAAAACAGCTTAATGACGAGGGCACAGGGAGAAACTCAAAAATTGCACTACATAAAGATGGAAAAATCTTAACAAGAAAGCAAGCAGCTGACCATTTTGCGGACTCGTTCGCACAAGATAGCAATATCAAAATTAGTCCAGAGAAACAACAAGAGATTCGAGAGAAACGACAACATACAGGACAGAAGGAAATAGTACATGAGGTTCTGGAGGCACCCATCACAATCAGCGAACTGGAGCTAGCCATATCAAAACTGAAAATGAGAAAGTCACCAGGAACTGATGGTATCTCCAATGAAATGATCAGGAACCTAGGAACAGAGGCCAAAACAAAGCTGTTGCAGATCTTCAATAACAGCTGGACCTTAGGCAGTGTTCCACAAGCCTGGAGAGAAGCAATCATGATACCCCTCCTAAAATCAGGGAAAGATGGTTCCATTGCCTCTAGCTACAGACCAATTAGCCTCACCAGCTGTCTCTGCAAAACACTGGAGCGCATCATCAATCACAGACTGCAGTGGTACATTGAAAGTAAAAACATCCTTGTGCCACAGCAGGCTGGCTTTAGGCAGTGCTACTCTACGGAAGATCAGACAACCTACCTCTCTCAAGAAATTGAGGATGCATTCCAAGAGAAGAAGCTGGTGCTTGCGGCATGGATAGATCTGAAGAAAGCCTTTGACAAAGTCTGGAAAGAAGGTCTGATGAAGAAACTGAGAAACTGCAAAGTCAATGGAAGAATGTACAAATGGGTGAAAGCATACTTGCACAACAGAAGAGCCCGAGTACAGATAGACGGACTCAAGAGCAAGAAAGTACTACTGCGTCACGGTGTCCCCCAGGGCGGAGTCTTGTCCCCCACACTTTTTCTAATCTTCATCAATGATCTTGTTGCTCACCTACCGCATGGAATTAAAGCGGCAATGTACGCCGATGACCTGGTTCTATGGAGCACAAATGAATATGCATCAGTGGCCACCAGATTGCTACAAAGAGCTGTAGATACATTTGCTGTATGGGCAAATAGATGGTGTGTCAGCATAAACACTGACAAGTGCAGCACAACCCTATTTACCCTCTCTCCAAAACAAAAGGCAGGGATCATCCAGATAAATGGAACACCCCTAAGAGAAGATAAAGAACCAACATACCTTGGAGTAACATTTGATGGCAAGCTGACATGGAGAAAGCACATCAACAAAGCAGTAGCAAAAGCCAGAAGGAAAATAGCCATCCTGAGAAAGCTAAGTGGAACCACATGGGGAGCCAGTACGAAAATACTTAGCAAAGTTTACCAACAGAGCATACGACCACACCTGGAATATGGGTCAACTGCGTGGTGTTCAGCATCAAATACCACACTACAAGAGCTGGACAAGGTGCAAAATCAAGCACTTAGAGTCACCACAGGAGGGATGAGATCAACCCCTATAGTGGAAATGGAGAAGATGGGGAGGACACAGGCACTGAGTGAGCGCAGAGATACGAAAACGCTAATACAAGCAGAAAAGTTCCTCAGCTTGCCAGGCCATCCTATGAAGAACAGATTTGAAAACCTAGCTATGGGGCGGTTGAAAAGAAGTAGTTTTATCCACCAGGCCAAACGACTCTGCAGAGAAACCACTGATCTGCCCACAGTTGGTATCCCCCTAACAACTATTCCAGAGCGAACTCCATGGAAAGATGAGCATAGACTATCGTTACAAATCCAGACTAAAGTGAGAGGAATATTTGACAAGGAAGAACAGAACAGTGTGCAGCGCAGAACAGCCACTCTCAGCTTCCTTGATGAAGAATACCCACAGGACCTCTGGATCCGAGTCTACACAGATGGGTCAGCACAAAATGCTGTTCGAAATGGAGGAGCGGGAGTGTACATAGAATACCCAAATAATACTAGGGACACAGCCAGAGTACCCACAGGAAAGTACTGCCATAACTATGATGCCGAAATTGAGGCAATCAAGATAGCAACAGAGAAATTACTAAATAACAGCAATGGTACTCAACCTGTGGTGCTACTAACAGATGCAAAATCAGTACTCGAGGCGCTCCTCTCTGGGAAATTGCCAGTACTAAGGACACTACTTTCTGAACTTAGCAGTCAGCATAAAGTCACCATACAGTGGATACCATCCCACTGTGGAGTACCCGGAAACGACAGAGCTGATCAATTGGCTAAGGAAGGAGCCAAAGAAGAACAGCTTGATGTGCCCGTTACATACCACCAAAAGAAAAGAATGATCAAATCAGTCAGAAAGCCACCAAAACCTGCTCAAGATGACTACCACGTTATGGACAGACCAGAACAAGTCATTATTCTGCGCCTCAGAACAGGACACAATAGATTACGCAACCACATGTATACAAAATTCAAGATTGGTGAAACAGCCATGTGCACATGTGGATTGGCGTCGCAGACAGCAGAGCACATACTCCAAGACTGCCCAAAATATAACATATCTAGGCAAACCTTCTGGCCTAGAGAGACGACAGTGGAAGATAAACTCTATGGACCACTGTGTGAACTGAAAAAAACAGTTCAATTCATGCAAGAGACGACATTGCAGATATAGACATATTTCAGGCGAACGAAAGAAGAAGAAGAAGAATTAGATCAGAAATCCCCGGGAAGGTTAACCCGGTCAACAAATGCCCGCAGAAGTCGGATGTGTCGGCCTAACGGCGCAAGAACGCAGCTCTGCTATAAACAGGCACAACGCAATCACATCCGGAAAAAAAACTCAGGATGAACGAAGAAGAAGAAGATCAGAAATCAGATTGATTACATTCTCATCAACAGAAGATTTTGAAATGCCTTAAAAGTTGCAAAAACTATACCAAGCGCAGACTGCTACAGCGACCATAGATTAATCTTAATCAATATACATATGAAATTAAAGAAAGCCAAATTTACACCAACAAACACAAAATTTGATCTACGGGCACTGAAGAGTGAGGAGATAAAAGATAAATTCAACGTAGAGGTAAAGAACAGATTTGATGCATTTTCCAATATGGAAATATTATTTCAAGATGTCAGCAACCAATGGGAAATATTAAAGAAATCAGTCAACCAAGCTGCAGAAACAACCATCCCAAAAATAAAGATAGCGGGATGCAAGAAATGGATGACGGAAGACATATTAAAACTCACGGAAATAACAAAAATCATCATCATCATCAAGTGCTGTGCCAGCTGGCGTAGGCGTTCATGGCTCTACATAGATCTCGGTTTTTGGTTTTCTGGATCAACTCTGCTGCTGATATTCCTCCATGCCACCGTCTCAATCCATCCAGCATCACTTCTCTTGGTCTACCTCTGCCTCTCTTCCCCTCGATCTTTCCAGTTGTTACGATGTTCTCCAATGCCTCTCTTCACATCACATGACCGAGGAAAGCTGTTTGTCTCTGTCTTATTGTTGTATATAATGTTCTAGTTTCGTTAGCCTGTTTCAGGCAGTCGTCGTTAGTTACTCTGGCAGTCCAAGGAATTCGCAACATTCGTCTCAGGAACCACATCTCTGTTGCTTCTAATTTCTTCTTAATTTGTTCATTTACATTCCAAGATTCATTGCCATACAGCAAAACTGGTTCTACATAGCATTTCATCACTCTCTTTCTTACATTCAGTGATAGTGACTTATTGCATAAGATACTCTTCATTTTCTGAAATGCGGCTTTTGCCTGCCCTATTCTGCTCCTAATCTCTGTTGTACATCTTCCATCTGATGTTATAAATGCCCCTAGGTATCTAAAATTATCAACTTGGTTATGACAAGGAAAAATATGCCTAAAAACCAAAGAGGGCACAATCATAAAAGAAAAAGATCAGATTTTACATGCGTGGTCAGAATACGTGAAAGACCTTTATGATGATACTAGAGAAGAACAATATGATCATCGGAATAATAATGAAGGACCATCAATTTTGAAGATGGAATGCTCTTAACCATATGAAAACTGGCAAGACTCTGGGTACAGATAACATCACAATAGAATTGATCAATGCCTTAGAAGAATATGGAATAGACCACGTCACCAGACTGCTGAACACAATATATGATACTGGAGATATACCTCATGAATTATGCAATTCTATATTTCTTGCAATCCCAAAGAAATCAGGAGCCTTGGAATGCGATCAACATCGAACAATTAGAATAATGAGCCACATCACGAAGATTTTGCTGAGAATTATCATGCAAAGAATTAGGAAGAAAATACAACCCTGAAATAGGAGAAGAACAATGTAGGTTTGTAGAAGGCAAGGGTACAGTAAATGCTGTGTATATACTGAGAACAGTAATTGAACGTTCTATAGAAGTAAACAAAGATCTACACCTTTGCTTTATTGACTACACAAAGGCTTTTGATAAAGTGAGACATGTCGACATGATAAGGATGCTTGAAGATCTACAAATTGATGGAAAAGACCTTAGACTTGTAAACAACATAAATTGGAAACAACAAGCTGCCATCAGAATTGATAATGAAGTAGGTCAATATCAGCCTATTAAAAGAGGTGTGAGACAGGGATGTGTAATGTCTCCAGATCTTTTTTCCCTGTACAGTGAAAATATTTTCAGAAATATAGAAGATATGGAAGGAATCAACATTGGGGGACGATACATCAATAACATTAGATATGCAGATGATAGTCTTGATTGCAGACAATGAACAGGACCTGCAACATTTAGCAGATGCGGTTGTTGCACACAGTGAACAACTAGGTTAGAATTAAATTGTAAGAAGACACAGATTATTGTCGTCACTGGGAAGAAGGAAATTCCACAATGTGATATATGAGTAAATGGGCATATTCTTAAGCAAGTGAATCGGTACAGTAATCTCGGAACAGTCATAACATCTGATGGGAGATGCCTTGAAGGGATTAGAACAAGAATTGCCATTGCGAAGGTAGCCTTTTGCAAGATGAAAAATATACTGACCAATAAAAAGATATCAATTGAAACGAGAAAAAGAGTGTTGAAGTGCTACATTTTACCTGCACTTTTGTATGGATGTGAAGCATGGACAATGAGCAGACAAGCTGAAAAACATCTGATGGTTGTGGAAATGTGGTTTCTGAGGAAAATGCAAAGAATACCATGGACAGACAGAAAAACCAATGAACAAGCCCTTTAAGAAACAAATGAAGATCATAAACTGATTAGAAACATTAAACGTATACAGTCAAAATTTTTTGGGCATGTTATGAGAAGAAATGAATTGGAGAACTTGGTGACAACTGGCAAGATCGAAGGGAGGAGACCAAGGGGAAGACCGAGAAGTAAATACCTGGATGGCTTGGCCACATGGCATGGTCAAGACAGGAACACGGAGCTGATCCACGACTCTGGTGATCGAGTGAGATGGCAGAACATGACCGCCCACGCTTATCCGGCATGGCACATGATGGATGGAGGTCAATTCCCAGAACTATTTTGGTCAACAACAAAAATAAAGCTTCTCCTGCGGATTAAACACATATCATGGTCTTGGAAGGCAAGCATACACCACTATAACTCCCTTTCAAAAATTATTTAGAGTGGCATACCAAATCAGCGAAAACAGGGGCGGCAGTTGGCAAACAGAAAATCTTAATCTGCCAAATAAAGTTGTTTCCATACTGATGGGACAAAACTGTTATGAAACTCCACCAGTCAGATACCACACACACCAGCACAAGATGATTACCATTTTAAGGACAGACCAGATCAAATCAATATTCTGCATCTCAGACAAGGACACAATTTATTATGCAATCACATGCGTACAAAATTCAAGATTGGCGGAATCAGTTATGTGCACATGGGGATTGGTGCGGCAGACAGCAGATCATGTCAAGACAGCCCCGAATACAACACATTTCAGCAAATCTTCTGGCCTAGAGAAACAATAGATACATTTTAAGAACCACCAAGTGACCTAAAAAAAGACTGAAGTTTATGAAAGAGACAACACTGCAAATATAGACAATACATTTCAGATGAATGCAAGAAGATCAAGAAGATACCAAACTACTATGTGTCACAATATTCTTCTTTCCTTGTGCATGAAGACTGCTTTTATTTTAATTACTTAGAAGAAAGGGTTGAAAAGTAATGTGCCAAAAAGTTTCATTCTCCTCCAGTCATATAATATCTTCATTTTTGTTACTTCTTTATATTTTTTTTAAATTTACCACTCAGGCAGTAAGGGAAAATAGTCCATTTGTTGATCACATGTGAATACAAATTACCATCTAATGTTAAAAAATCTGAAATTTATTTAAACTGAATTACAATACAAAGTCCCTTTTAGTAACGTTTCTATTAACTAAAGGTTTGTAGATTGTCGGCTCTGTGGCGAAAGAGTTATGGGCGCAGCTGGATATGTTACTACATATCTTATTACATATAATACATATGTTGCTGCACATACTACAAATGTTACTACATATAATACATATGTTACTACATATACTACAAATGTTACTACATATACCATATATGTTACTACATATGTTACTGCATATACTACATATGTTACTGCATATACTACATATGTCACTACATATAATACATATGTTACTGCATATGTCACTACATATAATACATATGTTACTGCATACTACATACATATAATACATATGTTACTTCATATGTCACTACATATAATACATATGTTACTGCATATACTACATATGTCACTACATATAATACATATGTTACTACATATACTACATATGTTACTACATATAATACATATGTTACTGCATATGTCACTACATATAATACATATGTTACTGCATATACTACATATGTCACTACATATAATACATATGTTACTGCATATGTCACTACATATAATACATATGTTACTGCATATACTACATATGTCACTACATATAATACATATGTTACTGCATATGTCACTACATATAATACATATGTTACTGCATATACTACATATGTCACTACATATAATACATATGTTACTGCATATGTCACTACATATAATACATATGTTACTGCATATACTACATATGTCACTACATATAATACATATGTTACTGCATATGCTACATATGTTACTACATATAATACATATGTTACTACATATGTTATTACATATAATACATATGTTACTACATATGTTACTACATATAATACATATGTTACTACATATGTTATTACATATAATACATATGTTACTACATATACTACATATGTCACTACATATAATACATATGTTACTACATATGTTATTACATATAATACATATGTTACTACATATAATACATATGTTATTACATATAATACATATGTTACTACATATAATACATATGTTACTACATATGTTATTACATATAATACATATGTTACTACATATACTACATATGTCACTACATATAATACATATGTTACTACATATACTACATATGTCACTACATATAATACATATGTTACTACATATACTACATATGTCACTACATATACTACATATGTCACTACATATAATACATATGTCACTACATATACTACATATGTCACTACATATAATACATATGTTACTACATATAATACATATGTTACTACATATACTACATATAATACATATGTTACTACATATACTACATATGTCACTACATATAATACATATAATACATATGTCACTACATATAATACATATGTTACTACATACACTACATATAATACATATGTTACTACATACACTACATATAATACATATGTCACTACATATACTACATATGTTACTACATATAATACATATGTTACTACATATACTACATATAATACATATGTTACTACATATGTCACTACATATACTACATATAATACATATGTTACTACATATAATACATATGTCACTACATATACTACATATAATACATATGTCACTACATACACTACATATAATACATATGTCACTACATATAATACATATGTCACTACATACACTACATATAATACATATGTTACTGCATATACTACATATGTCACTACATATAATACATATGTTACTGCATATACTACATATGTTACTACATATAATACATATGTTACTACATATGTTATTACATATAATACATATGTTACTACATATACTACATATGTCACTACATATAATACATATGTTACTGCATATACTACATATGTCACTACATATAATACATATGTTACTGCATATACTACATATAATACATATGTTACTGCATACTACATACATATAATACATATGTTACTGCATATGTCACTACATATAATACATATGTTACTGCATATGTCACTACATATAATACATATGTTACTGCATATACTACATATGTCACTACATATAATACATATGTTACTGCATATACTACATATGTCACTACATATAATACATATGTTACTACATATATACTACATATGTTACTACATATAATACATATGTTACTGCATATGTCACTACATATAATACATATGTTACTGCATATACTACATATGTCACTACATATAATACATATGTTACTGCATATGTCACTACATATAATACATATGTTACTGCATATACTACATATGTCACTACATATAATACATATGTTACTGCATATGTCACTACATATAATACATATGTTACTGCATACACTACATATAATACATATGTTACTGCATATGTCACTACATATAATACATATGTTACTACATATACTACATATAATACATATGTTACTACATATACTACATATGTCACTACATATAATACATATGTTACTACATATATTACATATGTTATTACATATAATACATATGTTACTACATATACTACATATGTTATTACATATAATACATATGTTACTACATATACTACATATGTCACTACATATAATACATATGTTACTACATATACTACATATGTCACTACATATAATACATATGTTACTACATATACTACATATAATACATATGTTACTACATATGTTACTACATATACTACATATGTCACTACATATAATACATATGTTACTACATATACTACATATGTCACTACATATAATACATATGTTACTACATATACTACATATGTCACTACATATAATACATATGTCACTACATATAATACATATGTTACTACATATACTACATATGTTACTACATATAATACATATGTTACTACATATGTTATTACATATAATACATATGTTACTACATATACTACATATGTTATTACATATAATACATATGTTACTACATATAATACATATGTTACTACATATAATACATATGTTACTACATATACTACATATGTCACTACATATAATACATATGTTACTGCATATACTACATATGTCACTACATATAATACATATGTTACTGCATGTACTATATATGTCACTACATATACTACATATGTTACTACATATGTTACTACATATAATACATATGTTACTACATTTATTACATATAATACATATGTTACTACATATACTACATATGTCACTACATATAATACATATGTCACTACATATACTACATATGTCACTACATATAATACATATGTTATTACATATACTACATATGTTATTACATATAATACATATGTCACTACATATACTACATATGTCACTACATATAATACATATGTCACTACATATACTACATATGTTACTACATATGTCACTACATATAATACATATGTTACTACATATACCATATATGTTACTACATATGTCACTACATATACTACATATGTCACTACATATACTACATATGTCACTACATATACCACATATGTCACTACATAAACTACATATGTTACTACATGTACTATATGTTACTACATATACTACATATGTTACTACATATAATACATATGTTACTACATATGTTATTACATATAATACATATGTTACTACATATACTACATATGTCATTACATATAATACATATGTCACTACATATACTACATATGTCACTACATATAATACATATGTTATTACATATACTACATATGTACCTACATATAATACATATGTTACTACATATAATACATATGTCACTACATATAATACATATGTTACTACATATAATACATATGTCACTACATATAATACATATGTTACTACATATAATACATATGTCTACTACATATAATACATATGTTACTACATATACTACATATGTTACTACATATACTACATATAATACATATGTTACTACATATACTACATATGTCACTACATATAATACATATTTTACTACATATACTACATATGTTATTACATATAATACATATGTTACTACATATACTACATATGTCATTACATATAATACATATGTTACTACATATACTACATATGTCACTAAATATAATACATATGTTATTAGATATACTACATATGTTACCACATATAATACATATTTTACTACATATACTACATATGTCACTACATATAATACATATGTTACTACATATACTACATATGTCACTACATATAATACATATGTTATTAGATATACTACATATGTTACCACATATAATACATATTTTACTACATATACTACATATGTCACTACATATAATACATATGTTACTACATATACTACATATGTTACTAAATATGTTACTGCATATACTACATATGTCACTACATATAATACATGTTACTACATATGTTATTACATATAATACATATGTTACTGCATATACTACATATGTTACTACATATACTACTTATGTTACTACATGTACTACATATGTTACTACATATACTACATATAATACATATGTTACTGCATATACTACATATGTTACTACATATACTACTTATGTTACTACATGTACTACTTATGTTACTACATATACTACTTATGTTACCACATATACCATATATGTTACTACATATACTACATATGTTACTACATATGTTACTTGTAATCATGTCCTAGTAAAGCTTAGTCAACTTCTCATGTTTCGGTGATTCATACACTGCCATAGCTCAACTCAGCATTACATCTATAGAATTGCTTAGCTTAATGATTCCAATGAGCAGTCAAGCTGAAAAACGTCTTATGGCTGTGGAAATGTGGTTTCTTCTTCTTCGTTCATCCGGAGTTTTTTTTCGGATGTGATTGCGTTGTGCCTGTTTACAGCAGAGCTGCGTTGTTGCGCCGTTAGGCCGACACATCCGACTTCTGCGGGCATTTGTTGACCGGGTTAACCTTCCCGGGGGAAATGTGGTTTCTGAGAATGCACTGAATACCATGGACAGACAGAAAAACCAATGACCAAGTACCACAAGAAACAAATGAAAATCGTAAACTGATTAGAGAAATTAGACGTAGACAGTCAACATTTTTTTGGACACGTTATAAGAAATAAATTGGAGAACTTGGTGACAACTGGCGAGATTGAGGGGAAGAGAACAAGGGGAAGACAGAGAAGTAAATGCCTGGATGGCTTGACCATGAGGCATGGTCAAGATAAGAACACTGAGCTGACCCAGACCCTGGTGATCGAGTGAAATGGTGAATCATGACTGCCCACGCTTACCGGCATGGCACATGATGGAAGGAATGTCTATTCGAGCCCATGAGCCTGGAAATATTGAGATGATATGAATAATGAAGACACAAACAACAGATTGCATAATTTATTGCCTGGAATTCTTTGCTGCATCTCATCAAGTGCCCACTGCAGATTTCATACAGCATAAACAACAGCAACAAGATCAATCCTTCAAGTTGAAATATACAACACACATATACATACATATGTATCTGACGAGATGCAGTGAAATATGCCAGGCTATAAATGGTGCAATCTATTGTTCATGTACTTCATTACTCAAATTCACTGCTGGAAAACAATGAAATTATTCACAAAACTAGTTGCTACTGTGACCTGTTCACGGACTGTAATTATTTCTCCGTGTCTAATGGTTATAAAGGAGGAGGAGCTCACACCTTTTTTCACCAGGGCTTCCTTCAGCTTCTCTCTTGGCTCAAAGTAAGGCTGAAGTGAGAATTGTAAATACATATTTAAGTCTGTGCACATACTAATCCATAATCTATGCATGGTAGTTAAGTAAAAAGTAAAGGACTCTTTTCACGCAATGAGGTGTTTTGTGCATATGGTGCATGCTCTATATTTTACACCAATCAGGCGTCGAACCCGAGCTCGTGATATTACCTCACAATCAACTTCACAAGCGGGATGCAGAGGTGTTTCCAAGGCACCAGGGCCAGGTTCTATACTAGCCAAGACCTACTAACACGTCCTAGGCGTGCATCCTGGGCAACAGGTCCCTTCGGGGTCCTGGCTAACCTAGTAGGATCGCTGATTCTTCCAAAATTGGAGGGTATCTGCCTGAACGGCGAGGAACCACCAGTCTGCACACCAATAAGCCAGACATGGGACAACAGGTACTCATGCAAACCTCAGTCCGGTATGACATCACACTGATGTTGGACAACAGGATGTCTTCATCCGACATGCAGGACTTCATGCTGGAGTTCACAGCCAGCGAACACAAGCAAGCAGCAACTTCACTAGCATGCCCACAATATCGTGCTGGCCATCTTTATTTTCCAGATAATTTCCTGGTACCCATCTAAGGCTGGATCGACTCAGGATCCAAGGTCATTGTTTTTAAAACAACATCCCCACCTCAATGGGGATTTAAACACATGCCCACTGGTCTTATAAGCAACCATGCTGGCCACTTTACTAGTGTAGCTCATGTAATGTACACAATAGTGGAAATGTAACGTAAATTAAGTCATGACAGCACTCATAAATCTAGTTGTGAGAATGCAGTTTTAGCTGTAATATAATTGCTATGTAATCAGTAAGTGCCGATCTCCGTGGCTAAGAAATTGCGGATGCAATTCATGAGCCTGCTGTTCGAAACACAGCTGCGACTGATTTGGCAGCAGACCACGCCGCGCTGTGTATTAACGTGTTGGTGTGGGATCTGATCATTCAGAAATCAAACTACTGAACGTAAATTGCCAAGACATCAACAAGCAGCAGTAAAATGCTGGTGTTGTCAATGATGTCCTATAAACAGGATATGCAAACAAACAAAAAATTAGTAAGAGCTAACTGGCACTAAGTTCTATCAACAAGGCGAGGGTACTGTTTGAAGTGATTGATTAAACTTTTCAGTGTATATTTCCAGTGGTTGTTTGCTATTCCTAGTTCTAATTTTTCACTTTCATCTTCTTGCAAATCATCATCATCATCATCATCATCATAATCATAATCATCATCATCATCATCAAGTGCCCTGCCAACGCGTGAGCAATACACTTCTCCACACCTTGTGATCTCCATGAATCACTTCGGGTGCTGACTCCTTTTCATGCCACCACACAAGACTGTCAAGAATTTCTCTCGCTGTCTTCCCATATCTCTACTTCCACGAATCTTTCCATTTGTTATATGTCCAGATGGTCATCTCATTGTTGTTTGTCCATCAAGAATGATGATGACCATTCATTTCATCCAGTGGGGTTGAAAGTATGGAGCCGTGAGTTCTAAAATGGCTGATAAGGCCTATTTGGCTCGAAATGTTCTTTGACAATGTGGGCAAAGAATGCTTGACGTTCCAGGAGAAGGATCTCCTGCAGTGATTTTTCTGTCCAGCCTTTTCTTCACAGCTCTTGCAGTCCTGGTTGCTTCACAAATTACTGCACCCTTATGTAATGATCTACGCCATGAATTACGGTCTTTAGCAGCAGTCTCCCAAGGGTCAAGATGAATTCGAAAAGCTTTCAGTGAGATTTTCAGAGTGTCTGCATTTCCTCTGGCCGCCTTGGGAGCGTTTACCACAATGCAGCTCACCATAAAAAATTTGTTTAGGCAGCCTGTGATCTGGCATACGAGTTAAGTGACCAACCCAGTGAATCTGATTTTTTCATTAGTAGAGTGTGGATACTGGGCATGGAAGCTTTTTCTAGAACTTCAGTGTCTGAGATCTTGTCTTACCATTTAATCTTCAGTAGCTTCCTAGACTGTGTCGAAGTGGTTTAAATTCCTGGCATGTCGCTGATAAACAGTCCATGTTTCACAAGCATATATCAGTGTGGATAATACAACTGCTTTATAGACTTTCAGCTTTGTTTGCAGGCTTATTCCATTTCTGTCCCATAAATTCTTGCAGTCTGCCAAAGGCCAGCGCTGGCCTTGGAGATTCTTGCATTCACTTCGTCATCAATTGTGACATCTTGTGACACAGTGCTGCCAAGATAGGTGAATTTGTCCACAACAATTAGCCTATGACTGTTCACCTTGATATTCGGCACAGTGTGATTATTCCCTGGAGCTGGCTGGTACATAACTACAGTCTTCTCCAAGTTGATATTGAGCCCAAAGTTGGCACAGGCATATGAGAAAGCTGAAACATTGTGTTGCATGTCTGCCTCTGAGTTGGCATATAGAGCGCAATCATCAGCAAACAGCAGTTCTCTGACGGTGTCGCTGTTAGTTTTGGTTTTGGCTTTCAGCCTTCTGAAATTGAACAACTTTCCATCCATGCGGTAGTTGATGTCTATTCCAATGTCATTGTTCTCGAAGGCATTCGTCAGCATAGCTGAAAACATGAGGCTGAACAGTGTTGGTGCCAGGACACATCCTTGCTTCACTCCATTGGTGACAGGAAAGAGCTCAGACAGTTCACCATTTTCCTGTACTCTTGCCTGCATTCCATCATGAAATAGCCGCACTATTTGGACATACTTTTGTGGACAGCCATATTTCGCCATAATCTTCCACAGTCCTTCTCTGCTGACTGTATCAAAAGCCTTGGTAAGGTCAATGAAAGTGGAGAACATTTCGCAGTTCTGTTCCTGACATTTCTCTTGCAGCTGCCTTGCAGCGAAAATTGTGTCAACAGTTCCTCATTCTTTTCTTAAGCCACATTGACTCTCGGGAAGAAAACCTTGATCGAGATGGGCTGTGAGGCGATTGAGAAGAATTCTGGCGAGTATCTTCCCTCTCATTATGTGGCCAAAAAATGAAGACTGCCTCTTTTTGATACTTGTGGTAATTGCCTCCCTCAAAATGTCCAGATCGCTCATTTTGGGTGTTAAAGGAAGTTTTAGCCTTCTTCAATTGCAGTTATAGACTTATTTCAAGTGAACGAAAGAAGAAGAAGAAGAAGAAGCATTCTTCAATAAAACCACATCTCCAAAGTCTCCAGTTGCTAATAATGTGAGTGCCAAAATCAATACACATTAATGTATTAATTCATTACAGAGAGGCAGAGGCAGACCAAGAGAAATGATGCTGGATGGATTGCAACTGTGGCATGGAGGAATATCAACAGCAGAGTTGATCCAGAAAACCAAAGACTGAGATCTGTGAAGCGTCATGAACGCCTACGCCAGCCGGCATGGCACTTGATGATAATGATGATGATTGCCTCTATGGTTTCAAACAAGGTAAGGGTACTGTTTGAAGCAATTTATTCAAATGCCCAGCATGTCTATAGCTGTCATGAGTGTCATTGGTATTCCAGGTGCTCCAGTATATACTTTCCCCTCTCACCTCGCTGCTCATAATGTGAGTGCCAAAGTCAATACATATTATTGTGCTAATTCATAAAAGTGATTGCTTCTATGATTTCAAAAAGCAACTGCTATTTCTTATAAGTGACAATGTACACACACAACAGATTCCTCCAGTATATTCTTTTCCCCTTTCACCTTGTTGCTCATAATGTGAGTGCCAAAGTCAATACATATTAATGTGCTAATTCATTTCAATGATTGCGTCTATAGGTAAAAAAAAAAACAACTCCTATTTCTTATAAGTGACAATGTACACATACAACAGAAGCAAAGGCTGCTGCAGATCAAGCTTCAAATCACTACTGATTTCTCGGGGGACCCTAAGAAAAATGATCAGTGGGTATTAAAAACAAAGCAGAAAGACCAAAATAATATTTTATTTTAATATCCCAAAACAAAGCAGAAAAACAAATAAATAGAATACTAAATTAAAATGTTTTGTTTGTTTTTAATATCCTCATCAAACATCTCATATAAGCTCCCGTTCCCGTTCCCGACTATCTATCTGTCTGTCTGTCTGACCCGGCCCGGCTTCGCCCAGACCCTGATGGGGAGCATCTCATTTAATTCATATAATAAATAAATATATTTATAATAAGACTACTTATATCCTGGGTTAAACTTGGGATATATATATATATATATATATATATATATATATATATATATATATATATATATATATATATATATATATATATATATATATGATACATAGTTTAGCTATCTTTTTATATATAATTTTAAGATATCATTTTTCAGCTGCTGTTGATGTACTAGGCAAGATTACGCTCAGTAGTTTGCCATGCGTCCTGAGCGACCGGCTCACATACCCCCGTTAGTAACCAACGCGGTGCGATCTGCTATCGAATCTCGCACAGCTGTGTTACTCATGAGAATTGAGAATATACAGGATTATGGAGAAAGACGTTAACCTCTACGCCAGAGAGACCGGCTATACTATATATATATATATATATATATATATATATATATATAATATATATATATATATATATATATATATATATATAGTTAAGTATTCATATTGTATATAAATAAATATAGATATCAATTTTCAACATGTTATATTAATTATCTTAATATGTTGAATAAATAGTAAATAATATACTATTAACAATACCTCATAGCCCAGTGGGAAAGTCCCCCAGTGTATTGCTATAGAAATTTGGGCTCTAACATCCTTGTGTATATCTACAGCCTCTTCTGGATTAACATGCTGATGTGATAAAAGCCACCTGTGAAGCCATGAGTAAACGTACATGAGGTGAAGTGGCTAATCTAATTGATTATAAAAGCACTGCACCAGTTTTATTTTATTTATATGTAACTGATAACATGTTCCTGGAAAGGGCTAATGAAAGCTGAGTGTTATTAACTAATATAAGAAAAAGAAAGACACTTTTCTTTGGTGGTGTCATGAGAAGAGAGGTATTGGAAAATACTTTGATGGCTGGAAAGATTAATGGCAGAAGAAGCAGAGGGAGGCAAAGAGAAATGATGATGGATGGCCTAAGATGGAGGAATAATAACAACTGATCCAGAAAATCATAAGCAGAGATCTGTGGAGACTACATGTACATCTACCTATGTTATTTGGTTGGGCACATGATAAATATATATCAAGAGCCACGGTGCACATGAATACACATATCAAATCAGTTGTCTGATCACATCCTTCCACTGTCTCGTATTCTCAGTGGCAGTCAGCGTGGTCGAATGGATAAGAATGTGTGTTCTTAAACATCCGGTGTGCTGGTGCTGAGGTATGGGGTTCAACCCCTAAATAGGACAGTTGGACTAAAATGCTGACTTGAAAATGCTGGATTTGTTCACGTGGACTTCTAGTAACAAAATTTCCCCTGGTCTCTGGGTAGTGAGATCGGACGCCCATGTGTATTGTTGCGCACGTAAAAAAATCTCTTGGCAGTTGGAAATCGAAAAACAGTAGCCTAACGGCACTGCCCGGGCAAAATTTTGAGTTAAAAATCTACCCAAAGTATTTCAGGATCCTCGCCGGTGCTAGGGAGTTCATGCACTGAGCTGAGATTCTCTGGACTCAGGCTGGAGTTAGGAGTAGAACGGAGCACTTATGGGTTACACCCATGTGCTGTGATGTTGATCCAGTTGACTAAACTAAACTAATTAAATAGGCACTACTTTTCCGGTTGCTGAACTTTAACTGAGATTTTTTTTGCGGTACCTTTAGTTTTCTTGTTTTTGTCTGATTTAATGAGGTTTAGAGTACTCATGATGTTAAATTCCCCGATTATTTCAACATCGAGTTAAAACAGACACTGATTACTTTATATAGTTTTTCCCACCTGTTTTACCTTGTGCATTTCTGACGCTTCGAGAATCCTTGTTATACCGGAGAACCAGGCTGTCTATTCTAAGTGGTAAGTAAATACAGTTTTATGAGAGGTACTACATTGTTATACTATGCATTATTAAATTTAGCATTCATTTTTATGTGTATTTTGTAATTTTCGACCAATTCAATTGGCAATCAATGTCACACTGATATTATGAATGTCACATGCTGTAATGCAGTATTTCAATGGCGGGAGATCACAGTTTTACTCCAGCTAGGAACATTTAATATTGTTATGGAATATTCAGAGCAACTACAATGATAATGAATGCATGTTTACATTCAACACCCATTATCGTATGTATGTGTAATTTTTCATCACTCTACAGGGACCAGATCACTGATAATTTTTCATGTCCAACGGAAATGTCAAAATGCATCTATCTACGCCGGCGGCCTACCATATTTTACGGACTATAAGACGCTACGGACAATATTTTTTTTAAATAACATTTTTACCATTTTTATTATTAGATTGCAAAGCCAGATTTAAAAAAATTCTTAGTTTATAAAACCGAACTGACCTTTAAAATCTCTGAAAATCGTCATCTGAACTTTCTTCTTCTTCTTCCTCTTCATATATAAGATGGTCTTCACTGCCATCGAGAGCGTTACTTATGCCGCACTTCTTGAAAGATTTAACAATAATATCTTCTCTCATTCTAGACAATGACTGTTTTATCCACTGACACACTTGTTTGATTGTAGGTCGTTTTAAAGCTCCCTTCGGCGTGAATTCATATTGGGTTTCATCCATCATCCATTTGTTCCATCCCTCTCTCATATACACTTTAAATGGTTTATTTATCGAGACATCAAGAGGTTGCAATTGTGAAGTAAGTCCTCCCGGAATAACAGCAAGCTCTGTATTTCCCTGTCTCAATTTCTCTTTCACAGAATTTTTCAAATGACTACTAAACTGATCTAGCACAAGAAGAGAACTCTTCTTCAATAAAGCACCTTTCCTTCTCTCCCACACTCTGTTAATCCATAATTTCATACCAGCTTCGTCCATCCAACCCTTGTCATGTAAGTGAACAACAACACCTGGTGGTATTTCAGAAGGTTTTTGGCATTGTTTTGCGCTTGAAAATGATCATTGGATTAAGTTTAGTACCGTCAGCACAACATGAAAGGACAACAGTGTAGTGCATTTTTTCATGTCCACTTGTTTTTATAGTTACAGTTTTAGCACCTTTCATGGCAACAGTTCTGTTACTCGGCACATCAAATGTCACAGGAGTTTCCGTCCATATTCGCTATTTGGCTTAGTTCCACACTGGTTTTCTTTCGATGTTGGATAATAAAGCGATGGAAAGATAATATTTTCTCTTCATACTCTTGTGGCATTTTCTGAGATATTTTGGTTTTGGTTCGCATGCTAAGTCCATGACACTTCATAAACCTGTAGCACCAACCAACTCCACCCTTAAAGTCTGTTAAGTTCCACTGTAGCGCTAGCTTACGAGCGTGTATTTGAATCATTTTTGTATTCATTCCAATGCCATTTTGACGGTGTCTTTGAATCCATTTCAATACATCATCTTCTAGTTTTGGCCATTTTGCATTCAGCCCTCTCCTCTATTTGCACATTTAGTCTTCCTCATTTTTTTCAGTTCTTCTTTACTAGCCCGCCAATCGCGAATGGTTTTTTCTGTTGGTGGAGGGCCGAAATGCCGCTCAGCTGCTCTGTTTCCATGTTCTTCTACATATGCTATTACTTTCAATTTATAGCCCGCATCATATGAATACCTTTTATTTTTTTCCATTGCGAAACTAGCTACTAACAAAAATATTGTACTGTTACAGATAACACAAATCACTTTCAATTCAAGTTCACTGGCACCGTAGACGGCAATGACGCATCATAGGCTAGACAATGTTCTGTGTTTGTGATGGCGGAGCGGGAGGGAGACAGTGTTAGCAAGCTTGTGAATCCCCGCAACTCATGTTTGTCGCATCGGTGCACTGCTGCTGCCAGTTGAATTCAATGTTGCCAGGTAGAGATAGGTTTCCCGCGGCATCGAATATATGGCCATTTTTAAGACTGGTGGGAATTTTAAATCAAACACTGGACATTTTTATATTAATTTCGAGTATAAGATGCACCTGAATTTTGGAGGCAATTTTTTGAAGAAAGAAGTGCGTCTTATACTCCGTAAAATACTGTATATATCTGTGTGTGTGTGTGTGTGTGTATATATATATATATAAACTGGCAGAGTTATCTGTCCTTGAGTTAGACGGACCATTGTGTTAATCTCCTTTTGCATGAGTGTAACCCACAGTTGTGTGAGTGTGTAGGTAGGGTCACAAAAAGTGAAAAGGTCAAAAAAAAATTTCCCTATATGTTCCTATTAAATGATAAACTGACACACAAGCATTAATATCTTGGCTTAAAATTGACCTACAGACATGAATAAGGTACTGTTGGATTTTTTTTTTTTTCAAGAGGTGTCCAACTATGCAGGTTATATAATTAAAAAGTAATTGAGAAAATGTTACTAAAGTGGCTAAATTAAACCTCTTAGTAGAGAGAGTAAATTGAAGTACTTGGGTATCACCTTTGACAGGTGTTTGTCTTTTAAGGATCATGTGGAGATTTTGGTGGTGAAGTCTGCTAGGGGACTTAATGCATTGAGGGCGATGGCAGCAACAGGCTCTTTCAGGAATTATTAATTTCTGTCATTGAGTATGGTTTGGGGCTGCTGACAGTATCAAAGAGCCAGCTTGAAAGGTTGGAGCGCATACAGAATGCTGTAATGCGGGTGATCCTGAGGTGCACAAAGAACACACCACTTGTACGCATGAGGCATATCCTGGAGCTACCAACAATGGCGGATAAGCATAAGGTCCTTCAAGCCAAATGGTACCTGAGAGTTACTGCAGATATGGATCACCCCCTGCATGAAGCCATGGATATGGGCAAGGGTCATAGACTAAGACGAGGCATAAATATCTATACGTCAGGTGTGTGATCTAGAGACCATCAATCATCAAAAAGAGTGGGTTGAAGTACCAGCAGACAGGACGGACTGGCACAATGTAATAGTAACAATGAGTCGTGAGTGCACAGAATGGGCAGCGGCCCGCACAGAGTTGAGGTGCAACAACTGATCCACAGTAACACACATCAAGGTGGCACAGTGAACTACACCGCTGGGTCAGTAGTGAGAAATAGATGTAGTGGTTGGGTTTTACTATGAAGGCCCATGGACAATTCTTAAAAAAAGAGAGTGGCATATGAAGCTACAACCTCCAGCATGAGAATGGAGGTGGAAGCAGTCACAGCAGCATTCCGTTGGTTAGAGAAAACCACTGCAACACACATTGTATTCATTACAGACTCAAGGAGTATGTTTAGTAAGGTGGAGAAAGGAATGTTTCATATGGAATGGCTCACCTCACTTCAGAGGTCACATATTTTGAGAATTATATGGATTTTTTGCCCTGGCCATGCACGAGTGCGGGGGGAATGAACAGGCTGATAGGGCAGGGAATGCACCTCTTGGTGGTAGATTATCTATGAACAAAGACGAGGTGGTCATGCACCTGTGGGACAATGTGAGAAGGTGGGGGGAACAGATGAAAAACCGTATATGGAAAGAATGAGATTGCGGGGGATTGGCAGGGGTTCTGGAAGAATATCAAAACTGAGAGGGAAGACCAGCAGAATTTTCAGTCAGACAGCGGTGGAAACGATTAGTAGTGTGACTCTTTCATGGCTATTGAATGAGGGGGTGGAGCGCATGTGGGAATGTCCAGAGTGCAGTGATGTCAGTTCTTAGCTCACCTCAACTCAACTCAATTACAAGTACCTCACAAGTCAGAGTTGTTTTGGCTGATGCCGAGGGATATTGTTAATAGGGAAAGCTAATCCACACATAAAATTAAATCCAGCACTACTAGAAGTATATATGAACTACGCTTAAGTTCAAAGCGAGCGAGCCGCCCACAAAAATATTCTCAGTAACTCTACTAAGATCAGCATAAGTTGATGCCAAAACATCATTGCATGCTTGTGTGATGTTTTTTTTTAGGAAGTCCTCTTTTTGTGTTCTTGTCCTTATATGGCAAACAGTCTGCACAAATTCTTGTCTCAGACTAGTGACCAGGTCATCGTACATGTCAACCATGAAGATTTGCTGTTCCTCAATTAATATGGGACAGTCAGCTCAATTAGCATTAACTGCCAAGCAGACAAGAAGTGCACCATAATGTCTGGTCTCTTCTGAGACTTCTGAATTATTTCAGGATATTTGTCATGGCTTTTTGGGTCTACTGTCAGTTCTTAGTCTCTCACACTGTCGAGGATGGATGGCAAGTTTGCAGGGTGGATGACTTTACCTTTTGCTTTCTGACCAGCTTGGCTAGTTTTGGCTCTGGAAAAGAACAAGATGAAGATGAAGAAGAAACTTTCCAAGTGAGACAAACTGTCACAGACCTAATGATTAAGTCAAGCCAAGCTGATGACAGTCATTTAAAAATGCACGTCACTAATTTTTAATAAATGTTCCCAGCCTGTAAATGCTTCCAAAGTAAAAGATTCCTTTGTACATAAGCTTTATGAGGTACAAACTTTTAAAGGTTTTCTTTGTGTCAAAAGTCTGGAAGATTGATTAGAAGATTAGATGTATAAGACAAAAGTTATCTAATCATCTCTTGCAATATATATATTATATATATATATATATATACACACTCACAGTGGGCAATTATCAAGAATAACTTGTGCTTTATGTACACACCTGTATAAAAAGTAGTGTTTAACTGATTAAGTGCCATGGGAAGATAAATCATTTTATTAAAAATTCCTGTAAATGCCATGGGCTTATAATTCAAACTATAGATAAAATATCAATACAGTAGTTGTCCCTTTACACCCCCTTTTACTTTGATATATAATATAGCATGTATGCTGCCATAACAACTTTTAAGTCATATCTGTGACAAACACCTACTTCCCATTTCTGCCATCAATTTTTGTTTGGTCCAAATCCAATTTCTGTATGGCACTGAACATGTTAAGAATGTTGATATACCTTTTTGTATATAACTCTTATCAGTTGTGAGTATTATAACGTAGGATCTGTAACTACACAATACCTTGGTTGATATGCTCCTATTGGTATAGTGGCCAGTGTAAAAGGGCCATACTCGTTACCTATCTCCTTGAATCCAGGACAAGAGCCTGTGTCACCAGCAAAGAAGAAGTTGTACTTGGGTCCAATAACACACCAACTGCTCCAAAGCACCTGAAGTAATTGTAGACAAAACAACTAACTACAGCAGAACATATTATCAAGCATACATTTACTACCAAAATAAACCGTCCCCATATCAAATATAAAATATTGACTGCTAGAATACACTGTAAACAAAAAGTAAGGGTTTCCTTTGTCATTATATTATTACATTTTTGTATGCTGAATATATGGTGCTAGCCCCATTTTTTGGGTCGACCAATCAGCACTTGATGGGTGACGTGGTCAGTATAAAGCCAGCCACCTTTAGTTCCCAATACATTTCCTGCTACTAACTTTAGACTGGTTCAACATGGAATCTCAGGTGAATTGTTAAACATCCCCACTGTGATGGGGATTTAAATATGTGACCACCGGGTTGGCAGGCTAGCAAGCTAGCCATTGCGCTGTCACAGCTCCCATGAACATACACTGTGCATATTAAACATCCTGTGATACTTCTGGTTGCAAACTAAACAATAAAGAATCATGATTAGAACCAGTCTTCTCACCCATCTGAAGTGTCTGGCTATTATAATGAGATGCCCAGCTTATTTAGAACCTCTTCTATATGTCATCTATCTATATTTATATGAGAAGGCTTCTAGAATGTCTATATTGGGCAATTTTCAAATTGGCAAATCCTCAATAGTGCAAGCGATCTGAGAAAGATTTCTGTGTAATGATAAAGCATGCAGTGAGACAACAATGTGCAGACTGAAGGAAAACAAATACATAAATTGGAACTAAAGCACCATCTTGATTGTGGGGAAATGTTAGATGTATATCCAGCCAAAGTGCCACAAGGGTAGTTAGCACTCATACATTTTGGTATCAGCCGAGGAGACGTAGCGGTCATGCCCCAAGTGCAGTAATGTAGCTTGTTGACCAATAACAACACCAATCTACTTATATCTGTTGAGATGTTGCAGTCATGCCCCAAGTGCAGTAATGTAGCTTGTTGACCAATAACAACACCAATCTACTTATATCTGTTGAGGAGACGTTGCAGTCATGCCACAAGTGCAGTAATCTAGCTTGTTGACCAATAATAACACCAATCTACTTATATCTGTTGAGGAGACGTTGCAGTCATACTCCAAGTGCAGTAATGTAGCTTGTTGACCAATAATAACACCAATCTACTTATATCTGTTGAGATGTTGCAGTCATGCCCCAAGCGCAGTAATCTAGCTTGTTGACCAATAATAACACCAATCTACTTATATCTGTTGAGGAGACGTTGCAGTCATGCCCCAAGTGCAGTAATGTAGCTTGTTGACCAATAACAACACCAATCTACTTATATCTGTTGAGGAGACGTTGCAGTCATGCCACAAGTGCAGTAATCTAGCTTGTTGACCAATAATAACACCAATCTACTTATATCTGTTGAGGAGACGTTGCAGTCATACTCCAAGTGCAGTAATGTAGCTTGTTGACCAATAATAACACCAATCTACTTATATCTGTTGAGATGTTGCAGTCATGCCCCAAGCGCAGTAATCTAGCTTGTTGACCAATAATAACACCAATCTACTTATATCTGTTGAGGAGACGTTGCAGTCATGCCCCAAGTGCAGTAATGTAGCTTGTTGACCAATAACAACACCAATCTACTTATATCTGTTGAGGAGACGTTGCAGTCATGCCACAAGTGCAGTAATGTAGCTTGTTGACCAATAACAATACCAATCTACTTATATCTGTTGAGGAGACGTTGCAGTCATGCCCCAAGTGCAGTAATGTAGCTTGTTGACCAATAACAACACCAATCTACTTATATCTGTTGAGGAGACGTTGCAGTCATGCCCCAAGTGCAGTAATGTAGCTTGTTGACCAATAACAACACCAATCTACTTATATCTGTTGAGACGTTGCAGTCATGCCCCAAGTGCAGTAATGTAGCTTGTTGACCAATAACAACACCAATCTACTTATATCTGTTGAGGAGACGTTGCAGTCATGCCCCAAGTGCAGTAATGTAGCTTGTTGACCAATAACAATACCAATCTACTTATATCTGTTGAGGAGACGTTGCAGTCATGCCACAAGTGCAGTAATGTAGCTTGTTGACCAATAACAATACCAATCTACTTATATCTGTTGAGGAGACGTTGCAGTCATGCCACAAGTGCAGTAATGTAGCTTGTTGACCAATAACAATACCAATCTACTTATATCTGTTGAGGAGACGTTGCAGTCATGCCCCAAGTGCAGTAATGTAGCTTGTTGACCAATAACAACACCAATCTACTTATATCTGTTGAGGAGACGTTGCAGTCATGCCCCAAGTGCAGTAATGTAGCTTGTTGACCAATAACAACACCAATCTACTTATATCTGTTGAGATGTTGCAGTCATGCCCCAAGTGCAGTAATGTAGCTTGTTGACCAATAACAACACCAATCTACTTATATCTGTTGAGGAGACGTTGCAGTCATGCCCCAAGTGCAGTAATGTAGCTTGTTGACCAATAACAACACCAGTCTACTTATATCTGTTGAGGAGACGTTGCAGTCATGCCCCAAGTGCAGTAATGTAGCTTGTTGACCAATAACAACACCAATCTGCTTATATCTGTTGAGGAGACGTTGCAGTCATGCCCCAAGTGCAGTAATGTAGCTTGTTGACCAATAACAACACCAATCTACTTATATCTGTTGAGGAGACGTTGCAGTCATGCCCCAAGTGCAGTAATGTAGCTTGTTGACCAATAACAACACCAGTCTACTTATATCTGTTGAGGAGACGTTGCAGTCATGCCCCAAGTGCAGTAATGTAGCTTGTTGACCAATAACAACACCAATCTGCTTATATCTGTTGAGGAGACGTTGCAGTCATGCCCCAAGTGCAGTAATGTAGCTTGTTGACCAATAACAACACCAATCTGCTTATATCTGTTGAGGAGACGTTGCAGTCATGCCCCAAGTGCAGTAATGTAGCTTGTTGACCAATAACAACACCAATCTGCTTATATCTGTTGAGGAGACGTTGCAGTCATACTCCAAGTGCAGTAATGTAGCTTGTTGACCAATAACAACACCAATCTGCTTATATCTGTTGAGGAGACGTTGCAGTCATGCCCCAAGTGCAGTAATGTAGCTTGTTGACCAATAACAACACCAATCTACTTATATCTGTTGAGGAGACGTTGCAGTCATGCCCCAAGTGCAGTAATGTAGCTTGTTGACCAATAACAACACCAATCTACTTATATCTGTTGAGGAGACGTTGCAGTCATGCCCCAAGTGCAGTAATGTAGCTTGTTGACCAATAACAACACCAATCTACTTATATCTGTTGAGGAGACGTTGCAGTCATGCCCCAAGTGCAGTAATGTAGCTTGTTGACCAATAACAACACCAATCTACTTATATCTGTTGAGATATTATCATCATTATCATCCAGTGGACTGTCCTGTACAGGTCTTCGCTCCCATAGGTCTCTTGAAACCTCTCCCTATCATAAATTAGATGTCCTGCCTCTTGTTGTCATGTATAAATTATCCATCACATCTTGAATCCATCTACATTGTTGTCTTCCTCTATTCTGCTTCCCCAGTATACTTCCTTCCATAATTATGTTTTCTAGACTTTCATGTCTTGTCACAAGTGCACAATATTGAAGTTTCCACATTTTTGTTTGGGGTCTGTGGTAATGAAGTGACCAAAAAGCTTGCCTGCCAGCTCGGTGGGCCCCTGTTATAACCCCCATTGAGGCAGACTTTAAGTGCCTATTAATCTACACAATTATAGAGTCAGCACCATATGCTAAATATGCCTCAAGACATATAAAAGGATAACCAGTCTTGTTAGTTTAGATATAACCTAGCCCTATATCAAGAACTTGCATTCTGAGGGTCAAACACTATTGCCTATATCTTAATGTACTTGATGGATGAATGGTTTTCATCTTCATCCCACATACTATATTTGTCCTTCTGTCTGAATATATAAGGGGCATTCATTTGAAATCCATTTGTGCCGCACCGCACGTAATTGCGTACGTTGAACATGATCATGTCATAGTCATGTGATAAGTACTGACCAATGAATAAAAGAGTATGTGCTTATCGTCCCATGATGCATAGGTTCTGTTTCTGACTGTTGAGTAAATGGCCGGGTTGATCCAAAATCCGTCCAAAGAAGCTGAAAGAGTGATGATTCAGTTTCTTTAATTTGAAGGATGTCGACCAGTGGACATTCATCGAAGAATGCAGGCAGCGTACGGTAACAAATGTGTGTCAAAGACAACAGTGACAGACTGGGCACGAATGTTTCGGAAAGGACATCAGTTCACGACAGATCTTCGATGGCTGGGTCAAGCGCATATTGTTGCAACAGAAAAAACCTTCAACAAAATTGATGCAGCAGTACAGATGAACCGTTGTCGAAGCATATGTTCGCTAGCGAAAGAATTTGATGTGTCAGTTGGGACAATTAAAAAGGTCGTTCGTAAGAAACTGCAATATTGGAAGGTGTGTTAACAGTGGGTACCACGGATGTTGACCGACCACCAAAAAGAGGAAAGCATGGGATGGTGTTTGAACCACTTGATGCGTTACAGAGTGGAGGGTGATTCATTTCTCTTCCGCATAGTGGCAGGCGATGAATCATGGTGTCACCACTTTGAGCTGAGCAGTAAAAGAGAGAGCATGCATTGAAAGCATGCTGGATCACAAAAAGCCAAAAAATTCAAGTTACAGGTTTCTACTGGTAAGGTTATGCTGAGCGCATTTTTTTACCATGAAGGGCTACTCATGGCCGACTTTAAAGAACCTGGTGTCAACATAAACTCTACCCACTATTTGCAAACACTAGACTAGCTGCACAAACACATAAAAAATAAATGACCCGGCATGCTTTCTCGCGGTGTGATTTTGTTGCACGATAATGCTCGTCCACATGTCGCAAAGATTGTGCAGGAAGCATTAGCAAGGAAGAAGTGGGAAATTCTGCAACATCCAGCCTATAGTCCTGATTTGTCACCATCTGATTTTCATTTGTTCGGACCTCTAAAAAAGTTCTCAAGTGGCAATGATTTCACACAGATGCAGACGTAATGAACGTAGTAAACACTCAGTTCAGTGAGCAATCACAATCCTTTTTTGCGGACGGCATTCACCGCCTACCTAAGCAATGGGATGCTTGTCTGAATGCCTACAGCAACTTCTTCTGACCAATCCATGTTGCATAATTCATTCAAAATGAATGCTTTGTTTAATTCTACCAAACCTGTTAATGTTTCTTTCATGCTTTTGTAATAAAGCCATTGGAATGGGTTTCAAATGAACAACCTTAATATTTAATCTGTTTTAATCATATATTTTTCTTATTTGATGTTAGTTTAGTAATGTCTACACAAGAAGTCTAGTTTATTTTACATGTTCATTGTTCATGTAGAAGATTCATTGCAGGATGGTGCTCTCATCACAGTCCACCTGGAAGACTCCATCTTGTGAAGTTTCCCCAGCTCATGCATGTTCATGCACAGGGTGTCTTTAATGTCCCGTGTCCACCTTCGTGCCGTTCAACCCCTGTCTCTTCTTCCAGGAATCATGGCTTCCATCACTGTCCCTTCTAAACCACTGTTTAATATTGCCAAAGTATTTCAGTTTCTTAAAAGTGGCACAGCTCAAGAGCCAGTTTTCTTCAATGTTCAGATCTTGTACAATGTCAGTATTTTTCTTACTGATCCATTGCGTCTGCTTCTGGGAATGTCTTTGTGGGTGTTATACATGTCCTCCATCTTTGTGTTTAGATGTTGACAATTTGGTTCCTGCAGTCAACACCAGATGAGGTTCCGGTCTAGAGCCTTCTTGGACATTTTCTAACCAGTGTGTTTGTGATGGAAAAGATCATTGACTAGACAAAATTCAGTTAGTTTCTCTCCTCTCTCATTTCTATGTCCTATATCAAATGAGCCTCGTACTTTTCTTCTCCTTCTGTTCTTTCAACACTGAAATTCACCATTATTATCATGTCTATTTTTGTTCTGCCATTCTTAATGCCTATTGTAAACTACTGTAAAATTTCATCCTTTTCTTATGCAGATAGTTAGTTAGTCGACAGATCATCCTCAATGCACATCAAACCATTCAGTCCATATGTGCTCGGATCCCCTCTTCAGCAAATCCCGCAGCGTGTAGTGGCTAACGACACCAGTTCTATGTTGGTTTATCAATCTTCTTTGGCTTCCTGCATAGTGTTCTTGTTTGGCCACACCTCTCGCAGTCTGACCATGGTTGTAGATGTTGGTGTATAAACTTATGTAATTGTGATGTTCCCTTTCTGTGTCTTAAGTCTAGTGGTGAATAGCTTGTCATTGACTAGATTGCATCCAAAAGTACTGAAGAAAATTCTTTGTCAAGAGGAAACCAAACCTGAAATCAAGAAACCTTTTTCTGGTTATGAAATTACCTTGTCCACCTTTTTCTGGTTATGAAATTACCTTGTTGTGCCCATGTTCTGAAATGTCCACTATATCAATTTCATTTCTTGTTAGTTATTTACTGATCATGATAAGTATGTTTTATTTGTCATTTCTGGATATATGTTGCTGAAATTGGGAGCTTGTTGATACTCTGAAAAATCATTATGAGAATGTGCAGTCTCAACACAGCTGATTAAGCAAAAGTCTTACTGGATATGCTCAGTTGTCTGTTTTGCATGTCCACAGGGATACAGAAGAAGATCACATGTGTTTAATGAAATGATAGATACATCTTTTGGTTGGTCTTTGCTGCTACTCCTTCATCTAACATATCTGCTCTTTCATTTTCTGGTGACCACAGCAGCCCTATCCTTCTGTTGAAATTTACAACCATATAATCAAACAAGCTGTTATCTGTATCTTCCATCCCTTATATAATTGTCCTAGTTGTCAGGAGCAATGAAATGACTATATAAATATTGTTTAGTACTTAGTTCCATCGAATATCTTAATGTCTCTTAAATCAAACAAACTGAAAAATGAAATACTTTCAACATTTTATAAACTGTTATTACTGTATTCCTTTTCAGACGAATTAATACATCACATAATATCATCACCATCAAGTGCCTTGCTGACTGGCATGGGCATTCATGCTTCTCCCCATCTTGCAAGGGCATGTATAAATTCCCCACTCCCTTGTTGATTCCCTTCCATGCCATGTCACAAGACTGAAGAATTTTCTCTTGCTCCCTTTTAGACATATCTTTCCGGTTGTCACAACATGTTCCAGTTATTGTCTTCTAACAATGTGGCCAAAGAATGAAGACTGCCTCTTTCTAATGTTTGTGGATAGTCATCATTGCGATTTAGCCTCCCTCAAAATGTCCAGATTACTCAATTTGACATTGCAGGGAATTTTCAGCATTTTTTTTTTTTATCAAACTACATCTCCAAAGCTTTCGGGGATTTTTTGGCTTGTGTAGTAAATGTCCAGTATTCAAAGCCATATGCTTCTGGTTCTATGTAACATGCAAGAATTCTTTTTCAAACTTCCAATGGCAAGGACTTATTGCAAAAAATGTCCATTTAATAGAATGCAGCTTTTTCTTGTCCTATTCTGTTATCTCTGAAATGCATTTCTATCTATGTTATCCATATGTCTAGATATTCACATTTCTGCACTTGCCCCAAAAAACACCAGTTACTTTAATTGTCAAGAAATACCATACCTTGTTATTATCAAATAATGTGCGCTTGCACCAGTGGTAACTAGGCGTACAGACAACTTTGACTTTGGTCTCCTCATTATGCACACATTCTTGCCACCATGTTAGTTCAACAACATTGATGCATCCACACTGATTCATAAAGATCTTGAGTCCCATCGGCACATACCATCTCAAGTGACTTCCAAATCTGAATAATACAAATTGTAGACCAGAATAACTTCAAATATTGCATACAACAGTTATGTGGTGAAGTATAGTTGGTTGGTTTATTAGTTGCTAATCCTCCCTCTGAAAAACAGCAAGTTTTAACTTAAGTGTGGAGGTCAGCATAGCTTAATGGATAAGAGCACTCATTATTAAACTTCCAGTGTGCTGATGGTAAGGTAGCGGGTTCAACCCATAGGTAGGTCAAATTAAATAAATTGTTGACATCTCATCCTGAACTTGGGGACATAAATTACAAGTACCTCAGAGGTCGCAGTGAGTTCACCTAATGGCAAGGAACACTGGTAACAGGGAAAGTTAATACACAAGCACAACTTATTCCAGAGCACTAGAAGTAGCAGGACATGAATGGACTACACTTGAGTTAAAGCGAGCAAACGCAAAGCAAATACAATAACTCTAAATTTGATGCATTGATACATAGGTCACTTGAGCCCTGAAAAAGGCTGGCATCTGTCACAGAGAGGTTGGTTTAGAGACCTTTCTCCCGACCTTTCACAAGATTTCCCTGAAACTGTTTTACAAACTCTCCTTCCACTTCCCAAACTCAAAAATCAGTGAGGTGTGCAAGAACTTCACATCTGCAGAAAGACATATAAGGCTGGGATTAGGCCTGGGTGGTCATGTTTCCTACACAGGTTTCAGGTATTTCATGAACTGAAAGTTATTAAAAGAGGATGGAACATTCAAAATTGCAATGGGACACCATAATTCTTATTATTGCCTTGCCGTCTCCTGTAGCCTGGTGGATCCTTGGGGTACCAATGCATGGTGCACTATGTACAACTTCAACTCATATGATGCTGTCTTTCACCAATAAACTAGTTTCTCTCCGGGTATTTCCGGTCTATTTAAGGATAGTATTGTTAAGTACATCTTTGGTCCTCTTCTTTTAATTTTCCATGAAATGGTTGCAGTAAACATAGTTCTTATCTTGACATATGAGCATGCCACTAGAGTCTGCACAGTTTGACAGTTGCAGGTGTGGTCTGTATGGCTAACCACATTGTCTGATGTTATTCTGCACACTCACATTTAAAACATGATCCCTATATGTTATTTTGAGGATGTGTTCGACAATGCATTATAAAATCATATACTCACATGATGACTTTTGGTGAGTTTGGAAGCTTTATCCAAATTTAATACATACAATTATGTTGCTATTTAGATATTAAAAATCTTCAGAAATGGAGAAGTTCTGCTTAGGTAAATAGTTGTGTGTCCTAAATCTAAATCATGAAGACACAAACAATAAATTGCACAATGTATTTCCTGCCAAATTTGGTTTTTGTATGATTTATTGCCATCTATCAAAATGTTCTGGACAGTTGAAAGCAGCTGATTGATATACTCATCACATCACCCATTGAATGTTTAATACCCTATCTCATGGCATGTGAGCAGGGCCTTTAACTGTTCTACATATTTATTGTTATTATTGTTAATATGTACAGCTGCTGGCGATTTGGCAGCAGACTGCATTGCGTTGGGTTTTTAATAAAATGGTATCGGTGCTGATCATACAGAAAGTAATGGCAAACTACTGAACGTAAACTTGCCTAGAGATCACAAACAGCCAATGAATGCTGGGGTTGACTGTGACGTCCTGTAAAGGCTATGCAACTAACTTTTATTGTCAAGGTGAAGTGGTCCAGCCATCAGCATTGTGCTATAACAGGGGTGGGTTCATTCTCGGACTGTGTCAATCAAATGATCATCATCATCTGCCGAAAAGTTCCTCCATCTCTTGCTATTTCTCCTGCTCCAAGCACCCTCATGTCCGAGGTGTCTGCAATATCCTGCGCCCATTGTCGTGATGGTTCAACCCTGCTATTTCTACCAGGAACCAAGCCTTCCATGACTCTCTGTCCAAGCCACTGTGACATTTAACATGGCGGAAATATTTCAGTGTCCAAGACATGGTGCTGTTCGTGAGCCAGTTTTCTTTAATGCTCAGATCTTGTAGAGAGAGGGAGAGAGTAAGCGAGAGAGAGAGAGTGTGTGTGAGAGAGCGATAGACAGAGGGGGGAGGGAGAGACAGAGAGAGTGAGAGAGAGAGAGGGGAGGGAGGGAGAGAGAGAGTGGGAGACAGAGTGAGAGAGAGGGGGAGGGAAGGAGGAAGAGACAGATAGAGTGAGAGAGAGAGAGAGGAAGGAGGGAGAGACAGTGAGAGTGAGAGAGAGGGGGTAGGGAGGGAGAGAGAGGGCAGGGAGGGAGAGAGAGTGTGAGAGAGTGAATGAGAGACAGAGTGAGAGAGGGTGATAGTGAGAGAGAGGGGGAGTGAGAGACAGAGAGATAGGGGAGGGAGGGAGCAAGAGAGTGAGAGAGAGTGGGGGAGGGAGAGACAGAGAGAGTGAGAGGGGGAGGGAGAGAGACAGTGAGAGAGAGAAGGAGGTTGGGAAAGAGGGCAAGGGACAGACAGACAGACAGACAGACAGACAGACAGACAGACAGACAGACAGACAGACAGACAGACAGACAGACAGACAGACAGACAGGTTACTGGTGGACATTCTCTTATTGATATCCATGAATAATTTTCAGGCGAGGCATATTATGTCACTACACTGACTGTAAAGAAAGTAAACACCTGGCATTGAGTGCTCTAACACTCTGGCAATCCAAATGGTCATAATGGTTATGGCTAATGAGGACAAAGTCAACATGTGGTAGTCCAGTCACAGAACAAGCAGGTGGTCTGTATCGTTTGGGACCCACAAGTGGGACCGGTGAGCATCGCTTGCTGAACATTGGATCTGTGAGGAAAGTGACGCCATCAAATTGGACCAGGGAAGTTGCGTGCCCAATCCACAGGTAGCGGATTACTGGTGGTGGCGGTGAGGTGGAGAAATATGAGACATTTGGCCGGAGCACAGGCAGGGTCTCATCCAGTACCTGAGGGTAGATCATATGTATATAAATATAGTACAGATAGAATATATAGAGTAAGGGTATAAGTTCAAGAATCAACAAAATGCACTTTGAAACTCCCACACATGCTCACTCTACTTCTTGAGTAGCTAATGAACAGTTTCCATGCTACCAGTGACAGTCTGAATAAACCACTGGTTGTACTTTCCCCTACACACTGAGTGTCGCACAGATCCTCTTGTCACGCACCAATGAATTAACCTCTCCAGATATTGATCCTCTGCTTTGCTGCATTTTCCAAATTATCTCAGACAGCCTTCATCTCATTAGTCTTGTCATAAAGTAGCCTGTCACCCAAAGATGCAGTAGCAGCCAATTGATCTGATTTTCTCACACACCTGCTTGCTCTGGGTGTTTCAGATATTTTGTGAGACTGAAAGCCATTCAGCTATTGTTTTGTGCCTACAAGTAAAACACTCTGGCTGTAGAACTAGAAGAAGCATATACAAACCAGGTGGGCAGATTTTATCAGGGGTAAACTACACAAACAACACTGTCTAGGAGGCATATCTGACACAAGATCAATGTCAACTACCTACAACACTCACCAGCAAATGTGGACCACAAACCATCATAAACATGGGGATATGTGCACACATATGCATGCAATCACATGAAGAAAAAAAACAGAAAATTTAATAGACAAAATAAATTATAGAAAATTAAATAGCAAACTAAGTAATTCAGTGGAGCAATCACTAGATGTTGGAACAGGCATATAATGTTTAAAGGTAATTTCCCAATAACAGCAGAGAGAGAGAGGAAGGGAGGGAGAGAGAGGGAGAGAGAGAGAGGGAGAGAGAGAGAGAGAGAGAGAGAGAGAGAATTCAATCAAACATCTATTAAGACAACTGTAAGAATCAATCAGAAGTGTGAAAGAAACATGAAACATGCAATCCTAGAAGTCAATAAAACTGTCATGGAATTTTTACACTGTAACCCACTTCCTTCAACAAAATAAGACTAATTAAATAGTTTGTGCAGCACAAGAGACAATTCTGATCAACAAAGATTAATGTACCAGGATGCAAGACAATTAGAAATAGTCAAATTGACAAATTGATACAATACGAGATGGGATCATCATCATGAAGTGCCATGCTGGCTGGAGTAGTCGTTCATGACTCGCCACAGATCTCGGTCTTTGGTTTTCTGGATCAACTCCGCTGTTGATATTCCTCCATGCCACCGTCTCAATCCATTCAGCATAATTTCTCTTGGTCTGCCTCTGCCTCTCTACCCCTTGATCTTGCCATTTGTCACGTTTGTTCTCCAATGCCTCTCGTTTCGTCACATGACCCAAAAATTCTGTTTGCCTCTTTTTTATTGTTGTATATAATGTTCTAGTTTCATTAACCTTTTTCAGGCAATCGTTGTTAGTTACTTTGACAGTCCAAGGAATTTGCAACATTCATCTCAGGAACCACAATTCTGTTGCTTCCAATCTCTTCCTAATTCATTCATTTACATTCCAAGACTCACAGCCATATAGAAAAACAAGTTCTATATAGCACTCTCTTTCTTACATTCAATGACAGTGACTTATTGTATAAGATATTCTTCATTTTCTTAAATGCAGACTTTGCTTGCCCTATTCTGTTTTTAATCTCTGTTGTGCATTTTCCATCTAATGTTATAAATGCCCCTAGGTTTTTAAAACTATCCACTTAGTGAAGAATTTTCCCTTCTATCTCTATTTCACATTTGGGTGGCATGAGGTGGGATAGGATTAATAATTCATAATGACTTCAAAATAATCAAAAATAAAACAGTTGACACAAAACATTTAGAAAGGATAAGTGTAGATGTACAAAACAAATCAGTCAAGCTAAAAATAACCAATACATATTGTCCCAGTGGAATACTAATATCATCATCTTCATATGCCTTGCCAGCTGGTGTAGAAGCTTATGTCTCTCTACAGATCTCGGTCTTTGGTGTTCTGGATCAACTCTGTTGATGATTTTCCTCCATGCCACTATTTCAATCCATCTAGCATCCTTTCTCTCCATCTGCCTCTACCCTTTTTTTCCATTGATATTTCCAGTTGTCATGATATTCACCAATGCTCTCTTATCACATGACCAAAGAAAGCTGTTTGTCTCTTTCTTAATATTCTAATTTCATTAGCCTCTTTCAGGCAATCATTGTTATTTACTCTGGCAGTCCAAGGAATTTGCAGCATTTGTCTCAGGAACCACATCTCCGTTGCTAAGTTCTTCCTAATTTGTTCATTTTCAAGATTCACTGCCATATAGCAAACCAAGTTCTATACAGCACTTCAGTACTCTCTTTCTAACATTCAATGGTAGTCACGTATAAGAAACTTTTCATTTTCTGAAATGCAGTTTTTGCTTGCCCTATTCTGCTCTTAATCTCTATTGTGCATCTACCGTATGGTGTTATAAATGCCCTTAAGTATTTAAATTTATCCACATGGTTAAACAATTTACCTTCTATTGTTATCTCACATCTTGGTGTTACCTTTTCCTTTTATATAATCACTGTTACTGTTTTCTTGATATTCAAGGAGAGTCCTTTTTTGCATTCTCTGTTACTTCAATGTCCAACAATTGTTGAGATCTTCAGCATATTCCTCCATCAACACTTTGTCATCTGCATAGCATAAATTGTTTATATCATAACCACCCTTCCTATTCCTGGCTTCTCTTTGATCTCTCATTATTACTGCGCTATAGCGAGAGAAGAGATTAGGTGACAAATTACATCCTTTATTTGTTCATAATTGCCCTCCTTATTTCCCATTTTAAATGGTGCTACTCGTTTCCAGTAAATATTCTTTAATATTCTGAGATCTTTTCCCTTCAGTGTTGATCATCTTTCAACATTTGAATTAATTCATCATGTTTTACTTTATCAAATGCCTTGGTATAATACTAACATAAGTATACATAACTGGAAGAGATTCAGGGTGGTGGGACATGGGTATCTCCTATGAAATGAGAAGAAATTCTCCTTCCTTCCTCTAACCTACAGGACATCCTTGGGCAAAGTGGAGTACCCATTTAGCCTACCAATCAGAGGGTGCAGATGGTGGATCATGTTGTAGAGCAGTCGTCAGTTCGTCAGACAGTTGTGGGTTATGGTTTCCAATTTCACGACAGTAAGCAGAGGATCTCTTTTTGGAGACAATGGCTGTGGATATAGGCCAGTATGGTCACTGCTAAGAAGAAAAGCAATGAATGACTACCTTCTTTACAGATGCCCAGAAAATCATGTTCCGTCAACTATCCATGACACTGGTGAAGGTGTGTGATGGCAAAACATGACCTCTCACTCTTATCAGCATGGCACATGATGATAAATTGGAATGGGAAAGAGAATACACCATAGAACACGATCACATGAAGATTTAAACTTCAGCCTGGTGATCACAAAAACCATTAGTCAGGAAAGCATATTCCTGATTTGACTAAAAATTCAGGTCACTTAATAATAGCACAATCATCATCATCATCATTCATCATCATCATCATCATCATCATGTTCTTTGTAGAAAGTTGCTCTCATCACAGTCCATCAAAAAGTTTCTTGATTTCTTGTTAATTCTGCTGCCATATGCACCCTCATTCTCAAGGTGTCTATAATGTCCTGTGTTCATCATCGTGCTGGAAAGCATTTGCCTCTTCTTTCAGGAACCATGCCTTCAATCACTGTTCTGTCCAAGTCACTGTGACACTGAATATGGCTAAAGTATTTCAGTTTCTAGAAATGATGCTGTTAAAGAGGTAGTTTTCTTCAACGTTCACATCTTGTAGAATATTTTTTTAATTTTTCTTAGTCTTGGCCCAAGGTCATTCTAAGAAATTCTGAGTAACATTTAAGCTAAAAAGCTCCAATGTTCTTCTACAATTTTTACTTTAATTTGTTTTCTAGTGTTGTGATACATGTTTTTAAAACTCTTAACCACTGAATTGAATGTTCAGCCTAAATCTCACTTCTTTCGAAAACAGTCCCCATTGTCGTTGATTACGGAGCCAAGATATTTAGTTTGTGACATTTTCATTTTCTTCATTGTTGATTGTGATATTTGGTTGGGAATGTAGTTTTAACCATGGACATTATTTTACTTCTAATTAAGTTTAAAAAAAAAAAAAAAAAGATTTTGATTTTAATTGTGTCTCTTGACAGACAGATTATTTTAGCTCTGTTAAATTTCAGAAAAAAAAGATTTTGATTTTAATATATAGCTCTAACTATAAATGAAAGATAAATCTTATACACAGGACTTGAACAGAAAAACTTTTAATAACTGGCTGGAAGAAAGCTAGTGGCAGAAAGCCTAACCCAGAAAAAGATAATTAGATATGGCTGAAGATGACAACTTTAACTCTTAACCAGGTTTAAAAACATGATGTACCAAAGTTAATTCGCTCACATGAGTCAACTAGTGAGACCAAGAGAAAAGAAGCTGGACACTTTGACATCATGGCATGGAGGAACATCAGTATCATAAATTATTAGAAGCACGAGAGACAGAGGCCTCTGGACAGACATGATCAACAAAGTCACCGTGCTTGGACTATAAGAAGTCAACTAGATGTGTGTCTGTAGCGGACTGGCAAATTTAAAACACAATTTTCGAGATACATTTGAAACATTTTGAGTTATGACTTATGTTTAATTCATTCAATTTGATTCTTCCATTACCCCTACCCCATTCAAGCTCAAGGTGAAGTTATAGTAGGGTCCATCACCAGCTTAGATTGATAGTCCTGTGATTGAGTAAGCCGCAAATATTTATGTTTAACTCCAGTGGTGTATAAAGTATGGTGCTGTCAGTGACTTCAGGGTTAACAAATCAGCATATTTGGAAACAATTGTACACAAGCAATACTGAGCGCGGGGATTTTGTCTTCACCAACCTGAACTCCCAGATTAACCTTGTCCAAAATGTGTACTGAGATGTTTGCAGCTGCTTCTTCCTCGTTTGCAAGGCCATCTACATATTGTCTTTTATCTGCTTTCTAACTTCTTTATTAACTTCTGTGTATTTTTCCTGGGCTCTGACTTTAGCGGCTCTCATTTTGCTGTTATTTAAATCTGCTTTTTTATTTTTGAATATTTTTAAAGGGTGTCTGGCATTATCCATGCTTTATGTTTTCTCTTTTTCCAAGAATTTCTATACATGATTTGTTGCTAATGCTTTTAACCTGCTGTCAGTCATTTTTTGTGTTCAACTTTTCTATTAACTGTTCCAAGATTTGACATTTATTAGAGACACATCAAGCTGAGAAACACCTAATGGTAACTGAAAGGTGGTTTCTGAGAAGAATGCAAAAATACCTTGGACAGATAGAAAAATCAAGTGAGAAGGTCCTTTAAGAAACAAATGAAAATTATAAATTTATTCAGAAATTAGATGCAGACACTCAAGATTTTGTTTTGCATGTTATGAGGAGACATGGCCTAGAAAACTTGGTGACAACTGGCAAAATTATTGGGAACAGATGAAAGCAAGGAGATAAATACCTCAATGGCTTGGCTAAACGGCATCGTCTGGACAAGAACATAGGTCTGATCCTAGACACTGGGGATCATGTGAAATGGCGAACCATAACCATGCATGATAGGTTAAATATGTTATTATTCTTTGCATCCCCTAAGTGTCCAGGTAACATATAAACATTAATTTTTGTGTGTAACTGAAATGGTCCATGATTCTCATCCATATGTTGCCACAGGAAAGGTGTATGTTCTCAAAATGTGTACTTTTTTTTTTTTTTTTGCTGTTGTGCCAAAAGCTCTTAATGTTATTAAACCTTTGCACTGCTAAATTCAATCTTGTGACTTGTTTGGGGGGTTGTTTTAAAGGTTTCCATTATTGTTATTTATGGAGCTAAGTTATTCAAAGATTGTGACATTTTTAATTTTGTCATTATGGGTAGGATTTTTATCTTTTATTTAGAAAAGTTAGAAAACTGTCACCAAACTGGTTACATGATAGCATCAACAAGCTAGTAAGAAAGGAGCAGACAGGGATAATAATAAATATCCTGGATGACTAGACAGGACACTGTGGGCCATGAGGCACATATTCGCTACATGAGACAGAGACTGCTACTTTGCAACTGTGGAGATCGGCAAACTTTCTGGCCTAGAGAAACAACAGTGGGAGATAGATTATATTATATGGACCAGTGAGAACGAAAAAGGCCGTTTATACAATAGAAAACGTTGAATTGCAGATGTAGACAATAAATTTCAAGCAAACGACAGAAAAATAAAAAGCAACTGTGGAGCACCAAAGCAATCCCCACTGCACATCCTTATCCTTATGTGACTGCCCAGAATATACCAGATAAAGGATGAAAATCTGGTCCTCAGGAGTAAGCCATCAAAACACATTTGTAAAGGACCGGTGAGATGATCACACGGACGCTAAGATAGTATCTTTTTTTTATGGCTCAAGCGGGAATATAATCCGAAGAAATATACCCAGAAAGAGTTAATGAATTTAATTTATATTTATGATAATAATAATAAATTAATTATTAACACTCACAGAACGCCGTGGAATTCTTGGAATTTTTGTCGTTAAAATAAATCTCAACAGCCTACATGATAATATTTTCGGCGACCCCCAATCGTCCCAAGGATTTTGATATCTGCCGTTTCTCACAATTGGACGCGAATGTTCTGACACGATAAATCCAGCTTCGCTAGTTCCAGTCATGGCATTCTTTGTTGTGTAAAACGTCAGCACAACGCGACCGGACAGTCGTGCCCAAATAAAATGTGCACATTCTTTTCTTCTTGTCTTAACAAGCGCTCCTATCTTTTGACAGACTGTGATTGTACTCATTGTGTAGCCCCATCCATTATCCCGTGACCTCCTCATGACTTGCCATCTTGACAAAATGGAGCAATGCTATAGTATTAGTATAATGATACCTCTCCATAGCACAAAGCCTAGGCTGAATTTAGAGACCATGTGTTGCCCATGCAGTATGGTCCCTCTCTCGGCCTGCTTAGTTTACTCCAGAAGAAAGGTAAACACCAATACGTCGGGGAAAGGACAAGCTACAGAAGCTGCCATTGCATTCTAAACGACTGACGCTCAAACCATTGTTAAGCATAACTCAAGATGATCTGCTTCACAATCGCATGCAGCCGATTTCGAATCCTATATCATACTATATGCGGGATTGTGAAACGCGTTCACGGCCCCCCAACGCCCCAGATGCCGCTATATTATTTGTAGAATACATAATCCTCCACCATCGTCAAGTGCAATTTCGATAAAATGTTGGTTACGGTAAGCTATCTTCACATCAAACACATTAAGTAACTGTTTTTATAACAGGTTGTTATTTACTTTAAGCTTAATCAGCCTTGCCGACTGGGATGAATGAAGTTTCTTCACGCATCTCGTGATCTCCAACAGAATGGGCCAATTCATGTGCTGCCACCTTTCTGTGCCATGGCAAAAGGCTGTCAAGAACTTCTCACGCTGTCTTCCTCTATCTCTTCTTCTTCTGCTGCGTTCATCCGGAGTTGTTTTTTTTTTTTTTTTTTTTGACGTGATTGCGCTGTGCCTGTTTACAGCAGAGCTGCGTTCTTGCGCCGTTAGGCCGACACATCCGACTTCTGCGGGCATTTGTTGACCGAGTTAACCTTCCCGGATTATCTCTATCTCTAGCTCTCTCTTTCAATAAATCTTTCCAACCGTCACATAGCGTTCCTGTGAAAACACTTCAAACAGCTGTCAAATGTTTGATAGTTTGCCGCCCGGAATGACACGTGATAATGACGATGATTTAATTGATCGTCGACGACGCTTTTTATTGTTATTTTTTGTTTTCAAAGAGGTAACAGTGTTCTTTGGGAAAGGTGTGTTTGACTTAGGTTTGTGTGAGTGTTTAATGGCATCTTTCCATTGCTTAGTATATCCATTAATATCAATTGCTCCATCCTTTGTCTCTTGTTACTTTTATTACGTCAGGGATTCATCACTGCATTCTATATTTTCTTGTATACTGAACCAAACTATATGTTCTGCATGAAACACTTTCTCACTCTAAACGATACGGTTAACACAAAGTGTGATCCAGTATTACGTGTAACTAAAGTCAAGTCAAGGTCACTTGTATGGGCTTTAAGGCGCATCGGACGCTAGACCCATATTTGTATAGAGCAGTCGGCACTCAGTGGCTGATGTGGTAGGTATCTCCCCGGACGCCTTTACTTCCCAAGACATATTCTGATACATATTTTAGACTGGGTCCACCCGGGAACCCAGGTCAATTTTCAAAATTCGCTCCTATGTGAACTCGAACCCATGATCATAAGGCGGGCGTCTAGCCTCTTTACTGCCTAAGTTTCATTTACTCCACATGTAGGTTAGCATGGCCGAATGGATAGGATAAGAACGTGTGTTCTTAAACATCTGGTGTGTTGATGCCGAGGTAAGGGGTTCAATTCCTACCCCTACACCGGACAGTTGGAGTTGGAAATGTTGACCAACCGTCTTTGACTTGGGGACGTACATTACAAGTACCTCTGAAGTCGGAGTGGGTTCACCTGATGGCGAGGGACACTGTTAATAGGGAAAGCTAATCTATACGCAAAATTCAGTTTAGTACTACTGGAAGTTAGTTTAGTTTAGTTTAGTCGACGGATTAACATCACAGCACACGGGATAGGCTTAAGTGTTCCGTTCTACTCCTAACTCAAACCCGAGTCCGGAGAATCTCAGCTCAGTGCACAAACTCCGTAGCACCAGCGAGGATCATGAAATACTTTGGGAAGATTTTTAACTCGAAATTTTGCCCGGGTAGCGTTAGGCTACTCTTTTTCAATTTCCAACTGCCAAGGGATTTTTTATTTTACGTGCGCATCAATACACACTAGCGTCCGATCTCACTATCCAGAGACCAGGGGAAATTTTTGTTACTAGAAGTTCACGTGAACAAATCCTGGCCCTCACCGGGGCTTGAACCCGGGACCTCCAGCACTGGAGGTGGACACCATACCTCGAGACCACTCAGGTCCTCCTACTACTAGAAGTAGTGCATACGGACTACGTTGATTTTCCAACCATGAGGGACAGAATACACATTTGCCAAGCACGTGCCTATCTCTGAGTCAATGCAAACACACAAAATCCACTGTATAGCGAGATTAAGAAGGTAAAGGGCAGCAGGTTAAAAATAGGAAAGTCATGGATGAGTCAAGCCGAAGACATTATTCAGCAGGTGTGTTCACTTGAGGACTTAGAACCTGGCGAGGAGTGGGTACAAGTGTCAACAGAGTTATGTACACCTTTTCAGTGTGCAACCAACTAGACAGGAACTGCAGACAAGAAAATCCAGCTGCTGCGGAGGCGGAAGTATAGGCTCTGATCTTCGAGAATTCTTTAGAAGATGATGCTGTTTTTTTTTTCTACATGGATGGGTTGGTCGTCCGAGGATGAGAAGTTCATGTGCCTTTACGGCGCAGGCCAGAATCAATATTCTGAAAGAAGAGTCTGGTGCTTTTGCTTTGACCACAAGCAGCCTGACTGGAAGTCATGGCAGTAAGTAAAGCAATAATATGGCTCGAGACACAGACATTCAATCGGGCATGTGTCCTTAGTGGCTCAATGAGTATGCTTAGGAGGGTAGTGATAGGGTGGGTCCGATGAGAGTGGCTGCTGTCTCTGGAGCGGTCTTGGCTGGCAAAGATTAGTTTCATCTTCGTGCCAGGGCATGCAGGTGTACAGGGGAATGAGCCGGCTGACAGGCTTGAAGGTAGGGCTACTGTGGAAGGCGGACGAGCCATGGACCAGGCAGACATTCTGAATGCTCTAAGAGAAGTAAGTCGTTCGCGAGAACCAAGTGATGACTGTGAATCTACAAGGATGATCAGGCTGCGAGAACAGCAAGTTAAAAGAGGTGTGGCCAAACAAGAATACTACGCAGGAAGCCAAAGAAGAGTAATAGATCAATACAGAACTGGTGTCGTTAGTAGCCGCTACATGCTGCGGGATTTGCTGAGGAGGGGATGCGAGCACTTATGGACTGAATGGTTTGATGTGCAATGAGGATGATCTGTCGACTAACTAACTACATTTGTTTAAAGCGAGCGATCGCAAAAAAAAAAAAAAATTACTCCACATTATTATATTAGCAGAAATGTGGACAATGAACTAGGTGGAGGTAACATTGACGCTTTCGAAATGTTGTCATATATACAAATAGGAGGTATATAACAAGAAAAGCAGAAAATAAAATAAAACGTATTACGAAAACTGGGAACAAAGAAAATATTTATTATTAGTGACAGAGATCAAGGGCAGGCCACGGCCAAATAAAAAGGCACTACATTGTGATAAAGACTGTGACTGAGGGAAAATTGGAGGGGAAGTGTGTAAGAAGAAGACAACGTTACTTGTGAGTAGACAAGAAATGGACTGGAAGAAGCCTATATGAGTATACCGTGAAAATGCAGGACAGAATGTGTTGGAGACTCATTACAGCCCACCTTCAATGCGTAGATGGTAATACATAATGGTGAATAACAAAAATAATAAACTAGCGTACTTGGTGACAACTGGCAAGATTGAGGGGAAAAGAACAAGGGGAAGGCACGACTCTGGTGATCGTGTGAGATGGCGAAACATTACACTCCCGTGTTTACCGGCACGGCACATGGTGATGATGAAAAATTGCGACAATGGGAGGTAACTCCGTCACAAGATGTAAGCAAGTGGAGGTATTTTACTATGACAGTTACCTAATCTTAGTTCATTACAGTCCTGTATTTTGGAATACAATACAATTTTACAAATGATACACTTTTTTTTTGCAAGTGATAGAGAGATGTGAAGCATGCTAAACAGTAAATAGGCGTAATCTTTGAGGTGACATATATTTTATTTAATAGGCAACGATTGTCGCAATAATAAGTAATATTAGAGCAAGGCAGTGAGTGCCGTCGCTTTGAGTTATGATTTAATTTATATGTGCACTTTAAACTTTAACTGATTCACCGCCAAACAAAAAGTGGGTTTGGACCAAACACAAATTGATGGCAGAAAATGGGAAGTAGGGGTGCGTCACAATAATGCTGTAAAATAGTTAAAATGGTAGCATATATATTGTATTATATATCAAATTAAAGGAGATTGCACAAGGAACATAGTCGTGTTGGTAATTTTGGGAAAGATTAGTAATAATAATTGCTAGATTTTGTAACGAGTTTAATTTAAATTCCTGACAATTATTAAAAATTTCCACTTACCAAGGTGTTATTTCTCCTTCTTTGACGTTAATCCTTTTAAATTTACTGAATAATGATAAACGCACCACTTTTCTTCACCAATATCACAAAAAAAAATTGCTAATTGAAACCACTAAAAACAATTATAATTTCATATTTTGAAGCATGTCATTTTCACACAAAATTGAGAAAATCAGGAAAATACTTGGCATATTTGTTCTCAACAGATTACCAATTAATATATATATATATACATTTCTATTTATTGTTATTCACATTACTGTTAAGCTTATTTGTGATAGGCTGTAAAGCAAACGTAGGGGCGCAAGTGTGGCCATTAGAGCAAGCATAATTCGACATGTGCCCTTATATGATGACAAACTTTCACTGTTAGTTTTGTTTTCCGTTATGACCACCTGCTAAATAATTTAACGGAATAACAACATTAACCACGGGCTATGAGTTTAGAATCTTTCACAAAGTCCTTTAAATCAGAATAACTATTATCTAAAATTGTTTAAAACAATAATCTAATTTAAATATGCGAGGTCGAGAACCAGTGGACATTACCATTTCTAAAATCAGACAACTAACGACAGTTTAATAATAACAATACATTTTATTTTAGAAACTACGCACTTCTTGTCCGGAATTATGGAAAGGCTGATCTTTTCCAGGTGTAAATTTTCATTTACAGGGCACTAAAAATTGCAGAAGATAAGGGAAATGAAACAAACAACGCACTGTCAACATTCAGACGATTAATCAGCTCTTGCCAGTTTAGAGTAGTTCCATTGAGCTGATTAATCGGCTCTTGGCAGTGAATCAGTTAATAACATTTTCTAAATTGATTTTCAATTATGCAAACTTCATAGTTTGATGCCTCTTAAAAATCCAAACTCAATGGTACCTCATTCAAGTCTGAAGATAAATTAATTCTAAACCGAGAAATAAATGTTTGTGTATCAGAGTTGTATCCTCTAAAAAGTACTGGAGAGTTTTGGTCATAGACCATAACTTTAGGAAGGGAAAATCCCAACTGCACCTCCACGTGGTAGAGGATAGAAACACACCACGGTGTGGCTAACACATCTCGGGGACCGAGTATCCACCGGAATAAGTGGACATCACTGCAGCTGAGAAGAGCAGGGCACTCACTTGTCCTGACAGTCAGAAATGGCTGTCAAAGGCAGAGTTAAAAGACCACCATGTGAATGTGGAAGGCAAGGGGAAACCACCACATTATCTTCCCAAGATTTCATGGCGACACATTTCAGAAATAGTGAACGACATTAATGGACTGTCTTAGGACATCCTCGTCTGGTAGGGACAGTCATGAGCCACAGGCGACACCAGACCGTCATCCAGCTACTGATGGCAAAACTAAAACTATAACTAAACTAATTAAATTTAGAGTAGGAACATGGAATGGTAGGACATTAAATGAGCTAGAAAAAGTTAAACAATGTTCTAAGAGAAATGGAAAACATGAAAATGCATATACTAGGTATAAGTGAAATGAGATGGAAAATTATAACCGACAAACACACAATAATTTATTCTGGAGGGGACACACATGAAAAAAGTGTAGGAATAATATTTGAAGAAAAAACAGTCAAATCTATGAATGGATACTGGTGGATTTCAGATAGAGTTATAATGGTCAAAATCAAAGGCAAACCAATAGATATAAATATTATACAAGTATATGCACCAACAACAAGCAGTATTGATGAAGAAATACAACACTTTTACGATGAAATAGAAATGGCAATAGCTCAAATTGGATCACAAGAAATAAAAATAATACTGGGAGATTTTAATGCAAAAGTAGGAAATGAAAAAATAGAGGATATAGTGGGGAATTACGGTTTCTTCTTCTTCTTCTTCAGCTTTCTGAGCCATTGAGGTTCTTTGCTGCAAATACAAACCGTCTCCATTCGTCTCTCTGGTGGACCCTCTCTTGCCAGTCATTGATTCCAAGTGCTTGTAGGTCTGTACATGTATTATCTCTCCACCGTCTTCTTGGTCTACCTCGGGGTCTATGGTCATTTATTTCCTGAGTGTAAGCGAGTTTTGTTTCCCTATTATCTTCCATTCTTTCTATATGCCCCAGCCTTTGTAGTCTATTAGCCTTCATGATACCAGTGATTAGCGGGGACTTAAACAGATCATAAATGCCTTTGTTACTTCTTCTTTTCCACTCTCCACTTTGTGTATCCCTAATGGGTCCAAAGATGCGTCTTAAAATTTTGTTCTCAAAGGTTTGTAACAAGGCTTCATCTCCTTTCGTTGTACTCCAGGTTTCAGAGCCATACAGCACAACAGGTCTGATCAGTGTTTTGTATATTGTGATTTTGGTGTTACGAGATAGCGCCTTTGATTTTAGTAGATGTTGTAGTGCATAGTATATCTTATTTCCAGAGTTGATTCTAGTTTGTATTTCTTCCCTTATGATGTTGGAGCAGTTGAAGATTGTACCCAGGTATTTGTATGTTTCCGTTCTTTTAATGGTCATATTATCTATTTGTATGTGGCCAGAGTTTTTAGCCATTCCGTCTCTTGAAATTACCATATATTCTGTCTTATCTTGGTTGATAACCAGCCCCATCTGTTGGGCTTTTTCCTTTAAGTGAGTCAATATTTCCAATGTCTTTTGTTCACTTTGCGGTTTAGGTACAAGAAATTAACAAGGAGAGAAACTATATTATATGATAATTGGAAACACATGGTTTAAACACCATAAAAGACTATACACAGCCCTGATATGAAAATACGCAACCAAATTGACTACATCCTTATTAATAAAAGATTTAGAAATGAGAGTAATAGTGATCATGTACCACTGTGTGGACAAATAAATGTAAGATTAAAGAGAGGGGAACAAATGGTTAAGAACTAGAGACTTAATAAAGCGGTTCTGAAAGTAGATAAAGAAATTCAAGAACAATACAGAGTGACTGTGAAAATAGGTACAATGCAATAGCTAAAATACAGAGTATAAATGAACAATGGGAAATGTTAAGGGACTCCATTCATCAAACTAGAAAAGAAATATTACCGGAGAGAAGCCAAAAAGCTAAGAAAAAATGGATGAATGAATAAATCTTAATGCTGGTGGACATAAGGAAACAGAATAAAAATGACAAACAAGAGTATGCCTGATAAATAAAGAAATAAGAGATAAATGTGTGAAGGCAAAAGAAAGTTGGTTAAACGAGCAATGCAAAAAAATTGAATTAAATTCCATTAAAGATCAAAAAAGTATACACAGACAAATCAATGAGCTCACAGGAAGAAAAATAAGAATACATACAGGGTGTTTGAAATCAAAAACAGGAAAGATATTATTGGAGGAAGGTGCTATAAAGAAGAGGTGGAATGAGTATATAAGAAAATTATATAATGGAGAAAGGGAAGAATTAACAGAAGAAAGTAACTTAGAAGGCCCACTTATTCTAAAAGAAGAAGTCGCTGACGCTGTGAAACATATGAAGAAAGGAAAAACAGCTGGGCCAGATGAAATCACAATAGAAGAATTACAAGTATTGGGAGAATTTGGGGTAGATATATTAACCAAAATGCTGAATGATATTTACAACAGTGGATATTTACTGAGCGATATGCTAAAATCTGTATTTATAGCAATACCAAAGAGACTAGGAGCAATTGAATGTGAAGATTTTCGTACAATTAACCTCATAAACCATGTCACTAAGCTTCTACTCAGAATTATAATGAGAAGAACAAGAAAGAAAATAAAAATGGAAATTAGTGAAGAACAGTATGGTTTTATGGAAGGAAAGGGTACAAACAATGCAATATGTATATTACAAACACTAATAGAAAGGTCAATAGAGAAACAGAGAGACATATATTTATGCTTCATAGATTATACTAAGGCATTTGATAAAGTAAAACATGATGAGCTGATTTAAATGTTGGAAGATATCAACATTGATGGGAAAGATTTAAGAATAATAAAGAATATATACTGGAACCAAGTAGCAGCAATTAAAATGGGAAATAAAGAGTTTAGTTACAAACAGATAAAGCTAGGAGTATGACAGGGGTGTGTCTTGTCACCCGATCTCTTCTCCCTATATAGCGAAGTAATAATGAGAGAGGTCAAAGAGAAGCCAGGAATACTAATCGGAGGATATAATATAAACAATATACGCTATACGGATGACACAGTATTGGTGGTGGATAAATGCAACAGACCTACAAGAAAACAGTAACAATGGTGATATCAAAATGTGACATATAAATAGAAGGGGAAATTCTCAACCAAGTATATAATTTTAAATACCTAGGGGCACTTATAACATCAGATGGAAGATGTACAACAGAGATTAAGAGCAGAATAGGGCTAGGCAAAAGCCGCATTTCAAAAAATGAAGAGTATCTTATGCAATAAGTCGCTATCAATGAATGTAAGAAAGAGAGTGCTAAAATGCTATATAGAACCAGTGTTGCTGTATGGCAGCGAATCTTGGAATGTAAATGAACAAATTAGGAAGAACTTAGAAACAACAGAGATGTGGTTTTTAAGACGAATGTTGCGAATTCCTTGGACTGCCAGAGTAACTAACAACGATTGCCTGAAAGAGGCTAATGAAACTAGAACACTATATACAACATTAAGAAAGAGCAAACAGCTTTCTTTGGTCATGTGATGAGAAGAGAGGCATTGGAGAACATTGTGACAACTGGAAAGATCGAGGGGAAGAGAGGCAGAGGCAGACCAAGAGAAATGATGCTGGACGGATTGAGACGGTGGCATGGAGGAATATCATCAGCAGAGTTGATCCAGAACACCAAAGACCGAGATCTGTGGAGAGCCATGAACGCCTACGCCAGCCGGCACGGCACTTGATGATGATGATGATGTGTCAGTTGTATAATTTAATATGAACAAAGAGGAAAATACTGTTTGAGCACTTTGATGACATGTGACCTAACATTTAAATCACTGTTTTTTAACACTTGTGCCAGTAGCTTTTTTATTTATGAACAGAGACCTTAGCAACCATAAATCATTGTAGCTACTTGTATGTATCCGATGACAACACGAGACAAGAAGAGGCATGGCATTATTCGACTTCCGAATATTTGCAACTAATTTTTCATACTAATAATGTTAAATTCCCCGATTATATCAAGATCACAATAAAACATAAAATGATTGCTGGACATAATGTTTCCTTCCATTGTCGAACAAACCACACTTCCCGGCTTGAAATATTTTGCTTCTACCCGGAGATCTACCGGATCCTTGGCGAAGGGGTTATACAGTTCATAATTCTGCATATCGCGCTCGAAACACAGCTGCGACCTCCAGCATGAGAATGGAGGTGGAAGCAGTCACGGCATTCCGTTGGTTAGAGGAGACCAATGCAACACACATTGTCTTCATCACGGACTCAAGGAGTATGCTAGGTAAGGTGGAGAAAGGAATGTTTCGTGTGGAATGGCTCACCTCCCTAGAATTGTATGGTTTTTTGCCCTGGCCATGCAGGGGGAATGAACAGACTGATAGGCTGGTAGGGAATGCACCTCTTGGTGGTCGATTACCTATGGGAGAGGTGGTCATGCGCCTGTGGGACCAGGTGGAGAAGGTGGAGGAACAGATTGAGAACCCACGTATGTGGAAAGGATGAGATTGTGGTGGAATGGCAGGGGTTCTGATAGTCTCAAAACTGAGAGGGAAGACCAGGAGAACTTTCAATCAGATAGCGGTGGGAGCGATTACTAGTGTGACTCTTTGCTGGCTGTTGAACGAGGGGACGGAGTGCATATGGGAATGTCCTGAGTGCAGTGATGTCAGTTCTTAGCTCAACTCATCTCTACTGCAGGATCTGCAGAGGACAGAGCAGGACCTGCAGGAAACAAAATTGTGTATTTAGACTGGACTAAAGCGAATGCAAAGCCAAAGTTTTTTAGCTTCTGTAACTGACATTCACATGTATATGGACAGACACATGGAGTGCCATTACTACATTCTGTTCAGTGCTGCAGATGTTGCGTTTAGTAGGGCACATCAAGTATACATTTTGCTGAACCTTAGTCCATTTCTTATATTGTTGTTAATAGCTGAACTACTGATAACGTATCTTCTACACCACTTTTCAAAACTGAATTGGCTCTGAAGATACTAAATTTGTGTCTAACTTGTCGCTAAATTGACAATGTGGGTTATATTTTATTTGCATTTAATATACATATAAAGTTAAGTATTATAATATATTTTGCATAAATAGTGATATGTTTTAAGTATTTATATTCTTGTTAACATATGAATTTCTATCTAACTAAAAATTATAAATGTGTGCTGCAGATAAATCAAGAAAAACTACATCAAGATGATCAAGGTCTTTGTATCAGCAGGTGTCTTAATTTTCCTCATCATCATAGCAGCAAGAACCATCAGTTTGTCTCGGCATAGTCCGCCGGTGAATGAGTGCAAAATAACAGATGATGATTTCATACCATTATCAGAATCGCGGTTGACAAGGTTTCAGAAGGCTCTGCAGTTTGAAACTGTTAGTCGTGATAAGGGTGATTATAACAGAAAAGAACTGCAAGACTTTGGAGATTTTATCATCAGCAGTAGGTATTTGTTATCTTGTTTTTGCATATTTATTGTTGGAGTGCTTGCTTGCTTGTGTTTGTTGGCTTGAGCTCCAACGCGAAGTCCTGTATGTCGGATGAAGGAATCCTGTTGTCCAACATCAGTGTGCTGTCATATAGGACCTGAGGTTTGCGTGAGTATCCGTTGTCCCATGTCTGGCTTATTGGTGTGCAGACCAGTGGTTCCTCGCCATACAGGCAGACACTCTCCGACTTCGGAGGAATCGGCGATCCTACTGACTTTAGCCAGGACCCCGAAGGGACCTGTTGCCCAGGACACTCAACGAGGATGCGTCAATAGGTCTTGGCCAGTATATGACCCGGCCCTGGTGCCTTGGAAACACCTCTGCGTCCCTACTGTAGGAGTGATAAAACTTGGATGATATAACTTATAAAGCCTTAAATTAGAGTATTATAATGAAAGAAAGCTAGACGGCAAATAGGCAAGAAGAAGGCAGTGTTTCAAGTGGGAGTATAGCATCCAAAGATAGCCAGGAATCATATTATGTGACAGTAGGTCAGCATGGCCGAATGGACAAGAATGCATATGCTGAGGTAAGGGGTTAAACCCCTACATCGGATAGTTGGACTAAAATTTTGTCCCATCGTCCTTTACTTGGGGACATAAATTACAAGTACCTCTGAAGTCAGTTCGCCTGATGGCGAGGGACACTGTTAATAGGGAAAGCTAATCCACACGCAAAAGTAGTGTGTATGGACTACACTGGAGTTTAAAGCGAGCAAGTGCAAAAAAAAAAATATAATAATAATAATAATATGTGACTATTTTGCCAAAGAGATAGAGGTTACTAGATATCTATTGCAGCCAAACGTTGATATTATGATATCATTTGGTCCTTAACTTTTAGTATACAAATTGGGACGCCATATTTGTAAAAGTTTTGTAAATAAATACATGTACACATGCAGTTTTTAAAATAGAAAATGAACACAGAAATCTGGCATTACATGTATATTCAGCCACTTATAAGCATACAGCCTGTGGGACAATAAGCTTTCCAATGTTGGTTTCAAAGAATACAGTAAACATTTGTTGAAACATCCTAATTCAGTTTTCCTTTACAAGCCAGGTAGCATCTCATTTAATTATGACCCAGAATATGAGCCATGTCAGGTAGCTTGATGTATAGATTAAAACAATAAGGACCCTATTACATGCTATGATGCTTAATGGGCATATGATGTTAGCCCTATATTTTAAAAATATACTTTTGATCCAGATTGTGGGCCACTTTAGGTGGCTGGACATATAATAAAAATATTATTAAAAACCGTACTGATTCCAACCCCAGCAGTAAAAGAGCCTGTCCCTTTGTACGCCAAAAACAATTGTATTTACCTATTCACATGTAAGGTGCCAGTCTACCTACACCAGCAGAACAGAGCGGCAGTTGAACAAAAGAGTGTCTGAACGCATATCTCAATGGGTCGACAAGATATTACACACAGGCCGACACAATGGAAGCTTCCCGCTTCAACAATTGCTAGGCATATGCTCGAAAGTGGCCATGTGATTGATAGAGACAGTGCCTTTTGCGTGTTGTTTAACACACAAAATACTCACTTGTTAAAGTTTGCTGAAGCCATAACGACTAATCTACACAAGCCAGCTTTGTGCAAACAGAAAGACATGTTAGTCAGTTTAAAGTTACCGTGGTAGACAATTGACATTACTGTGCGAACATGTGTATATTTCAGCTTGAAGGATTTATCTAGTTATTTTACTTTATGTTGTGTTAATTGTGCAGTCTGTACCTGACGAGATGCAGCAAAATATGTGCAATCTATTGTTTGTGTCTTCGTTATTCAAAATAATAAAAACAGTAAAGGGTCCTTTTACATGCATATTGGGCATGTGGTGCTAGCCGCATGTTTGTTATTGACCAATCAGCACTGGAGGGTTAATGTGATCAGTATCTCATTGGCTGTCTTTACTTCCCAGAACAGATCCTGGTACCCGTTTTAGGCTGTGTTGAACTGGGATAGGGATTTGAACAAATGACCACTGAGCCAGCAGGCATGCCACTAGCCACTGTGCTACCATGGCTTCTAATAGGGTGAGGTGGTCATAGTAAAATGTCCTCTGATCACAATAAGTCATGGGTGAAACAAGTTTGAGAAGCTTTGCAACACACAACCGTTGCTTCTAGTAGTAAAGATGTATGGAAGAAGGATGTGTTAAATACAGAGTACGGACATCTGTAATTTGTGATAGTAGGAAATGATGCAAGAAATGTATACAAAACTAACAACATGAACATAGAAATGTATTTACTTATTTACAGTATGATTGTTACAATATAAAATGATATTAACGCTATATTATCTGCTGCACACAAATAGTTGTCAAGTGCAATGAGCCAACTTGTGGAACTTTTATGCAACCATATTTACATATTTCCTTTGTGTCTGTTAATCAGCATTTCATGTAATTAATTTGGTGCAGGTTCTTCTCATTCTTCCCTTGTTTAAATGTTTATATTCTTTTACATGTAGTTACATACACACTGCTTTTGTTACACATTACTTCTTTAGTGATTTGTGACCTCTTTCTGTTACATTCATGTAATATACCAATGTCTTTATTAATAGAAGTGTCCAGCCCAAATGCGTTGTCCTATATATTTTTTGTTATCTATGAGTTAAAGGCTGCTTGTCCATGTAGTCAACATGCAGGGTACAGGCTGGACATTTCTTCTTGGTTCTTATTTCAAGGGAAGTGTGTCACACTTAGCTATCACCTCAGAGGACAATATGTCCAACATCAGCAAGCATTTATGTAAGGCTAGCTACCTCTAGACAAGATTCCATCCAAGGTAACGGGCTGTATCTAGCCATAGGTAGGTTGTTGTTTCTAACAATTTTGTCATGTTTTGTTGCCTACAGTCCACTGTTTGCAATTTCCAATTGACGTGGTGGCGTAGTGGCTAGATACTCGTCTGCCAGCCTGGCAGTCATGGGTTCCATCCGTATCAGGGGGCCTTCAAATGTTTAAATCTGACCTGTGTTCCTAGGATGACCCAGCCTACCGTCATCATCAAGTGCCCTGCCAGCTGGCGTAGGCCTTCATGGCTCTCCACAGATCTCGGTCTTTGGTGTTCTGGATCAACTCTGCTGATGATTTTCCTCATATGCCACCATCTTAATCCATCCAACATCATTTTTCTTGGTCTGCCTCTGCCTCTCTTCCTCTTGATCTTTCCAGTTGTCACGATGTTCTTCAATGCCTCTCATTTCATCACATGACCAAAACAAACTGTTTGTCTCTTTCTTATTGTTGTATATAATGTTCTAGTTCCATTAGCCTGTTTCAGACAACCGTTGTTAGTTACGTGGAGCGGCTGGCCGAGTGGCTAGAACATTGGGCTCTCCTTCGGGAGATCCAGGTTAGAATCCTCGGTAAGGCGTGGAGTTTTTTCTGTCCAGGGCAAAAAGAAAACTCTAACCTGCACAGTTCGCAGCAACTGCACTAGCCATGAAGCCTTAATTCCACAGACTCAGGAGCCCCCCTGTCCTACACCGCAAGGTATTATAGGCAGTAAATGACAGTTGTTAGTTATTCTGGCAGTCTACCATGGGTAGCAGGAAATATCTTAGGAAGTACTGGTGGCTAGGGTGGAACTGACCATACCACACACCCCGAGTTGTGTTTGCTCTATGAAAATATGCTTCTATGACCAAATGATTAATGCATCTGAAGGCTTGTGTGTTGTGTTGTTTGTCCATTAAGAATGATGATGACCATTCATTTCATCCAGTGGGGTTGACGTTGGATGAAGAATGACTTGCGCGATGCATTGGATTAAAGTGAGGAAGAGTTGCGCAATTCGTCGACCTCACTCTCTCGCCTGAGTCCATCTGAATCCAGTGGCAAGACAAGTCAAGACGACTGGAGACGAATACAGGTGCAGTGGATGACCAGGGCGCTCTACGTGCCTTGCCGTGCTCATTACGTTCCACAATGCTTTGCAGGTAGACACTGTCTTGCCCGTTGAATCAGGAATGATTTCTTCCGCGTAGTCTGCCGGATCCTGTCTTCACATGCTGGGTAGACATACCCTAGTTCACCGCTTGGTTTGACACCAAATTGGCTACCCGCGCCTGGTTTAGCCAGCCTCTCACAGAGGGGGGTGGCCGCTGTCGCATGCTGACAGCTACTAGGAGCCACAGGCGTGAGCTGGGTGTCATGCTTGGACCAGTGGGGGATGGGTCCTGAAAAGGACATGAGAGTCATCCTTACCAAAGGTGCTGTCAATGCCTGACGCCCTGTACCCCACGAAGGCTTGTACAAGGGTCCTTGACTTATATATTATATATTCTCTAGGTTTTCCAACGCTACACAATTCATTGTTAGTCGAATGGGAGCGCATCAACAATTACAGTATTCTGTATCACATCAAGGGAAACAACACAGACTTAAAGCCATACTTGCTCATGAGCCACTTGGATGTAGTCCCTGCCACAAATCTAGAAGCATGGGAGGCCCCTCCATTTTCTGGCAACATTGTCAATGGCTTTATTTACGGCCGTGGATCTATAGATGTCAAGCAGTGTGTCATGGTTAGTGGCATGTCTGCATTAATTTATTTTATAATATGTCATGTGTTACTTAATTAGTAAAGTAAGTAAGTAAAGGACCCCTTTACAAGCCTTAACCCTACCAGACCTGAGGCTCTGAACCTAACCTGGGCTCCTGAGCATTAAAGAGAAAAAACCAACATGATATAGAAAAATGTTAGTTACATGCAAACGAGTGGTTAGAATAAGATGTAACTTGGAGACCTTGTAGAAAATAGGTCTACCTTTCATCTAGTGCCAATATTTCACCTTTGTGTGCCAATCCACCCAGCAGGATGAGCCTTGTTTCACACAGAGGTACTTCTTGCAAAATGAGCACCAGATGTTGCTCTTTACCTTCTTGCGTGGATTGTCTTGGTACGCCCCCCTTCTCTTACTATCGATCTAGCTCTAGATCTATAAGGTTCAAGATTCTCCTCATCACTCGAGCTCTTACTGTCTGTGTCACTTAAACTGGAAATGTATTCTTGATGAAATTCGGACTCCTCAGAGTCTGAATCAACCAAAGTATCGATCACCTGTTGGACTGTGAAAAGCCTAGACCTAATTCGCTTTCTTGTTGAAGTGCTTGGTTCATCAGCCTCTCGTTTCATTGTGAATTTTCAGAATTTTTTCACATTAAACTACACAAAGTCAATTCAAACACATGGGGGCAGACATTTTCAATGGCTAACCATGAGGTTTGACCATGATTGGTTGGTTATTTTTAGTTTGTGACGCATTTTTTTCACGTACTAGGCAAAGTACCGAAAATTAGGTACAGTGGTATAGCAGCAGATCCGGAAATTACTGAAAAATCGGTACAGCAGTCTGGTAGGGTTAAAGCTTACCGAAAAATCGGTACAGTGGTCTGGTAGGGTTAAAGCACATTGGACATATAGTGGCATATTTTTGTAGATCAGTTGGCACTCAGTTGGTGATGTGGTCAGTATCTTGCTGGCTGCTTGACTTCCCAAGACATTTCCTGGCACCTATTTCAGGCTGGGTCGATATGGGAGCCCTGGTCAATTTGAAAAATGTGAAGGTGCCCAATGTGCATCAAACCTACAACTACCGGACTGGCAGGCAAGCATCTAGCCACTAAGCTACCATGCTCCCCTTTGGTTAATTAACTAATACAATAAATAACTAATAGTACACTCTCCTTTTCCAGTGACCTATGTTTTCTCTGTGAATAACTATTATTAATAACTGCTCCAGCACTGCGCCACCACAGCTCCACAGATGACAGTGCTAATTTGTGAATTACATTATTAATGTACAAACCTACCATATTTGTTAAAATTAACCCAGAATTCTTATTCACTGTTCCAGCTATGTACTGCTTATGTTCATTAATACAATAATAACAACAAAAGTTAGTTGCATATCCTTTACGAACATAGCAGTTAACCCCAGCATTTTTGGCTGTTTGTGATTCCTAGGCAAGTTTACATTCAGTAGTTTGCCATTGCTTTCTGAACGACTGGTAGCCATACCATTTCATAAAAAAAAAAAAACACAACTGTGTTTCGAACGCGAACTGCGTCCGTAATCCCTTTGCCACGGAACAGTAAAGCAAACAGTTTAAAACCAAACTGTAATAATTCTACTAAGTTCAAAGTTATGAATTAGCAAGTTGTTTTTTTTTAAAAACTGTCTTTAATAATTTTCCATCTCATAACATTTAAAGTCAAAATTTTGTGAAATTTTGTAATGGTAACTTTCATCTGATATTTATCCATTTTGGAAATACCATGGTACCATATAATATAGATATTTATTTCACATTTTACTGCAACAAGACAGCAGCAGCTTCAATAGTTTTATGGCTTTAATGTGAACATTGTTGTTCATTTAATGTTTTTGTTTTAGTTAGTTAGTTCTAAGATTTATCACAATATGAGAGATAGTTCTAAGATTTCTCAGAGCCATGAGACTCTTCACACTGAACACTGAGACCTAGTGCTAAGATTCTTCACTATAAGAGAGTTAGTTCTGAGATCTTAGCAGCATGAGAGCTACCTGAGGTTTTTCATGGTGAGAGCTCTGAAATTCCTTACACTGAGAGCTAGTTTTGAGATGTTTCACAGTATAAGAGTATCACATGTATACAAAATTCAAGATGGGTGAAACAGCCATGTGCACATGTGGATTGGCCTCGCAGACAGCAGAGCACATACTCCAAGACTGCCCAAAATATAACATATCTAGGCAAAACTTCTGGCCTAGAGATACGACAGTGGAAGATAAACTCCATGGACCACTGTTTGAACTGAAAAAGACAGTTAAATTCATACAAGAGACAACATTGCAGATATAGACATATTTCAAGCGAATGAAAGAAGAAGAAGTATAAGAGTTAGTTCTGAGATTCTTCACAGTATGAGAGTTAGTTATGATATTCTTCTTGGTATGAGAGTTAGTTCTCAGATCTTAGCAGCATGAGAGCTACTGAGGTTCTTCACGGTGAGAACTAGTTCTGAAATTCTCCACACTGTGAGAGCTAGTTCTGAGATGCTTTGTAATATGAGAGTTAGTTCAGAGATACTTCACAGTTAATATGAGAACTAGTTTTATTTTCACCACTGTTATAGCAACTTAGACAATTTTAAGTTTCAATTATTTGTTACTTTTTAAAAATATATATTTCACTTTCCTTATTAGTTTAATCTTCCTTACATTTGCAGGGCATTTTGGAGTCTGTAGAGTACCTTCTGAACAATGGCATAACACCAGCTAGATCTTTTTATATTGGCTTTGGGCATGATGAGGAGGTAATGTGAGTATGTATGTATGCATGCGCATGCACGTGTGAACTTTACTTAGTTGTATAATTGCTGATAAGTTAATTTTTTAATATTACATATTTTTCTGTTGGCTGATTTTATGGCTGAAGTAAAGCTCATCACTGTAGTTTTTAGAAAGCTAGAAAATAGTTGCATCTTTCACTATGTATCTGTGGCTCAAGTGTTATTGAAGTGTAGTTTCACAGTTCCTAAACATACTGCATCAAGGGTTCGAAATCAAGTACAGGTGATTTGGAAGCAGATTGCTTTGCATTGATTTCGATTGTTATGAGGCGTCAGTTGTTCAGAAAATAATGGCAAACTACTGAATGTAAAATTGCCTAGTAAATCACAAACACCCTAGTAAATACAGGGGTTGACTGCAACCTCCTGTAAAGGACGTGCAACTAGCAACAGTATATAAGTGAAGATGCAGAAATTGTACTAAGAACATAAGGTATAACAGATTTCCAGTGTGTGTGAAAAAGAGGGAGTCAGAAAGAGAAGAGAGAGAGGAAGGTTTATTAGACGTGAGAGAGATTTATTAGGTTCGAATCTATGGTAAAGCAGATAATTGTTATATTTTAGGTGAAATAACAATCCTAACTTATCCACTTCGCAGCAACTGTGTGGACAAGTGACCTTTATTCCTCTATTCTCTGCTGACAGACATAGCAATGGTTTGAAATGCAATAACAATAGTCTGTGTGTGTTGTCCTAGTTTTACGCTGTGAGTGACCAGCACCTCACTACACTGTCTTTATCTTCCCTAGTTAAGTTCCCCATTCTGGTATCTATTAATAACAGTTACTGTTGAAACAGTAATTCTATCTTTCAAACTATGTTTGCCATCCACAAAAAATGGTTGTCTTTTGATGGTTGCATTCTTCATCATCATCATGTGCCATGCTGATAAATGTGGACAGTCAAGGTTTGCCATCTAGCATGATCACCAGAATCTTGGATCAGGTCTGTGGTCTTGTCCTGATAATGTCATGTGGCCTAAACCATCCAGGTATCTTTGTCTTCCCCTTGCTATTTTCCCATCAAGTTTGCCAGTTGTAACTAAGTTTTCAAGTTCTCAAGCCCCAAAAAAATCTTGCTGTCTATATTAAATTTCTCTCATCAGTTTGTGATTTTCATTTATTTCGTGTAGGACTCGTAATTCATTTTTCAGTCCAACTAGGGGATTCTTTGCCTTTTACTCAGAAACCACATTTCTGCTGGCATTAGATATTTTTCAGGTTGTCTGCTTATTGACCATAGTTTCATTTGCAAACAATATATTCTATATAACACTTCAACAGCCTTTGTCTTACTGCATTTGACAGCTTATTTATTTGTAAGTAAATTTTCTTTCTAATAAAACGCTACCTTTGCCATACCAATTATTGTTCTAATATCTGCAAAGCTTCTTCCTTAAGATGGTGGCATTATAAGCAATTAATTTGATAGAACTCACTGACTTGACAATGCACATAATTAAGGGCTGCATATCAAGCTCACAGATGTTTTGTCTTGTCCTTTACTTTTTATCATTTTCATCTTCGCAGGTGTCAGGATATCATGGAGCCAAAATGATAGCTGCAAGACTGCAAGAAAAAGGGGTGAACGAGTTGGAGTACATTTCAGATGAAGGTCTTCCAGTGTCTGAAGGTCTTATTAGTGGGGTCAGCAAACCTGTGGCAAGGTAAATGAGAACATGATGGACACCCATTGCCAGTAAAGTGGCATGGTTGTTGCACGTATGTGTATTTATTGCCTACCATGGAGGATGGTGTAGCATGTTTGTTACACGTATAGGTATTTATTGCCTATCACAGAGGATGATGTAGCATGTTTGTTACACTTATGGGTATTTATTGCCTATCACGGAGGATGGTGTAGCATGTTTATTACACTTATGGGTATTTATTGTCTATCACGGAGGATGGTGTAGCATGTTTGTTACACGTATGGGTATTTATTGCCTATCATGGAGGATGGTGTAGCATGTTTGTTACACGTATGGGTATTTATTGCCTATCACGTAGGATGGTGTAGCATGTTTGTTACACATATGCATACTTTTTGCCTACCATGGAGGGTGGTGTAGCATGTTTTTTACACGTATGGGTATTTATTGCCTACTATGGAAGATGGTGTAGCATGTTTGTTACACATGCATACTCTTTGCCTACCATGGAGGATGGTGTAGCATGTTTGTTACATGTATGGGTATTTATTGCCTACCACGGAGAATGCTGTGCATATTTGTTACATGTATGGGTATTTATTGCCTACCATGGAGGATGCTGGAGTTGGAAAGGACACACACTGAGAAAACCTGAGGACCATATAAGTAGATACTCTCTTGCCGGGAACCCACAAGGCAAACGTAATAGTGGGAGACCTAAAATCCCAAAGAGAAGAGAATTACAGACATGAATAAAACTATGAAGACATAGAAAGATCTGCAGGAGATAGCAAACAATGGGACGGCTTGGCATGGGTTGGTTGAAGGCCTGCGCCTGAATTTGGGATAAAGAGGAGAAAAAGAAGAAGAATGGAAGAGAAAGGTGTTCTCCTATTACTAATTCTTTTCTCTTAGTCTTGTATCACATTATGAATGCTAGTGACTAACTACACTTTTATTTATCCTGTTGCAGAATGATTTGTAGTTTGTATTCTTCTTCTTCTTCCTTGCATCCCCCATTAGAGTATAGGCCTCAATGAACTCATGTCAGGCTGGCCTATCTTTTGCTATTCCCTGCAGCTTCCTCCTAAATCCTCTTCAGATTATTCATCTCAGTCTTTAAATCTCTTCTCCATTAGCTTCTATTTCATTTTCCCTGTGAGCTCTAGTGAAAGGTTCTAGTTATTTCTCATTTCTTCTACCATCTGTGCTGTCTTTCACAGTTCATATAGAGTGCTAACATTCCAGGTGCCAATGTTAGAGATTTTCCTAGATGAAAGGAGACTCCTCGTGGCTTTCTGCATCGCATCATGCTTCTAGAAGAGTTTCATTTCACTTTAAGTTATTCTGCTTTCCTTATGTGTATACATGTTCGTGGTTGGTTTGATTTTGCAGCTAAAGTTTTCTATGGGAAGGGGCAGCCAGCCTCACTCCAACCTCCTTTATTACATGCATGGGATGTAGGTCAGCGTGGCCAAATGGATAAGGTGTGTTCTTAAAAATCCATTGTGCTAATTCCGAGGTAAGGGGTTGAACCCTTTGGTTCAACATGCCCAGATTGAACTATCGTCCTTGACTTGGGGACGTTAATTACAAGTACCTTTGAAGTCAGGGTGGGTATGCCTGATGGCGAGGGACACTGTTAATAGGTAAAAGCTAATCCACACGCATAATTCAGTCCAGCACTACTATACTATAAGTAGTATGTAAGGACTACGCTTTAGTTTAAAGCAAGCAACGCCCCCCTCCCCCCCCCCCCCCCCCCCAAAAAAAAAAAACATGCATGGTAGGTTAGTTTTACTATTCTTTGCAGCCCTTTAAAGCATTTCAACACACGGGCGCAAATTTGTATTATTTGTGTTTAAAAAAGGTATAAGTATACAACCATTTTCCATGCCTCGAGGCATATTGAATATTAATAGATAATCGGCATTCGCTGGGTGATGTGGTCATTATCATGGTAGCCACTTTTACTTCCTGGAACATGTCCTGGTATTCATTCTTCTTCTTCCTCTTCTTCCTCTTCTTCTTCTTCTTCTTCTTCTTCTTCTTCTTCTTCTTCTTCTTCTTCTTCTTCTTCTTCTTCGTTCATCCGGAGAGTTTTTTCGGACGTGATTGCGTTGTGCCTGTTTACAGCAGAGCTACGTTCTTGTGCCATTAGGCCGACACATCCGACTTCTGCAGGCATTTGTTGACCGAGTTAACCTTCCTGGGGTATCCATTCTAGACTAGGATGACCTGGGAGCCTAAGTTAGTTTTAACAAATTGTCGCCTTTAGAGAGAATTGAACACATGACCAGCAGGCAAGGGTGATAGTCACTGCTGTCTAAAGCTGACATCTCTTTTATGAATGTAGAAGGCAAGGGGAATTCACCACATTAATTTCCCTAAAATATGTTCTTGGGCAGTTATTGAGCTACATACAAGGAGTGACATGTTCACAAATCTTCATGCTAGTTGTTATGCTGGCTACCCATACTGCTGTATGCATGTGAAACATGGATAATAAGCAGGCAAGCTGGGAAACACCTAATAGTAGTGGGGTTTCTGGGTAGAATGCACAGAATACCATGGACGAACTGAAAACTGAATGAGTCAGTCCTTCAGGAAACAAATGAAAACCGTAAATTTAGGGAAAGCTAATCCACACACAAAAATCAGTCCAGTGCACTAGAAGAAATAGCATGTGTATGGACTACGCCTGAGTTCAAAGCATGCGGGCTGGGAATTTTTAAAAAAAACATAAATTGATCAGAGTAATTAGACGTACAGTCAAGATTTTATGGAAACATTGTGAGCAGATATAAACTGGACAACTTAGTGACAACCAATAGACTTGATAGGAGAAGAGCAAGGAGAAGACAACAAGATAAATACCTGAATGTCTTTATACTTGTCATTATTGAGACTGAATGTCTTTATACTTGGCATTATTGAAACTGAATGTATTTATACATAGCATTACTGAGACAAAAACACAGACCTGATAGAAGACTGTGGTGATCATGTGAGATGTTGAACCATGACCGCCCATGGCTTGGCTTGTTATATGACAATGATGAGTCTGAGATGATATGTTGCTAATGTAGAATAGATTCAGCCTGCTTTGACTTTATTAATATTTCTGTCATTATTTCTTGTAGCATTGGTGTCAGTGAGAAAGGTCAGGTCATTCTAAAGCTATCAGTGAAAGATGTCCCAGGTCACTCATCAATGCCGCCTAAGGAGTCTACGATTGGAATTCTGGCAAAAGCTGTCTATAGGTGTTGTATTATTTTCATGCATTCTTTCAATACTTAAAACATAACAAAGAAGACTTCATCATCATTCAGTGACACTTGTTCTGTGTAGAATGTTGTCACCGTAAGTCTTTCTCCGTAATTTCTTTGAATGCTATAGTTTGTTTTAGATCTGTAAATATGATAGTCTGCCATTTGTTTCCTTCTTGACAGTGACCATTCTGGTCAGTGACTAGCCATTGTCTCCATAAAGAGATCCTTTGTATACAACTATGGTGGTGACTTTCAGTGGGGCTAGATGGGTATTTCACATTGCCCAAAAGTTCTAGGCTAGCTGAGGAGGAAAGGCGGTGCATCGAAGACTTGTGCACATAAAATTAAAATTCACGTTGTGTTGCATGAAGATTTCGTTTTGAAAGTTCATTTCCCTAGACACATGTTTGTTATTGTTGTTACTGTTGTTATATATCTGACTGCTGCAGAGTTATCTACTCTTAACAGCCAAATGCCATTCTTATGAAGGTACAGCTATTCAAACAACCCATACTGTGAGTCAGTAACTGTAGGAGATGTCTGTAGTAGTTTCTTCCTGGCTTTAGTACAGGGCACTCAAAGAGAAGATGATGAGGTTGTGTTATAAGGGTGAGAGCATGTTGAAATTGTATGAATTAAATGCGATTCATTTTGGCATGCTCCATTCAAAACTGGAGAATTAGACACTGATGCCATGATCAGATATGCATCTGATATAAATGTAACACTTTCAGAACCTGGTAACACATGATGTGGAATTGGTTCATCCTTTTGAATCCCAGCCATCACCTAATGTGTTCTTTTATGTTTTACATTTGCTCAGAATATACTAAAGAAATCTGGCAGCCACAGTTGTCACTTCCTTTGTGTATTTAACTGCTTTAGATTTAGTCATCATCATCAGCAAGTGCCATTTCCTCATTTAAGGTCAGCTGTAATGAATATCCAACACCCTCTATTCTGCATTTTGATGGTGCATTCAGATAAACATTATCCAGTCAATCTCTTGCATACATGCTGGTCATCGCACTACCACACCTCATACTAGATTATTTTTATATAATAATATATAATATATATTATTATAATATTTCCCATCGTGTAAATTACTAAATGCTGATTGATTGCATTTCTATTTATCAGAAACATAACGGTCTTCCTTAGAGACAAGACATCTACAAAGAGAAAATGATGGATGGGTTAGTAGAGTGGCATGCAAAATGATTAGCTGTTGCACTTATCAAGAAAACATGATTGTAAATCATCATCATGTGCCATGCCGATAAGCGTGGGCGGTCATGTCTCGCCATCTCACTCGATCACCAGAGTCATGGATCAGCTCCATGTTCCTGTCTCGGCTATGCCATGTGGTCAAGCCAACCAGGTATTTACTTCTCTACCTTCCTCTTGTTCTTTTTCCCGCAATCATGCCAGTTGTCAACAAGTTCTCCAATTTATTTCTTTTCATAACGTGACCAAAAAATGTTGACTTCTATGTCTAATTTCTCTAATCAGTTTACGGTTTTCATTTGTTTCTTATAGGACTTGGTCATTAGTTTTTCTGTATGTTCATGGTATTCTTTGCATTTTCCTCAGAAACCACATTTCCACAGCCATCAGCTTTTTTTCAGCCTGTTTGCTCATTGTCCACGCTTAACATTGTAAATGAACATGATTAATTGCACCGTCTGGCAAAAAAATTTTTGCATATCCTTTACAGTTCACAGCAGTCAACCCTAGCATTTTTTGGCTGCTTGTGATTCCTGGGCGAATTTACGTTCAGTAGTTTGCCATTGCTTTCTGAACGACCGGCAGCAATACCATTTCATAAAAAAACCAACGTAAGGCGGTCTGCTGCCAAATTGCCCACATTTGTGTTTTGAACATGGTTATACGGGATTACGAACTGCGTTCATAACTCCTTCGACACAGAGCTGGCAAAACACATGATATAAAGAAATGTACATTTTTTATGTAAAAATTAAGTGTGTCTTATTTTTCTCACTCTTTTATTTTGTCAAGACTTAATATTTGAGAACTACTTACATACAATTTTTTTTCTACACCATATCCCATGTAGTAAAGGAAAGGCTGCTTATTGAAAAATTATAACTAGTAAAAAACAAACAAAAAGCTTCGTAACATTTAATGCTCATGAATACTGGCCCTTGTCAGGAATACCAGAAATATCAGCTCAAATACTGGCCTACCTGTCTTGAACAGCTAATATAGTTCAGTGGTTCTCACGTTTCTTTTGAGCTGCTGCCCTTCTGCCTTTTAAGTCAAGTCTCTAATTCATCCATCATCATCATCATCTTCCACTTCTGCCGTCAAGCGTCGTGGGGAGGAATAATTTGCGTTCCAGTGCCCGGTGGGCGGCACTGGATAGTGTCATTCCATATGGTTGTACAATATCTTTAATTCATCCATACACATACAAAATGCATACCTTCTTGGTATTAAGATTTTTTTTTTTTTTTTTAAATTCGCATATCCTTTTACAGGACATCGCTGTCAACAGCAGCATCTTTCAGCTGTCTGTTGATTTCTTGGCAAGATTACGCTCAGTAGTTTGCCATTGCTTTCTGAGCGGCCGGCTCAGTTATCCCGCAAGTCACCAGTGGGGGACGAACCGCTCCCAGTTCTCGCCCGCTACAAGACTCTGCGTGATAAACGGGATTACGGAGAAAGTGGTGTAACCCCTCGGCCAGAGAGACCGGCGGTATTAAGATTACTACAAAGAAATTCCAAACCTCATTGTTCCTTGGATCTGCTCATTGCCTGCAGGGGTAGTAAAGGTAGTGGGATACAGAATTGTCCATTGTGGCAACCGCTGATGTAGACTGATCAGACATAGTTGTTAGCCACCATGTACAGTGTGAATGTAATGAACTGTTTTCTCTTATAAAACATTCAAAGACATACCTTATATTTATCTATGCTAACTGCTAAGATTTTCCTGTATTAATCCTTTGAGCCTCAAATCTCTATATGTTTACCTGAGTGCAAATTCTCTGTAAAAACATAATCTTTCTTTGGCGGACTATGGGGGAATTGCATATTACACTAAAAATAGAAGATAAAAATGCTAATGTTAAAGTGTCTGGCTGAGTTGCTAGGATGCAGGAATCCCATTCAGAAGACATGGATTCAAATCCTCAGTAAGATGCTGTTTTTTTTCTGTGGGATACCGTATATGTAGCTGTTTATCACTTAATTATTTTGGGAACCAAATGATTTGGTGTAGGGAAGAAAATAAAAGGTATGGTAACTAGTTGTCTTCCTGGGTATCTTGTCATCCCATAGAAATCACCCATCCTAGAAAACTATTTGGTATCAGTTTTACTTGGCTGAGTTGACTCCAGTGCTGTGCTTGCCAGGATAACAGTCCGCTCCTCCACTTCTACTACTGGAGATTGAACCTCAGAACAGTGCTAATAAGTTAGTGCACCGTCTGCTAGGTTACTAAAGATTTCATAAACAGTAGACAAAAAGCAAGTAAATGACCCTTTTTTACACTTTGAGGGATATCGGGCCAGATGATGAACAGAAGGAACAGAAAATTCCATGTTATGCCTTTCTTGACAATAAGAGAGTTGTTATTTATATTTGACATATATTCTACATTTCAGACTGGAGTCAAATCCACTTCCAAGCATGCTGGGCACTGGTGTTGAGACGGAGTTTTTAGAAAACCTTGTTCCCGAGGTCTGCACGTATTTCATTTCTTTTGAGACATGTTATAGGTATTTAGTTGTTTTGTTATGTTTTAACTGTAATATATGTGTAAACAAATAAGCCATAAACAATAGACTGCACAAACACTATGTATTGTTTAAAAATACTTTATATAAAAGTTTATCACTTAATTGTTTAGGGGACAAAATGGTTTGGTGTAGGGAAGAAAATGGCAATACTCAAAACCCACAAAGACACTTCAAAATCAAGAGTCATCTGATACACTCAACAAGAAAAGGAAGCTAAGTTTAGTGAAAGAATATAGAGATAAAAGGTCAATGACCCTTTTACACATCTTAAGGTGCAATGGGCACATGTTGCTAGACCCATATTTGTAGAGACTAATGGACATTCCAAGGCTGATGCAGTCGATACCATGCCAGCTGCCTTCACTTCCCCGTACATTACCTGGTACCCAGTTTGTGCTGGGTTGGCCTGGGAGCCAAGGATAATTTTTAAAATCTGCCTTGATGCGTATTTCAGCCCATGACTGCCGGGCCATCAGGCAAGTATTCTGCCACTATGCTACTGCAGCTACCACCTGAAGAAATAAGCTGTTGCAATGTATCCCTGTATAAGGAATCCAGTCTGTGTTTTGTTATTTGCAAGCAACTAAATTTAACTGTCTGTCAAACACTGTCATTACTGCCTTTAGTACCTTGCTGTGTAGGACTTTAGATCCTGAGGAATTAAGGCTGCATGGCTAGTGCTGTCGCCATGAACTGTGAGGTTAAAATTTTCTTTTTGCTCCTGACAGAAAAAAATCCATGACCTTACCGAGGTTTGAATTATGTCTCTCAAATGGGCTCTTGGCCTCCTAGCCACTCGGCCAGTTTAACATTTTCATATATTGAAACATTTTTATTATGTGACAATTTAAGAAAAAAAGATGCAATGGTTGTTAAAAATGTGTGATTGATACCTAATCCTACTTGACAGTAATATTTGTGACACATGAATTGATATCTTCCATTCTTAACTATGTCAGAAAGAGAGAACTTAAATATTTGTTATATAGAGTCAATTTTGCTGTATGGCAGTGAATCATGGAACATGAGTGAACACATTAGGGAGAGCTTGGAAGCAACGGATATTTTGTTCCTGACACAAATGTTGTACCTTGGACTGCCAGAATAACTAATGATTTCCTGGAATAGGCTAATGAAACTAGAACATTATATACAGCTATACGAAAGAGACAGTGTTTTTTTGGTTGGTTATATTAGAAGAGAGGCACTGGAAAAACTTGTGACGACTGAAAAGATCAGTGGGAGAATAGGCAGAGGCAGACTGAGACAGATGATGCTGTTAGGACTGGCATGGATGAATCTGGAGCGCCAGAGACTGAGATCTGTGGAGGGACATGAACGCCTATGTCAGTTGGCAGGGCACATGTGATGATGATATTTAACAATGTGTGCATATTTTTGTATTTATCTGGAGTTCCCCCAATTTTATTTTTGGGTTGTAAGTTTACAGTTTGAATGGGGATTGCCATATACAACTGATATGGGTGCAATACATAGATTGTAAGATGAAATTTGGACTTTGTCAGTGTTGCTAGTTTATCTTTGTAGACTTATACATTGGTTTATATAAATTTTAAGTGTATATTTAAACATTAAACTTAGGGGTTTATTTTCTTTGTGCAGTATGTTGAATTATAGTTTGTGTTGCGCAGAGCACTTTTGAAAAACAAGAATAGCTGAAAACATACACATCAGTTCATCCACCTCTGAAGTCAGAGTGGGTTCGCCTGAAGGCGAGGGACACTGGTAAAAGGGAAAGCAAACCCACATGCAAAATTTAGTCCCTTACTACTTTAAACAGTGTGTAAGGATTACGCTTGAGTTTAAGCGAGCGAACAAAAAACAATATCAGTGATTTCCCTGGGGTATCAGGGATATTGTGTGTATGCCATCTGCTTCATGAGCTGTGGGCTTTGAAGTTACCAGTGAATCTAGATTAACCATTGTGTACGCCAGATTCTAAAAACAGACCAAGAGAAAACTGGCTAACAGATGGGCAAAGAGAGCAACAGGCCAAAGCCTTCAATGAAATGCCTCAACCAAAAATCATTAACAGCATCAGTCTTCGCAGAACAGGGGGAAAAAGGCAAGAGCGTCGACTTCATTGCACCGGGTTTTATCGCATATGGCTCTATCTTTCCATGGGGTGGCCTGCCCAAAATGTCTCATGAAGTCTGTACCTCCAGTGACAACCATTAGTAGTCTCTAAGATAACTGCACTCATGAACCGAATGACGCAGGCCGGAGTCGAACCTACAACCTTTGGCATGCCAGGCAGTAACTGCTTTACTATTGAGACTCTCTGTGGAACAGGAAAAAAACACACCAGAACCTGATATTTTAGCTCCAAAACAGGACATGCCAGATTCAATAGCCTATAGACTGTCTCAATCTCTACCACGCACTCCTATGTAGACATTGTTGTCAGCCTGATGAAACCATTGGCCACCTTCTCTTCACATTCCTGCACTTTCAAACAGAGAAAAGCTACCACTGCCATCTCCAACAGTTGCAAACTTACTCTGTCACTGGAGCAGACTCAGAGCACCTACACTTTGATAAACATTTGGCTGCCAAGTGTACAAAACTCAAAGATGACATGCTCACATGAAAGTGAATTACGAATAATTGAACATCTGTCCTCCATACAACTGAGTTAATATCAGCACAAGTCAGGTTAAAAACTTACACATGAAACAAATCCTTTCACTGCAATATGTGCTAACATTTTGTAACATTTCCTTTTATCACAGATGAGTTTTCCCAAAAGAATACTGATCGCAAATATTTGGTTGTTTAAGCCCCTGCTGTCCTGGTATGTTGCTGTCATTATTGCCGTCCGTTTTACTGTCATAGTATGTCAGTGTCAATCATCATTATTTTTTTGATATCCGGATATGTCACTTTCCATGATAGCTGAGTATGTTGTTCATAATGTCTTGGCCAATGGTGGAGATTCTTTTGGGGGCACTCGCTCTCTTTGAACTCAAGCGTAGTCCATACACACTACTTCTAGTAGCACTGGACTTAATTTTGCGTGTGGATTAGCTTCCCCTATTACCAGGTTTTTTTGGGGGTTTTTTTCCGCTTGCTCGCTTTTAACTCAAGTGTAGTCCATACTCACTATTTAAAGTGGTGATGGATTTTGCGTGTGGATTAGCTTTCCATATTAACAGAGTCCCTCACCATCAGGCGAACCCACTCTGACTTCAGAGGTACTTGTAATTAACGTCAACAAGTCTAGGACGACAGGTCAACATTTTAGTCCAGCTGTCCGGTGTAGGGGTTGAACCTCTAACCTCGGCATCAGCACACCGGATGTTTAAGAACACGCGTTCTTACCAATTCGACTATGTGGACCTGCTCCATATTACCAGTGTCTCTGGTCGTCAGACAAACCCACTCTGACTTCAGAGGTACTTGTAATTTACCTCCCCAAGTCAAGGACGAAAAGTCAACATTTTAGTTCAACTGACCGATGTACGGGTTGAACCCGCCACCTCAGCATCAGCACACCGGATGTTTAAGAACAAGAGCTCTTATCTATTCGGCCATACTGACCTCAATGGTGGAGATGATAAGCCAGGATTAAAATAACATAATTATCATCATCATGTGCCTTGCCAGTTGGTGTAGGTGTTCATGTATCTGCATAGGTCTTGGTGCCTGGTGTTCTGGGTCAATTCTATTGATGATACTCCTCAATGCCACTGTCTCAGTCCGTCCAGCATCATTTCTCTCACTCAGCATCTGCCTCTTGTACAGCTGATCTTTCCAGATGTCACGATGTTTTCCAAAGCCTTTCTCTACATTACTTGACCAGAAAACACTTGTCTCCTTTTTGTATTTGTTTATAATGTTCTATTTCATTAGCCTTTTCCAGGCACATGTTAGTTACTTTGACAGTCCAAGGTATTTGCAACATATGTCTCAGAAACCACATTTCTCTTGCCTCCAAGTTCTTTCTAATTTGTTCGGTCACATTCCGTGATTCACTGCTATACAGCAGATCAAGTTTTATACAAAATTTTAGTGCTCTGTTTCTGACATTCAGTAATTATTGCATGAGATACTTTTCATTTCCTGCATTACAGTTTTTGCATGGCCTATTCTGCATTTATCTTTTTTGGTGAATTACAGGTGGGTAAGAGATCTCAGGGTCGGCCTCTACTATGATACAAAGATGTGTGTAAGTGGGACATAATTGATACAAGCATTGATAATGCACATTGGGAGCAAGTCGCTGCTGAACGTGTTGCATGGAGGGCAAATGTCAGAAATGGAATAAAGACAAAGGAGAAAATTATTGCAGATAAGTCACACACCGAACGTGTGAGACATAAGGTGGTGCATGATGGTGAAAATGACCATGTGTTCACATGCATCCACTGTGGACAAACATTTACAGCGCAAAAAATGGCCTTATCAGTCACATTCGCCACCGCTATAGGTCGTAGTTATTAAGCCTTTTTGAAGCAAAATGTAACAAACTATCATCTGTCAAGATGGCAAGGTGCCAATGATTCTGCTTTTAATCTCTGTCATGCATCTTCCATCATATATTATAATTTCCTGATTTATGAATAACATATAATGTCTTGTAATGTAAATGGTCGCTAATGTGGGACATCTGGTGTGTAGCGGGTAGCACCTGGCATATGGACATCCACTGGATGTCCCGGGCTTCTTCCCTAGCAGGCTCCTGTATCACAATTAAATAGATAGAATAGCATCACAATTAAATGGAATATATTTATGTGAACCGGAGCTGTGGAGTGCGTTCTCAGCTACGAAATCAGCTACAGAAGCCAGCAAAGAGAGTGAAGATAATAAGACAAGTGAATGGTGAGAGAGAGAAACTGGAGAGTAGGGGTCAGAAGCAAAATGGAGTGAATGGCACTTAAACATGTAAGGAAAGGCTATTGGAACTGCTGTAGTGCCAGCCAAAGAGGTCCGGTACTTGTGAAGTTGATTTACAACTTTGATGTCATCTTGCTTCAGGTAATGAATTTTAATACCTGTCAATGTCTGGATATGTCTGCTACAGAAACCCTTTTGGTCAGGGAAGACGCGGGCAAGGTTTGTTTGTCAAGCAGGGAGTGAGGCATGGAGAGCCTGGCATATGATACCATAACATCTAGTCTGAGAATGGATATGAAAGCAGTCACAACGGCATTCCGCTTCTAGAGGACAAACAGCACATGCATGTTATAAATTGTAACAGACTTACAAAGTATGATAGGTGAAGACAGGCATGCTTTGAGAAGATTGGCAGGCTTCAATTCAACAATGACAAATAGAGAGCATCTAGTTGGATGTTTTCCCCAGGACATGCTGGTGTGGTGGGAAACGAGCAGGTGGACAGATTGGCTGGGTCTGCATTGCTCAGTCGGGTATTGGGGCATGATAAGGCAGGGATGGTTGGAACCCTTTGGGATCATGTGTGTAGTGCAGAAGAACAGATGCATCATCACGGCCTGGTGAGGATGGTGCTGCAGGGAGTCATCACAGGATCTGGCAGACACTCAGGAATCTGAGGTTATGCCAGACGGACACATAATCAGATTGCTACTGGTCCCATTAGTATTGGAGCTCTTCACTGGCTATTGAAGATGAGGACGGGACATGTATGGGAATGTCCCAAGAGCCATGATGGCGGTTCTTGACTCAACTCAACCCATGAGTACTTTTTCTGTCTCATAAATACATGTTTTGCTTGTAACACTGTTAGATTTGTGACTGTTATTGCCTAATTAACAATTTTATAGGTTCCTGTCTTTAAAACCACATACTGATGCCATGATAAGAACAGTAACCTCTATCACAATGTTCAATGCAGGAGTTAAGGTACTTTGTTGTGTAAAACGTTTAATTAAGGTCTCGCTTTTAATGCCATCAAGTGTATTGGGTGTATGCTGCATGCTCCATATTTTTAGACCAATCAGCACTTGATGGGTCATGTGACCATTATCATGCAGGTCACCTTTACTTCTCAGGACATTTCCTAGTGCCTATATAAGGCTGGGTTGACCTGGAAGCACATGTCATTGAAAAAATGTTCTGCCTCGAGAAGATTCGAACACATAACTGCCAGCTGGTAGACAAGTGTGTTAGCAACTATGCTACAATGACTCCCACTTTATTTGTGTAGTGGTGATTAATCCATGTAGGTAGGATTAAATGTTATAGAAAAGGCTGAGGGATTTCAGACCAACATTACAGAAATTCTTTCTTCCTGGTGAGTCTGAATGCTGGCGAAGATCAGTGTTTGAAGGAAAGCATGAAATGTAACTTGATTTGGTTTGATAGAGTTGTGTGACCACTCTGATTTATTTGTATCTTGTATAAGCTGGGGTGTCTGTGTTTAGTTTATCTGCTTGTTATCGAACGAACGAACGAAAGAACGAACAAACAAACTTTATTTTCAAAGAGTCACAAATTGGGCATGCAGGCACTTCTTACATTTGGTGCTTGTTAATAGGTACTTAGGCTGTGATCTCCCTTGGTAAAACCTCATTTCAAGAAACAAAATCATACACTTGTTTAGGTAGCACTGTATACAAGAATGAGGGAACAGACAAAGATATTAAATAAAAATATCAAAGGCAAGAGGAGATGTTATAGCACTAGGACATGAGTGGAAGTCAAAAGAAATTAAGCTGTGTGCCAAACTTAGAATTGTAAACTCTAGGTTGAATATGTTATGAATATAACCTGCATGGATCAGAACCATGGAACTGACTGAAATGATTACTATTACAATACAAACATTCATTAATTAATGCCTGAACAGAATAGACAGACTAAAATGATATGACAGAATTACCAATGCAGAGCTTATGAGAGAACTAAACAAACACCAGTGACTCAATAGGAGAGGAAAATATGCTGGTGCTAGATAGGAGACACAATGAGAAAACCAGAGAATAGAGTAACTAGACAGTTCTTTGTCTGGAACCTCCTGTTTAGGAGTAACTCGTAAAAGAACAAAGAAAGGAAAGAATATCCAAATTCACATGCAAAAACGGACCTCAGTAATAACTGATGCTGCAGAAGCAGATTGAATGAGGCCAAATATTAATTCCAGTGGTGACCCCAGGGGTCTAAATAAATCTGCTCTTGTTTGAAAATGAACCCATGAATCTCGCACAGCTGTGTTTCGTACATTGGTATACAGGATTACGAACAGCATCCTTAACCCCTTCGCCAGGAAGACCGGATTAATTTTATTGGGGGGGGGGGAATACATATACTGGCTACCAAGTAACACTCTTGCCAGTTGTTAATGGTTAGAATAATAGTTGGTTTAGCCAAGAATTTCACAATAAATTGATGTTGAAAATAATCCTCCTCCAGAGAGCAGTTAAAGGCAAGGGGTGAAGGGGCAGACAACAGAAATTCTGAACTAATAACATTAAAAGATGTACAAGCTACAGCACTGTCACATTTGCAAGTATTCGCGAAAATAAGGAGAATCAGTAGCCCTTGGAGATATCACTCGTGGGATTCCAATGATCCACAGATGGAGTTATGGGGTGGAAGAAGAAGGCCATATTAGTAGCCAAAATAGCATTAAAATAGTGCATTGTCTTGTCAACACAGCATTCCAGTGGTTTAATTCTCATTTGAGGAGAGATGTTCTTATTTCAGATTGTGCTTAAGTGTCAGTCCACTGTCATAAGATGGGTGTTGAAATGTTCTTTCTTCTTCTTCTGCTGCCTTTTAAGGGTCAGTCCACCATCATAAAATGGGTATTGAAATGTTCTTTCCTCTTCTGCTGCCTTTTAAGGGTTAGTCCACCATCATAAAATGGGTATTAAAATGTTCTTTCTTCTGCTGCCTTTTAAGGGTCAGTCTACTATAATAAGATGAGTATTGAAATGTTCTTTCTTCTTCTGCTGCTGCCTTTATCTCCCAGTAGAGCAAAGACACCCCAACCCACTCACGCCCAGCCCTCCTCTGTAGACTTGTTCATGCTTGGTTACATTTTGTAGCTCAAGTTTCCCACAGGATGAGGTAGCCTTAGCCGCTGCTTATGACATGCATGGCAGGTTACAGTGTGACTTTTCTTTGCTTCTGATTTTATGAGATGTGGTAACAGACTGTCGACACTTTTCTTTGGAAAGGGTAATACAGCGAGATAGGGAGCTAACCTCACAAAATAATACTGTGCGTGCTTTATTATTAATTGTTTCTCCACATCTTATAGGAAAAGACCATCATGTTATCTTGTTTGGTTGAGTTATTTATCTTTCTCTTCCTTTAGATTTGTTGATGGTTGGTTGGATATGGCAGCAAAAGCTGTCTGTGGATGGGGTTGTCAGCCCCTTGCCAACCCTCCCTCATTGCCTCTTATAGCACGCATGGCAGATTGCAGTGTTACTATTCTTTGCTTCCCTTATGGGCTCTGGAAAATTAGGGCATAAACTCTGTTCACTGTATATAAATAATTACAGAATTAAACATTTTCCATATCTGATTTTATGCACATGTTACTATAGCAAACTGTATATAACTCTGTTAACTGTATATAAACTCTGTTCACTGTATATAAATAATTACAGAATTAAACATTATCCATTACTGATTTTATGCACATGTTACTATAGCAAACTGTATATAACTCTGTTCACTGTATATAAATAATTACAGAATTAAACATTATCCATTACTGATTTTATGCACATGTTACTATAGCAAACTGTATATAAACTCTGTTCACTGTATATAAATAATTACAGAATTAAACATTATCCATTACTGATTTTATGCACATGTTACTATAGCAAACTGTATATAACTCTGTTCACTGTATATAAACTCTGTTCACTGTATATAAATAATTACAGAATTAAACATTATCCATTACTGATTTTATGCACATGTTACTATAGCAAACTGTATATAACTCTGTTCACTGTATATAAATAATTACAGAATTAAACATTATCCATTACTGATTTTATGCACATGTTACTATAGCAAACTGTATATAAACTCTGTTCACTGTATATAAATAATTACAGAATTAAACATTATCCATTACTGATTTTATGCACATGTTACTATAGCAAACTGTATATAACTCTGTTCACTGTATATAAATAATGACAGAATTAAACATTATCCATTACTGATTTTATGCACATGTTACTATAGCAAACTGTATATAACTCTGTTCACTGTATATAAATAATGACAGAATTAAACATTTTCCATTACTGATTTTATGCACATGTTACTATAGCAAACTGTATATAACTCTGTTCACTGTATATAAATAATTACAGAATTAAACATTTTCCATTACTGATTTTATGCACATGTTACTATAGCAAACTGTATATAACTCTGTTCACTGTATATAAACTCTGTTCACTGTATATAAATAATTACAGAATTAAACATTATCCATTACTGATTTTATGCACATGTTACTATAGCAAACTGTATATAACTCTGTTCACTGTATATAAATAATGACAGAATTAAACATTATCCATTACTGATTTTATGCACATGTTACTATAGCAAACTGTATATAACTCTGTTCACTGTATATAAATAATGACAGAATTAAACATTATCCATTACTGATTTTATGCACATGTTACTATAGCAAACTGTATATAAACTCTGTTCACTGTATATAAATAATGACAGAATTAAACATTATCCATTACTGATTTTATGCACATGTTACTATAGCAAACTGTATATAACTCTGTTCACTGTATATAAATAATGACAGAATTAAACATTTTCCATTACTGATTTTATGCACATGTTACTATAGCAAACTATATATAACTCTGTTCACTGTATATAAATAATGACAGAATTAAACATTATCCATTACTGATTTTATGCACATGTTACTATTGCAAACTGTATATAACTCTGTTCACTGTATATAAATAATGACAGAATTAAACATTATCCATTACTGATTTTATGCACATGTTACTATAGCACACTGTATATAACTCTGTTCACTGTATATAAATAATGACAGAATTAAACATTTTCCATTACTGATTTTATGCACATGTTACTATAGCACACTGTATATAACTCTGTTCACTGTATATAAATAATGACAGAATTAAACATTATCCATTACTGATTTTATGCACATGTTACTATAGCAAACTGTATATAACTCTGTTCACTGTATATAAATAATGACAGAATTAAACATTTTCCATTACTGATTTTATGCACATGTTACTATAGCACACTGTATATAACTCTGTTCACTGTATATAAATAATTACAGAATTAAACATTTTCCATTACTGATTTTATGCACATGTTACTATAGCAAACTGTATATAACTCTGTTCACTGTATATAAATAATGACAGAATTAAACATTTTCCATTACTGATTTTATGCACATGTTACTATAGCAAACTGTATATAACTCTGTTCACTGTATATAAATAATGACAGAATTAAACATTTTCCATTACTGATTTTATGCACATGTTACTATAGCAAACTGTATATAACTCTGTTCACTGTATATAAATAATGACAGAATTAAACATTTTCCATTACTGATTTTATGCACATGTTACTATAGCAAACTGTATATAACTCTGTTCACTGTATATAAATAATGACAGAATTAAACATTTTCCATTACTGATTTTATGCACATGTTACTATAGCAAACTGTATATAACTCTGTTCACTGTATATAAATAATGACAGAATTAAACATTTTCCATTACTGATTTTATGCACATGTTACTATAGCAAACTGTATATAACTCTGTTCACTGTATATAAATAATGACAGAATTAAACATTTTCCATTACTGATTTTATGCACATGTTACTATAGCAAACTGTATATAACTCTGTTCACTGTATATAAATAATGACAGAATTAAACATTTTCCATTACTGATTTTATGCACATGTTACTATTGCAAACTGTATATAACTCTGTTCACTGTATATAAATAATGACAGAATTAAACATTTTCCATTACTGATTTTATGCACATGTTACTATTGCAAACTGTATATAACTCTGTTCACTGTATATAAATAATGACAGAATTAAACATTTTCCATTACTGATTTTATGCACATGTTACTATAGCAAACTGTATATAACTCTGTTCACTGTATATAAATAATGACAGAATTAAACATTTTCCATTACTGATTTTATGCACATGTTACTATAGCAAACTGTATATAACTCTGTTCACTGTATATAAATAATGACAGAATTAAACATTTTCCATTACTGATTTTATGCACATGTTACTATAGCAAACTGTATATAACTCTGTTCACTGTATATAAATAATTACAGAATTAAACATTATCCATTACTGATTTTATGCACATGTTACTATAGCAAACTGTATATAACTCTGTTCACTGTATATAAATAATTACAAAATTAAACATTTTCCATTAATGATTTTATGCACATGTTACTATTGCAAACTGTTTTCCAATGCTGATTACGGAATTGACTCTTTTACTGTTTTGATAACAGAATTGGTTCTTTTACTGTACATAGAAAAATGTGATTCCACCACTAGCTGAAGCAATAGTCAATCACAGGATACATCCGTCTCAGACTGTTAAAGAGGTAAATAAAATCACTTTATGCTTTCAATACATTTTTTTTTAAAAGTTGCATATCCTTTTACAGAACGTTGCAGTCAACACCAGCATTTTACTGCCGTTGTTGATGTCTTGGCAAGTGTTTAAATTCAGTAGTTTGCCATTGCTTTCTGAACGATCGTTCCCCCATACAAACACTTTAAAACCAGTGTGACACGGTCTGCTGCCAAATCGGTCACTGCTGTGTTTCGAACGCGAGTAAGCGGCATTACGAATCGCGTCCGCAGTGCCATCGCCACAGAGACCGGCATTACCTTACAAGTGTCATATGTTGACTGGGGGAGGGTAGCTGAGAGGTTATGACATCTGCCTCTGGCTCTTTGCAGACCTGGTTTGTTTCATGGACAGACTGGATTTTGTATGAAATAAGAACAAGATGATTGACGCCTCCCTGATAACCGGGGTAGTGAATCGGACATCTAACCTTTTTGGACAAGAGTACAAAACTCTGTGCACATTGAACACATGAAAAAATCACTCGGCAGTTGAAAATTGAAAATAGCAGGACGAATATGCCACTGCCCAGATCTAATTTATGAGAAAACCTACCCACACACATTTGTATTGCACATGTGTGTGTGGTTGCATTGCACATGTGTGTGTGGTTGTATTGCACATGTGAGTGTGGTTGGATTGCTTACACTTAGGTCCTTGCTACAGAGTTCATGCTCTGAGCTACGATTCTCTTTGCATGATCTATGAGAGGAGACTGAACTATTTATGGTGACATCTGTGTGCTGTGGAAGTGACCCTTGACTGAAACCAAACTAAATTGTTGATTGTTTCTCGCAGTCCACTCTATGCGAAGCACCTCACCATGTGTTTATCTTTACTTCTTGTATGCTCAAAATATGTAGCTTTCTTTACTCCTGCCATCCTGGACAGTTACAACTGCTACCCACTCTGTTACTTTAACTCTTACACAATGGAAGGCCAGTATTAAACATGGATGTCCTGTGTACACATTTTGCATGTAAAAATGACTCAGCTGTTGGAAATATTGAATAGATTAGATTGAACAGGGATTTCCCAGGCAAACTTTACAAATCATCCTTGACTTGGGGATGTAAATTACAAGTACCTCAGAAGTCGGAGTGAGTTTGCCTGATGGCAAGGGACACAGGTAATAGGGAAAGCTAATCCACATGTAAAAATCAGCCCAGTGCACTTGAAGTATCACACTTGTATGGACTACGCTCGAGTTAACACCAAAAAGCTGAGATTCTCCTGGTGTGATCTATGGATGTAGACTGGAGCACTTATGGAGATATCCGTGTGCAATGAAAGTGATCCTTACCTAACCAAATCAGACCAGTATTTATGGGCAGTAATCTGTACCAAACTTCTAAATGTCCTGATTATAATGTTTAACCGTGTCCTGTATAATAACATACGGTATTAATACTTCTACATGTGCCTGGTCTGCAGTTGGTATGGCGACTGTGGTGATGTGTTGATTGATTGTTGTAATGAGCATGATGATTCTCCAGCTGTCATCATATGTGAAGATGTTTAGTGGTGGTTTCTATTTCTGACTGTCAGATTGAAGAGTGACTAGTGATTGTTAATACTTGATCAAACAGGTGACCTGTTAAAAGCAAATAACACCATTTTATCAGCACTAACATTTAAATACTTTGACAATTTTTTCCCCTCCTCTTGCTTTGAACTCAAAGCGTAGTCCACACGTGCTACTAGTTCTAGTGCTCTCGATTGATTGTTGCGTGTGGATTAGCTTTCCCTATTACCAGTGTCCCTTGCGATCAGGCGAACCCACTCTATCTTCAGAGGTGTTTGTAATTTACTTTCCCATGTCAAGGACAAGAAATCAACATTTTAGTCCAACTGACCAGTGTAGGGGTTGTACGTGCTATCTCTGCAAAAGCACATCGGATGTTTAAGAACAAGCTCTCTTATCCATTTGGCCATGATGACCTCCCTTTGGCCATGGTGACCTCTCTTTGGCCATATTATTAAATGTGATAGTAGTTTGGAGAGAAAGTGGTAGAAGGCAGGGCTCCTAGACGACAAGGCAGGGGTCAACCAGCATGAGAATGAACACGAGACACTGCAGACACCTGGGGCAGGAGGGCGCATTAGCTAGGAGAACAGGCATGGGAGTGAGAATTGTTTTGGCGGCCGTGATGAGGGTAGCCTTCTACAAAGGACCTGCTGCATGATGATGATCAGCACCAACCAGTTTACTCAGTAGACAGTCTGTTTGTCACGTACAGATGATATGAGGACATAGACAGTCTGTTTGTCACATACAGATAATATGAGGACACGTACAAATGATATGAGGACATAGACAGTCTGTTTGTCACGTACAGATGATGTGAGGACATAGACAGTCTGTTTGTCACATACAGATGATGTGAGGACATAGTCTGTTTGTCATGTACAAATGATATGAGGACATAGTCTGTTTGACACATACAGATAATATGAGGACATGGACAGTCTGTTTGTCATGTACAAATGATATGAGGACATGGACAGTCTGTTTGTCACGTACAGATGATATGAGGACATAGTCTGTTTGACACGTACAGATGATATGAGGACATGGACAGTCAGTTTGTCACATACAGATGATGTGAGGACATAGTCTGTTTGTCATGTACAAATGATATGAGGACATAGTCTGTTTGTCACGTACAGATGATGTGAGGACATAGACAGTCTGTTTGACACGTACAGATGATGTGAGGACATGGACAGTCTGTTTGTCACGTACAGATGATGTCAGGACATAGACAGTCTGTTTGTCACGTACAGATGATGTGAGGACATAATCTGTTTGACACGTACAGATGATATGAGGACATGGACAGTCTGTTTGTCATGTACAAATAATATGAGGACATAGTCTGTTTGTCACGTACAAATGATTTGAGGTCATAGACAGTCTGTTTGTCACGTACAAATGATATGAGGACATAGACAGTCTGTCACGTACAAATTATATGAGGGCACTTTCCTCCATTGTAATAAAAATTATCGTATAACAAATGTTCTTATTTTTTAATACAATCTGACATAACTTTTTTTGCTGGAGATTATCATCTTCTTATTTATCACCATCCTTCATCTATTAAATGTTAGCGAATTACTGAGTGCAGTCGTCTTCTTTCTCGCCCCTCTTATTATTCTTTAATTACACTTAGTCTGCCATAACTCCATCTTGAATTTTTGGGGCATCCACAATAACTGTGACTTCCAGAATATATTTTTTAATGCTACCACATAAGTTAAGTGCTTTCAATTGAAATTCTTTACAGCATTCATTGATAACACTTAGTGTAAATAACAATGAGCTTTAACATATATTTTCAGTTACAGTATCCGACAAATCCTAGTCTCTAGAATGCATCATGCCCGTCTTGCGACCAAGTAAAAACTGAAAATTAAATCAAGTATATTTTTGCTATCTATGTTTGTGTCCTGGCAATGGCTAAGTGTGTGATGCTACGGATGCTCCTGTGGTGTCATGTTGCATCTTCTTTACCTGAAATTTAGCCATCTTTCACCTGATTTAACAAAAGTTTCAACTGTATTGCTCCATTCAGCGTCCTTAAAATTGCTTCTCTTCATGTCACCATATTCCCCTTCTTTCTATTCCTGTATTTATCATTCATACCTTGTAAGGGAGCCACAGTGGCTAGACACTCACCTGTTGGTCATGAGTTTGAATTTGCATCCACGTGGATTTTAAAATTGACCTCGGCTCCCAGGTCGACCCAGTCTGATATTGGTACCAGGAAATGTCTTTGGAAGTAAAGGCAGTCAGAGTGAAATCTAGTGCCAGATGGTCTACAAAAATACGAATCTAGCACCGTTTGCCACGTAGTTACTTTCTGTCAACACACAACAGTGATCACGACTCTCCACTGCTGTCTGTCTGTCAACACACAACAGTGATCATGACTCTCCACTGCTGTCTGTCTGTCAACACACAACAGTGATCTTGACTCTCCACTGCTGTCTGTCTGTCAACACACAACAGTGATCATGACTCTCCACAGCTGTCTGTCTGTCAACACACAACAGTGATCATGACTCTCCACTGCTGTCTGTCTGTCAACACACAACAGTGATCATGACTCTCCACTGCTGTCTGTCTGTCAACACACAACAGTGATCATGACTCTCCACTGCTGTCTGTCTGTCAACACACAACAGTGATCATGACTCTCCACTGCTGTCTGTCTGTCAACACACAACAGTGATCATGACTCTCCACTGCGGTCTGTCTGTCAACACACAACAGTGATCATGACTCTCCACTGCTGTCTGTCTGTCAACACACAACAGTGATCATGACTCTCCACTGCTGTCTGTCTGTCAACACACAACAGTGATCTTGACTCTCCACTGCTGTCTGTCTGTCAACACACAACAGTGATCATGACTCTCCACTGCTGTTTGTCTGTCAACACACAACAGTGATCATGACTCTCCACTGCTGTCTGTCTGTCAACACACAACAGTGATCATGACTCTCCACTGCTGTCTGTCTGTCAACACACAACAGTGATCATGACTCTCCACTGCTGTCTGTCTGTCAACACACAACAGTGATCATGACTCTCCACTGCTGTCTGTCTGTCAACACACAACAGTGATCATGACTCTCCACTGCTGTCTGTCAACACACAACAGTGATCATGACTCTCCACTGCTGTCTGTCTGTCAACACACAACAGTGATCATGACTCTCCACTGCTGTCTGTCTGTCAACACACAACAGTGATCACGACTCTCCACTGCTGTCTGTCTGTCAACACACAACAGTGATCATGACTCTCCACTGCTGTCTGTCTGTCAACACACAACAGTGATCATGACTCTCCACTGCTGTCTGTCTGTCAACACACAACAGTGATCATGACTCTCCACTGCTGTCTGTCTGTCAACACACAACAGTGATCATGACTTTCCACTGCTGTCTATCTGTCAACACACAACAGTGATCATGACTCTCCACTGCTGTCTATCTGTCAACACACAACAGTGATCATGACTCTCCACTGCTGTCTGTCTGTCAACACACAACAGTGATCATGACTCTCCACTGCTGTCTGTCTGTCAACACACAACAGTGATCATGACTCTCCACTGCTGTCTGTCTGTCAACACACAACAGTGATCATGACTCTCCACTGCTGTCTATCATCTGATTTTGTGATGAAGCTGATCTGGCTTATATTATTATTTCTCGCTATCGTACATATGTTGATTAACATTGTTCAGGTCATAGAATATGACAGACAAGTGATAGGTGATGCCCGAGTGAATATTGAGATTGAAAACAGCTTGGAGCCTCATCCAATTGCAGGTTATGGAGACACTGACTTTGGCTATCAGGTATGACTTTGGCTAATGGGTTTCACTTTGATGTTTAGGCAGGCTGACTTTCAGTTATGACCTTGACTATAAATTATGACTTTGATGACCCTATATGACTTTAACTTTGACTATTTGGTATGGCTTTGACTTTGGCTATTAAGTGTGACACCAAATCAAACTGTATTTATCAAACCCAACGTGAGTGCCAAGCAACTTACCTAGGTAGAATGGAACAGCAATTAGCAAGTCAAGCACCCGAACATATACCAGTTTGGATGGAAAATCAGTCTTTAGAAATCCCTGTGCAGTTGACAGGCTATAAAACTCCAAACTCAGCCATGTCTCAACTTCTGCTAAGTTGCACCTATAAAGTTAACAAAGAAAAGATGTTTTGTATATTGTAATCAATGAACAATTAACTATTGCTCAAATATACCAAGGTGTTAGCAATTAGGCAGCTCCAACAAATGTTGTGCAAACAGAAAGACTTACTGTGGATAACAAATGCCCCACAATCAAACAATATCAGTGACTATCTGTTTTAAGTGTTTCAGCCAAAGTATAATTAATTTATTCACTTCATAATGTATTGTTCTTTTAACGTTCGCTTGCTTTGACCTCAAGTGTAGTCCATACACGTGCTACTTCTTCTAGTACACGGGTTTGATTTTTAGGTGTGGATTAGCTTTCCCTATTACCAGTGTTCCTCACCATTAGGTGAACCCACTCCAACTTCAGAGGTACTTGTAATCTCCATCCCCAAGTCAAGGATGAGAAGTCAACATTTTAGTCCAACTCACCGATGTAGGAGTTCTTCTGCTTTCATCCGGAGAGTTTTTTGGATGTAATTGTGTTGTGCCTGTTTACAGCAGAGCTGCGTTCTTGCACCGTTAGGCCGACACATCCGACTTCTGCGGGCATTTGTTTACCAGATTAACTTTCCCAGGGTGTAGGAGTTCAACCCTCTACCTCGGCATCAGCACACCGGATGTTTCAGAATGAGCGTATTTATCAGTTTGGCCATGCTGACCTCCATTCACTTCATATGATATATAACTCTGCAGAATGCACCTGATGACATGCAGCGAAATATGCCAGGCAATAAATCATGCGACTTATTGTTTGTCGCTTCTGTGTTTAAATATTAAGTATGACTTTGACTTTTTGGCTGACTTTTTATGGTTTTAAGAAATAGATGGAAGTGTCATGTTATGAATAGATGCAAATGTGTGTATCTTGTATGTTCTTGTGGCTTAGATAAAATTATAACTGATCACATACTACAAGTTTGTCCTACTTAAAACCTACTGAGAACCCATATAACCAACACCAACAACAACTGAACTAAACCTGTATGACAGCTTGGGGGACTTAAATTGGGCTTCTCTGTTTATTAACAATACTCATGTTGACATCTAAGGATACATACAGAAGAAGGATAAGAAGATGCAAGTTCTGTGTCCCATATTTAGAATAGTAAATACAAACAGTGAGGTATGTGTAACTCCTGCATAAAGATGAGATATACTAAACACAGACACAGTGTACATACCTTACATAACATAAATGATGATAAATGAACATAAATAAAAAAGTTAGTTTCATATCCTTTACAGGACATTGCAGTCAACACCAGCAATTTTCACTGTTGTGATCCTTTGGCAAGTTTTATGTTCAGTAGTTTGCCATTGCTTTCTGAATGACCGGCACAAATACCATTTCTTAAAAAACCAACGCTGCCAAATCGCACCCAGGTGTGTGTCAAACGCGGGTATGTGGGATCACGAACTGCGTCCATAACCCTTTCGCCACAGAGCCGGCAAATCAAAAAGAGAAAATCCAAAAACTGTATTATAATACAATAAAACAATAATATTCATTCTAGGACACAACAAACAACGTTTTGATTGTACAAATCTTCATCAGGGACAGAACGACACAAACAGACCTAAATAAAAACATGAAATTATCAAATAACATTAAAATACAACTCCTTCGTTGACAAGAAGGAACAAAAGTTGACTTCAGTTTGGTATTGAAAGGTGCTCTTTTCTTTTAAAAGTTGAGCCCTATTCAGCTGTTAATAATGCAAAATAAGAAATGTGTGGCCATAGGTGTGCAAACAGTCAAATATGAATATATAGAAGGAAGTCAGCAGAATTATATAGTTGCATCTACAACAATATATTTTCTGCCATCCATTTTTGTTTGGTCCAACCCTACTTCTTGTTTGGCACTGAATCAATTAAAGGATGAAGGGTCAGTTTTGTTTTTTATTCCAGTAGTTTTTCCAATCTTCAGTGAAGATTTCTTGAAAGAAGTTAATTCACAAAGAGAACTGATTACTTGCATCAGAAAAAGACAATCCACATTCTTTGGGCATATTACGTGAAGAGAAAAATTGGAGTGTGTCATCACAACATGAAGGCTGGAAGGAATGTTGGTATCAGAAGTTATTGTCAGCACAACAGACAGAAGACTGGACAGACATGATCACCAACACCATATGGCTTGGGCATAAGAAGCTTTTCCAAATGTTTTGGTTTGTTATAATTTTGAAATATATTTATAACATGAAAATATGTTTTAACTAAATGAAAATTTAAAGAGAGAGTAAAATCTTGCAGCAAAATGAGGAAACCATTACACGCCATAAAAATTGCATATAAAAATTAGTTATTTGTTTTGTGTTTGTAATTGATGTATAGACTATGAATTGGGTGCATTCATTTGTTTACTTCATTCAGGTATTCAAGACCACTATACGTCAGATATGGCCCAGTGCCTTGGTCGTTCCAGGTGCGTACAAAATCATTATCATCATGTGCCGCATTGAATGGCATAGGTGTTCATTTCTCTCTACAGATCTCAATCCTTGATGTTCTGGATCAGTTCCCCCATGCCACATCTTGGACCATCTAGCATATTTTCTCTCTGGGTGCCTATGTATCTTCTAATGATTCTTTCAGTCGTCACGATGTTCTCCAATGCCTCTCTTCTCATTATATGGTGAAATGACTCTGTTTGTCTCTTTCTTAGTGTTGCATATACTGATCTGCTTTTAATACCTTTTCTAGGCAGTCGTTGCTAGTTGCTCTGGCAGGCCAAGATTTTCACAACATTTATCTCATAATCCACATCTCTGTTGCCTCCAAACTCTTCCTAATTTTTTTGTTCAAATTCTAGAACTCACTGCCATACAGCAGAACACGTTTGATACATTTCATGATTTTTTCTGACATTAAATAATAGTGATTTATTACATAAGACTGTCTGTCTGTCTGTCTGTCTGGCTGGCTGGCTGCCTGGCTGTCTGTGTAATGAGAAGTCCAATGTCTCACTTACAATAAACTTTCTCCAAGGACAGTACACTCAGTATGTATTAGGAAACATGTTACCAGATTAATTTTCAGATCCTGAGTATATACCTTGATGTACATCCAACATTTAGGGTCACCCATAAATACATCTTCAGATTCTCTTGCTCTCCATCATTTAACTGATTCATTGCTTAAGAAAATGCAGATTTGGACCAAGCAAAAATGGATAGCAGAAAAGGGGAATAAGGGGTGTTACACTAATGACTTTAACGTTGTTAATTTGGTAATAGACAAGTTGTAAGGATATTGCATAGTGAACACATCTGTATTGATACTTTAGCGTTATTTTAAAACAAAATCTGTATAATAATGTTGGATTTCATAACACATATTGAGAGAGGAGGAAAAAAAAAAGGGGGGGGGGGGGGGGGGGGGGGGGGGTTGGGGGTTGTATTAATCACAATTTTCACTTCCCAATGCAATATTCCTTCATGCATGATAAAATTCCTATTTAATATATACAATACTGCAAAGCAAACTTTGGGGCACATTATGCCTCTCAGTTTATTCTTATTGTGTGTTGTTTATTTTCTTTTGCCCTTCATAGTAGTTCTGTGATTATTATTGCAATTGTCATATGATAACAAACTTTTACTGTTTGCATTGTTTTCACTATCATCACCGGCTGAATTACCACTGAGCTCATTTACAAAGTCGTTCAAATCAGAATCATCATAATCTAAAATGATTTCAAATAAAAAATATTGCCTATTCTGATGTAAATCACCGTGAATGAGAACTAGAGGGTGTAGCCATTTCTGAATTCACAAAATTAATCACAAACAAAAATGTTGCCATCTTGCAACCCACTGTGACAGTAAGCATGTCATAAATACAAATGAAGGAAGTATTAAATGTAAATGTATTGAGCATTAAAATTGCGGAAGATACAGTAACATAAAATAAACAAAACAATATCCCTATCATGGCGATGTATCATCCGTTGGTAAAAACTGGAGATTGCGTTACGCAATATATCATCATTTAGCAGTGAATCAGTTAAGATCACTCATGCAAATACTTTCAGATTTTCTCGTACATCCAACATTTAGGATCACCTGTGCATTTAATATGTAAAGCTGTCCTTACAAACACTTTCAGATTCTCTTGCACATCCAACATTTAGTGTCATCTGTATATATATACACTTTCAGATTCTCTTGCACATCCAACATTTAGTGTCATCTGTATATATACACTTTCATTTCCTCTTGCATATCTAACATTTAGTGTCATCTGTATATATGCACTTTCAGATTCTCTTGCACATCCAACATTTAGTGTCATCTGTATATATATACACTTTCAGATTTTCTTGCACATCCAACATTTAGTGTCATCTGTATATATAGGGTGGGGCAAAATGATCTGACACATTTGTAACTTTAATAAAACTAAATTAGAATAAATGAACAAAAAAGTATTTTTATTTATCAAAAGTACATGTGATGCCATTTTGTTTTATGTTGTTTGAATAATGAAAACAACATAAAACAAAATGGCATCAAGTATTTTTATTTCCTAAATGTACATATGTCATTTTATTTCATTTTCTTTTAAACATTACATCAGTCAAATGTTTGCCGTTATTGTCCACACACTGTTGAAGACGTTCGCGAAAGTTGTCCATAACTCGGCGGATCATTTCATGTGGAATAGACTCAATTTCTTGATAACTTGCATCTTTCAATTGTTCAATAGATCGGGGGTGATGAATGTATACCTTTGATTTTAGGTATCCCCAGAGAAAAAAATCACACGGGCGGGTTCAAGTCAGGTGATCGGGCAGGCCAACCGAGGTCACCTCGGAATGAAATTAAATGACCGGGAAACATCTCCCTCAAAATTTCCATTGAACGTCTGTCTAGACATGTGGGCTGTTGCACCATCTTGTTGGAACCAAACATTATTTCTGATGTCAAGTTCATCCAATTTGGGTCGCAGAAAAGTGTCCAGCAACACGCAATATCGTTCAGAGTTAACGGTCACTGCAACATTGTCTTCTTCAAAAAAGTACGGACCCAAAATACCAAATTCTGCTATCACACACCATACAGTTACATGAGGACTGTGCAAGGCGTGTTCGTGTAACTCATGAGGAAGGATTGTTTTGGGACCAATAGTGGAAATTTTGCTTATTCACGCTTCCACACAAATGAAAATGGGCCTCGTCACTGAAAATCACATAGCAGTACGGGGAACCTGCTGTTGAATTTTCCCACACAAATCATTATTCAAAACAACATAAAACAAAATGGCATCATGTGTACATTTGATAAATAAAAATACTTTTTTGTTCATTTATTCTAATTTAGTTTTATTAAAGTTACAAATGTGTCAGATCATTTTGCCCCACCCTGTATATACACTTTCAGATTTTCTTGCACATCCAACATTTAGTGTCATCTGTATATATGCACTTTCAGATTCTCTTGCACATCCAAAATTTAGTGTCATCTGTATATATACACTTTCAGATTATCTTGTTCATCCAGCATTTAGAGTTACCTGTACATACATCTTCCTGTAGTGAATTCTAGAAAGTAATGTTGCATGCTCCCTGGCCTAGGGGTTAACGACATTCTCTGCAATCCCATACATCCACGTAGGGTAACCCAACTGTGCGCGATTCGGTAGCGAATCGCAACGCATTGGTTACTTACCGGGAGTATGTGAGCCGTTCGCTCAGAAAGCAATGGCAAACTACTGAGCATAATCTTGCCAAGAAATCAACAACAGCGGTAAAATGCTGGTGTTGACAGCGATATCCCGAGAAGGTTAACCCAGTCAACAAATGCCCGCAGAAGTCGGATGTGTCAGCCTCATGGCACAAGAACGCAGCTCTGCTGTAAACAGGCACAACGCAATCATGTCCGAATAAAGTCTACGGATGAACGCAGAAGAAGAAGAAGGAATGCAAGGAAACAAAATGTTGCAAGACTGATTTATTCATAAATGTTTTCTTCCAGGTGTTATGATAGGCAACACAGATACGTATCACTACTTACATTTTACCAACAACATTTATCGCTTCTCACCAACCCACATGTTTCCTGGGGATCCTGAACGTTTCCATGGACTCAATGAACGAATATCAGTGAAGAATTATGAGCAAGTGATCAACTTTTTCTTCCACCTCATTAGAAATTCAGACCAGTCTTCTCTAAGCCCAGTCCACAAACATCACCATGATCTATAGCTTTTATTTAGCACATTTTATTGAGTTTTTAATTTGAATTGGAAGTTTTATTATGAAAAAAATATAATTCTTCTGTTTGTAGTCCAGTGCCATAAACAGATAAGTTGAGAAAGCATGTATAAGTAATTGTTGTAAAAATTCATATTTGTTATTTCCTAACAAAAGATCCTGTATGTCATACAAATAAAAATGACACAGCTCATTTAAACCTTACACACCTTAGAAAAAATGCATTCCAAGTCAGTGTTTATTTAGTTATCACAGGGGTAATTGTCATAACTCTTGTCAGACGTGAATTTAATTGTCACTCAGATTCATCAATTTTAGACACATGTGCCATCAGTTTAATGTGCTGATTAACTGGATGTTGGTGAATCCACCTTCACAAATAAACCAATCACAATTTTCATCAAATTCTCTTCTTATTTTACACTTTATCCCCCATTGGAGCAGTCCTTCAACTTCTGCCATATCCTCCCCATATTACTCATTTCTGTTTCTACTTCTCCGTGTGGTTTTGGGTCTCCCTCAGTTTATTTTGCCCTGTGGGTTCCAGACAAAGGCTTCATCAAATTATAGAGATATTATTTATTAACATTATCATTGGTTGCAATTTCAGTACACTGGAATCAACAGTAAAAATACAATCTTGAGTACATTTTGAAAAGTGGAGATTGTAGTAACGCCTGATGTGACAACGTATATTATGATCTGCCATCTTTGCCAGTTTCATATTTGTATTTGTACACATATTTTCATTCAGTATTCACCTGTTTATGAATTGTTAATACATTGAGTCCATTTTAGTGGTTTCAAGAAGTTTTTGTCTTTCTTTTCTTTCTTTCTGTTTGTTTGTTGTTGTTTTTTTTTATTTTGAGATTTTAAAATTTGACAACTTCATTGAATTGATTCAAATTAATTAGTGCAATGTTGTATTGTACTATATTGTGTTGTACGGGGTAGTGGGGTAGGGGTATCCCCTATTAAAGGAGAAGTAAGGCGCCTCCTTCCCTCCGCTAGCCTGCGGGACACCCTTGGGCAAGGTGGAGTACCCGTTTAGCCCCCCCCCCCCGATCAGGGTTACGTGAAGCTTTGGGTGCAGGTGGTGGATGAAGATGAAGAGCAGCCGACAGATAGTTGTAGGTGATGGTCTCCACCTTCACGACGGTAGGCAGAGGATCTCTTTTTTTTTTAGGAGACAATGGCTACGGTCACTGACCAGTATGGTCACTGCTAGGAAGGAAATCAATGGCAAACTACCTTCTTTACAGATGTCGAGAAAATCATGTGTGGATGTTATGAGAAGAAATGATTTGGAGAACATGGTGACAACTGGTAAGATCAAGGGGAACAGACCTAGATGCCCCCGGAAAGGTTAACCCAGTCAACAAATGCCCACAGAAGTCGGATGTGTCGGCCTAACGGCGCAAGACCGCAGTTCTGCTGTAAACAGGCACAACGCAATCACATCCGAAAAGAAACTCCGGATGAACGCAGAAGAAGAAGAAGACCTAGAAGCAAGAACCTGGATGGCTTGGCCTTGTGGCATGGTCGAGACAGAAACACGGAGCTGATCCACGACTCTGGTGATCGAGTGAGATGGCAGAACATGACTGCCCACGCTTATCGGCATGGCACATGATGGATGGATGGAATGTTGTATTGAGATTTAAAATTATGTAACAAGGCAGAAATGTGAAAATTATGTGTGTTTGATTTGGAGGGTCATAGGTAATAAAACTTCAGTTTGTTAAATATGTTGGTGAGATTCAGTTAATTTTTGTTTGTTAAGTGATGAAGCATTGGTGAGGTTCAATTAGTTTTTTTTTGTGTGGTGAATAATGAAGTATTGTGGAGATTTCATATTTTTTTGGAGGGAGTGGGATGGGGGGCATTCCTCCATGCCACCGTCTCAATCCATCCAGCATCATTCCTCTTGGTCTCCCTCTCATCCCCTCTATCTTTCCAGCTGTCACGATATTCTCCAATGCCTCCCTTCTTATCACATGACCAAAGAAAGCTGTTTGTCTCTTTCTTATTGTTGTATGTAATGTTTTAGTTTCATTAGCCTGTTTCAGGCAAACATTGTTAGTTACTTTGGCAGTCCAAGGAATTTGCAACATTCATCTCAGGAACCACATCTCTGTTGCTTCCAAGTTCTTTCTAATTTGTTCAGTTACATTCCAAAATTCACTGCCATACAGCAAAACAGGTTCAATATAGCACTTCAATACTCTCCAATTTCTTTTTCTTTTTTTTTTTAAAAGTACCTAGTGGTGTAGGACAGGAGGATCTTGAGCTTGAGAAATTAAGGCCGTCTGGCTATGCAGTTGCTGCAAACTGCAGGTCAGAGGTTTTTGTTTTCCCCTGGCAGAAAAAAATCCACACCTTACCGAGGATTTGAATCCAGGTTTCCAAAAGACTAGTCCGGCATTCTAGCCACTTGGCCAGCCACTTCTTTTTAAATGAATATACTGTGAAAATTAAAACAAAGGCCATGCATAGTAAGGTTAAACCTTGCAAGTTGACAGGTATGCACTTAGATTTATTCCTTGCAAGTTGACAAGTATGCATTTATAAAATTCATTTACTCAAGACGCAGTTGTATAGATGAATAAGTCACGGTAACAGATGTATCAATAATCAGCTTATTTGTTGTCAATAATTTATGTTGTAATAAAAATCAGTTTTGATATGTCACACATGATTATATTTGTTTTTTCTTTGTAAACTTTGTTTGTGTGTGAGCCCTGGTAGTGTAGCATCATTGCCAGTGGTAATGTGTTTACATCCCCAATGCAGGGATTTTAAGAAAAATTGGTCTAGACCCCAAGTTGACCCAGGTTAAAATGGACATCAGGAACTGCTCTTGGAAGTAGCTGCCTGACGTTTTATTAACCACATCACCCATTGAATGCTAGTTGATCTAAAAATATGGAGCTAGCACCATTTACCCTATGTGCCTTACGGCATGAAAACCATTCAACCATATACTACTAACTCTACATTCAAACATGTACTGTACCTCCACATTCAGTCATATGTCATACCAACAGTCACACCAACATGTTCAATTATACGCTGCCACCTCCACATTAATCTTACACTGTCAACTCCATATTTAATCTTACACTGTCAACTCCACATTCAATCTTGCACTGTCAACTCCACATTTAATCTTACACTGTCAACTTGACATTTAATCTTACACTGTCAACTCCACATTCAATCTTACACTGCCAACTCCACATTCAATCGTACACTGTCAACTCCACATTTAATCTTACACTGTCAACTCCACATTTAATCTTACACTGCCAACTCCACATTTAATCTTACACTGTCAACTCCACATTTAATCTTACACTGTCAACTCCACATCCAATCTTACACTGTCAACTCCACATTCAATCATACACTGTCAACTCCACATTCAATCATACACTGCCAACTCCACATTCAATCATATGATGCCAACTCCACATTCAATCATATGATGCCAACTCCACATTCAATCACACGCTGCCAACTCCACATTCAATAACATGATGCCAACTACACATTCAATAACATGATGCCAACTACACATTCAATCATATGATGCCAACTACACATTCAATCATATGATGTCAACTACACATTCAATCACATGATGCCAACTACACATTCAATCATATGATGTCAACTACACATTCAATAACATGATGCCAACTACACATTCAATCATTTGATGCCAACTACACATTCAATCATATGATGTCAACTCCACATTCAATCATACACTGCCAACTCCACATTCAATCATATGATGCCAACTCCACATTCAATCATATGATGCCAACTCCACATTCAATCATATGATGCCAACTCCACATTCAATCACATGCTGCCAACTCCACATTCAATAACATGATGCCAACTACACATTCAATAACATGATGCCAACTACACATTCAATCATATGATGCCAACTCCACATTAAATCATATGATGCCAACTACACATTCAATCATATGATACCATCTCCACATTCAATCATATGATGCCAACTACACATTCAATCATATGATGCCAACTACACATTCAATCATACACTGTCAACTCCACATTCAATCACATGCTGCCAACTCCACATTCAATCATATGATGCCAACTACACATTCAATCATATGATGCCATCTCCACATTCAATCATATGATGCCAACTACACATTCAATCATACACTGTCAACTCCACATTAAATCACATGCTGCCAACTCCACATTCAATCATATGATGCCAACTACACATTCAATCATATGATGCCAACCACACATTCAAACATATACTGCCATCTCCACATTCAAACATACACTGTCAACTCCACAATCAAACATACACTGTCAACTCCACATTCAATCTTACACCGTCAACTCCACATTCAATCACATGCTGCCAACTCCACATTCAACCATATGATGCCAACTACAAATTAAATCATATGATGCCAACTACAAATTCAATCATATGATGTCAACTCCACATTCAATCATATGATGCCAACTCCACATTCAATCATATGATGCCAATTCCACATTCAATCATATTATGCCAACTACACATTCAATCATATGATGCCAACTACACATTCAATCATATGATGCCAACTACACATTCAATTATATGATGCCAACTACACATTTAATCATATGATGCCAACTACACATTCAATCATATGATGCCAACTCCACATTCAATCATATGATGCCAACTACACATTCAATCATATGATGCCATCTCCACATTCAATTGTATGATGCCAACTACACATTCAATCATATGATGCCAACTATCCATTCAATCATATGATGCCAACTACACATTCAAACATATACTGCCATCTCCACATTCAAACATACACTGTCAACTCCACATTCAATCTTACACCATCAACTCCACATTCAATCTTACACCATCAACTCCACATTCAATCATATAATGCCAACTACACATTCAATCATATGATGCCAACTACACATTCAATCATATGATGCCAACTACACATTCAATCACATGCTGCCAACTACACATTCAATCATATGATGCCAACTACACATCCAATCATATGATGCCAACTCCACATTCAATCATATGATGCCAACTACACATTCAATCATATGATGCCAACTACACATTCAATCATATGATGCCAACTACACATTCAATCATATGATGGCAACCACACATTCAATCATGCTGCAAACCACACATTCAAGCATATACTGCCATCTCCACATTCAAACATACACTGTCAACTCCACATTCAATCAAGAGGCTTGATCACCTCACCACAGAGTCAAGTGGCTTGATTACCTCACTACAGAGGCAAGTGGCTTGATTACCTCACTACAGAGGCAAGTGGCTTGATTACCTCACTACATAGGCAAGTGGCTTGATTACCTCACTACAGAGGCAAGTGGCTTGATTACCTCACCACAGAGTCAAGTGGCTTGATTACCTCACCACAGAGGCAAGTGGCTTGATTACCTCACTACAGAGTCAAGTGGCTTGATTACCTCACTACATAGGCAAGTGGCTTGATCATCTCACCACAGAGTCAAGTGGCTTGATTACCTCACTACAGAGGAAAGTGGCTTGATCATCTCACCATAGAGACAAGTGAATTGATTACCTCACCACAGAGGCAAGTAGCTTTATCACCTCACCATGGAGACAAGTGACTTGATCACCTCACCACAGAGGCAAGTGGCTTGATCACCGCAGGCAAGTGACTTGATCACCTCACCACAGAGGCAAGTGGCTTGATCATCTCACCACAGACGCAATTGGCTTGATCATCTCACCACAGAGGCAAGTGGCTTGATCACCTCACCACAGAGGCAAGTGGCTTGATCACCTTAACACAGAGGCAAGTGGCTTGATCACCTCATCACAGAGGTAAGTGGCTTCATCACCTCACCACAGAGGTTATTGAAATTACAACAACAACAAAATAGTACATAAGTCTAGTTCGCTTGTCAACTTCACAATGAAAGTCGACTGCAATGGATCCAGTCTATATTCTCTTGCTACAATCCATTTTTACTTGTGTCTTCCACTTCCACTTGTGTAGTCATTAGAAGAGATCACTACAGAGTCAAGTGGCTTGATCATCTCACCACAGAGTCAAGTGGCTTGATTACCTCACTACAGAGGAAAGTGGCTTGATCATCTCACCATAGAGACAAGTGAATTGATTACCTCACCACAGAGGCAAGTAGCTTTATCACCTCACCATGGAGACAAGTGACTTGATCACCTCACCACAGAGGCAAGTGGCTTGATCACCGCAGGCAAGTGACTTGATCACCTCACCACAGAGGCAAGTGGCTCGATCACCTTACCACAGAGGCAAGTGGCTCGATCACCTCACCACAGAGGCAAGTGGCTCGATCACCTCACCACAGAGGCAAGTGGCTTTATCACCTCACCACAGAGGCAAGTGACTTGATCACCTCACCACAGAGGCAAGTGGCTTGATCATCTCACCACAGACGCAATTGGCTTGATCATCTCACCACAGAGGCAAGTGGCTTGATCACCTCACCAGAGGCAAGTGGCTTGATCACCTTAACACAGAGGCAAGTGGCTTGATCACCTCATCACAGAGGTAAGTGGCTTCATCACCTCACCACAGAGGTTATTGAAATTACAACAACAACAAAATAGTACATAAGTCTAGTTCGCTTGTCAACTTCACAATGAAAGTCGACTGCAATGGATCCAGTCTATATTCTCTTGCTACAATCCATTTTTACTTGTGTCTTCCACTTCCACTTGTGTAGTCATTAGAAGAGATCACAGATGGCAGATTATAAATAAAGAGGTGATGCCAAATTTGAGCTTTCGCTTCAGGAATTCCAGAACAGGATATTTAAAGATCAGGGAAAACAGGGTTCAGATGGTTCAACGGCATGGTGTTTGAAGTTTGAACCTATAACCAATGTCCATGGATGGAGTAGTTAGCTTGCAGTATTGGTATACGAGGGGAAGTCAATAAGTAAGTCACAAATGGCTGTAGAAAAATAAACATGATAACTTGAAACCAGTTTATTTTTATTATACATACATTGTCCCTTTATTTCTCAACATAATGTCCACCAACATTGATGCACTTATCCCATCGTTTTATCAGCTCTTCCGAACCGGCTGTATTGAACTGCAAGCTCTGTTTTCTAAACCACGTTTTCACTTCACATTCAACTTCGGCGTCGTTCGCGAAATGTCTCCCGCCAAGGTGGGTTTTCAGTGGACCAAAAAGGTGGAAATCACTAGGGACTAAGTCGGGGCTGTAAGGTGGATGTTCCAGAACTTCCGACCTTAGTTAGTTAATTTTCTCCTGAGTTAATCGAGTATGTGGTCTGGCATTGTCATGAAGAAGCAACACTCCTCTAGTCAGCAGTCCTGGACGTTTTCTTCGAATTGCATCATGAAGCATCGATAGACCTTCACAGTATGATTCAGAATTCACATTGTCACCTTTTTTCTTGAAATTGGTTAAAAGCACTCCTTGACAATCCCAGAACACTGTCAGCTTAACCTTCCCTGCTGATGGCATAAATTTGAATTTTTGGACACAAGGCGAAGAAGGATGTTCCATTGCATTGAAGCACGCTTTGATTCGGGCTGGTAGTGATACACCCATGATTCACCCCCAGTAACAATTCTGTTCAGCATGTCTTCTCCTTCATCTTTGTATCGACAGAGATGATGCAAGGACAGACCAAATCGGTTCATTTTGTGTTCCTCCTTCAATTGTCTGGGTACCCACCTTGAGCACACTTTCTTAAATTCCAATCGATCATGCATTATGCTGAACCATGTGAGCACCCCATTGCAGATGCTACAGAGTCTATCGTTACTCGCCTGTCACCTCTAATCATCTCCTCCACCCGCTGCACGGATGCTTCCGTTGCAATCTCAACATGACGACCAGATCAGATTTCATCAACAATTTTAGAGCATCCTTGAGAACATTTTTCTACCCAGCTATGCACCGCTTTACGGGACAAACATTTGTCAGAATAAACAGGAAGCATTTCCTTATGAATGTCTTTTGCAGGCAGTCCTTTTGCCCACAAAAAACACACAACAGCACGTTGCTCTTTGGTTGTATACTCCGTAGGTACAGTCACTATTTTGTTTATGCGCATGCGACGCCTAGCGCCACCTGACGAACGGTAATATATAAAGTTCGATGTTGCTGTCACCTAATGACACCTGTAGAAAACACCAACTACATTTACTTGCCATCTCACAGAACTGTGTGACTTACTTATTGACTCACCCTCGTAGAATCAGCTAAGAAAGATTTACTGGCCCACTGATCAACACCAAACTTCAAGCTGTAAGAAAATATTTTTTTTTAACTCCATATCATTGGTTACTTTATTATGAGAACTTGCTTGACAATTTAAACATCAACGACAGCGATCGCAAGAAGAAGGCGTAGGAACAACCATACTTATATGTCAAATAGATTACGCAACCACATATATACAAAATTAAAGATTGGTGACACAGCCATGTGCACGTGGTTTGGCGTCGCAGACAGCAGAGCACATACTCCAGGATTGCCCAAACTACAACATACCCAGGCGAACCATCTGGCCTAGAGAGACAACAGTGGAAGATAAACTCTATGGACCGCTGAGTGAACTAAAAAAGACTGTTAGATTCATACAAGAGACAGCATTGCAGTTATAGACATATTTCAAGCGAACGAAAGAAGAAGAAGGATATGTCAAATGCACCAAAATCCTATCTCTGCAAGATACAAATATATAAAACGTGTATGAAAAAAAAAAACAACTAAGAGATGGAACAAAGTATGAAATAATTATCAAATTCTCTGGTCTTTGTGGCTAAATGTCTGTAGTAATTTTAACATCAAATTTTTTTTTTTTTTTTTAATGTTTTCATGTTATATAGTGTTCCTTTATCATTAGAAGAATTATTATTGCTGATATAAGTTAAGAAGAGCTTGCACTTTTATCATTTACTTTAACTCTTCGCTGGCTGCTGAGGATGGGGACGGAGCGCTTATGGGAATGTCCCGAATGCTGTGATGTAGGTTCCTAAATCAATCAATCAATCATTTACTTCAGCTTGTTTATCAAGAGCTGTTCAACCTTCAGGGTTTGTCCATTACGTTGTATTTATTTGGCTGCTTGTTGTTTCTTGCTTTGTTTAGTTTCTGGTTTTAAACTCTTCCCTGATTACCTCTGTGGCCGTTTGAATTGCTTTTGCATCTTGTATCAAACAGGATAGATTGATCTCTCCTAGCCTACACAGTAAGACTGTTTTATTTTTATGTTTTGGTTCCATCTGTTGCCTTTCTATTTGTCTTCTTGGTAGCTTGCATTGTTTTCTTCCTGGGTATTTCTATCTGCTGTAATTCAGTGTCTATTTGTTTCATAAATCATCATTGTTGGTCAAAGTCCATCAAGTTGTTCGTCAACAATAACAACATGATGGAAACAAGATTTAGTAATGGCAATGGCGGGATTCTGCCCGAGACAAGCAACAAACTCAATCCAAACATGTTTGTGAGCTTTCTATGTAGGATGTTCAACAGATGGGTGCCCGTCATTACCATTATCAATGGGAATAGTTCTGATTTGTAGAGTGCAAAGTCCTTGTCAGGAGTTCGGGGTTTTCCCTTCATTGGGCAGACTAGTGTACGCTTACAGGATGCTGTAATTATTTGATAGTGTGATGGAGGAGCTGCAGTTATAGTGGCTGGGGTGCCTGCCTGTCCCGGGATTTGTCCGTGTTCAGTTTTCAGCAGAGGAAGAATGATTTATTTTTCTAAACAGCTTGGCTCAAAGGTCGACCTGGCCTCATAACATTGGGTATCAGACAATTTTCAGAAATTTCTGGACAGTCTTGCTAATTGGTGTCTCTCAGTTGTCAATGAATACAGATTGGGTATCGGAAATGTTCGAGTACTGTACTGGAACTGTGCATCATTTAGTCAACGCCGACCCATTCTTGAAAAACTACTCTACGGAAACGATATTGTAGCCTTGCAAGAAACACAGCTCACCGACGGAACAGTCAAAGTTGCGGGATTTCAGGGTTTCTTTAACAGGCGGCACCTCGGACAGGCCATTCTGGTCCGCGACAACATACTAGTGTCTGAGATCGATATGTCCGCCTGGAACAGCGATGCCCTGCAAGTGCAGGCATTAAGAATAATGACACCAGTGCAGCTTGTAATCGTTAACGTCTATGCGCGAAATGGGAAGGTCGACGTGCGACAATGGCAGAGTTTGTTCGATATGGATGAAAGGCATATCATCTACTGCGGGGACTTCAATGCCAGAGGCAGTCAATGGGGGAATTGCATCACCAATAGACAGGGAGAAGATTTGGAGGACGCCCTGGCATCTGCTGCCCTAATCTGTCTGAATGATGGGAAGGTCACTAGAATGGCCACTCGACCAGGCGACTCTGACAGCATCATTGACTTGGCTCTGGTGTCGCCCACCATCGCACCAAGGTGCCGGTGGGGCACACTGGGATACCACGATAGTGACCACTACCCTTGTGTCATCCTGATCAAGAAAGACGGGGCCATGAGTCAAAGAAACAAGACCAATGCCTTCCCGTACGACACCACTGGTCAAGACGCCATAAGCAAGATCAGAAGAAGGAAACTAACTTCCTCCCGTAGGAGACAAGAAAGATGGCTGCAGCCACCATGGTGGAATGGAGAGGTCGAGAAGGTGTGGCTGGGAAAGAGGCAGGCTGTCAAAGACTGGCAAAAGGCCAGAAAGGCTAACATGCCACAGGTTGAGTTGGCGAACCTGAAGACTGAGGTCGTTAGGACGACGACTTTATTCAAATCCTGCGCCAAACAGGCCAAGGCCGACAAATGGGACGAGTTCTGCAGGAAGGTGTGCTCCGAGCAATCTCTTACGACATTCTGGCGCCTCCACAAGAGCATGAACGGTGCTGCACAACGTAGGGGTATACCAGACTTTCAAGGCACAGACCTCGCATGGAAAAAGTCGGATGCGGATAAAGGTAAGGCCCTTCTTGCACGCTACATAGAACAGACTGACCAGAAAGACGAGCCCGCCAGACATAGGACCACAACAACACTCTCTCAGTTGTGCGAGGGGGTCGGGACAGACGAAGAATGGACAATCACAGTTGACATATTGCGTGCAATGCTCAAGAAATCACCTAACACCGCCCCAGGCCCAGACGGCATCCGATATGGTGACCTAATGGTGATATCAGATGATGACATGGAAGAACTGGCCAGAGAATTCAACACCAGTATCCAGAGGGGTCAGGTCAAAGAAGAATGGCTACACAGCTACTTGCTGCCGCTGCCAAAACCGAACAAAGACCACTCCAAGATAAGCGGCTACAGAATCATTACGATGCAGAATACTGTTGGCAAGCTACTGGAGAAAATTGTAGCACACAGACTTGCTTGGGACTTGGAACAGCTCGGCTGCTTCCCGCCCACACTTGGAGGATACAGACGCAACAAAGAGTCATGGCTGAATGTGGCGGTCTTTGCTCAAGATGTTTACGAAGGATTTCAGGTCAGAGAAGAGACATGTGCGGCCGCCATAGACTTAGAGGACGCATATAACAGAGTATCTTTCGAGCACTTGATGCAAACCCTCCTCAGACTGAAAGTGCACCCTCACCTTGTACGATGGATAGCTGCAGTTCTACTCCAAAGGAAGGTGGTGCTAAGATGCGGGAGTTGGTCTTCTGAGCCGATAACGATATGTCCAGGATTGCCACAGGGTTCACCACTGTCACCAGTACTATTCAACGTGTATACGGTGCCGATCACTGAACAACAGTTGGATGGGAGGGGTAGGACTCTATCATTCGTTGACGACATCCTCGTGTATCGACAGGGTCGAGATAGACAGGCGGTTGCCAACTATATGCAGGGCGAACTAGATCGAATTTCCTCATGGTGTGCTGATGCCGATGCCCTTGTCAACCCTGCAAAGGCAACGGTTACATGGTTCTCACTAAACAACCATATTGTGAAAACAGACCTGCCGGCAGTAAGAATGGATGGGAGCATTCTGAGTAGAACCCAGTCAATGACATATCTTGGCGTGAGGCTTGATCGTAGCCTGTCCTTCAAAGATCATGTCGACTATGTCATAACGAAGGCTCGAAAAGGTTTGGCAGCAATGAGAGTCATGGCGACTGCCAATATCGAGCAAAGACTGCTATTACTTCTGTTCCAAGGACTTGTGCTTTCACGCATCGAGTATGCCCTGGCCATCCTCACTGTCAGCCCTACACAGATTGGAAGACTTGAAAAGGTACAAAACGAAGCCATGCGCATCATTTTGGGCTGCACGAGAGACACCAGCTGTGTAGCAATGAGATACCTCCTTGACTTCCCGACAATGGAACACAGGATCAAGATCTGGAGAGCTCGTGCATACTTAAAAATAAGTGCAGATGAGCAGCACCCTCTGCATGACGCTGTATTCAGAGAAAAGGGTGACAGGCTAAAGAGGGGCAAATCATGGATGGGTCGGGCGGAAGATGTCGTCGGACAGGTCTGCAGTCTTACCAGTATCAACCCCGGCAAGGAATGGGTGCCGGTGCCTCCAGCTTTTAAGTGTACCTTCTCCTGCATTATCACACTCGACAGACGGTGCAGAGAGCAGAACCCTGCCGCTGTCAATGCAGAGGTTAACGCGCTCATCTATGATCACTCAGATAGCCCCGAAGTGCTCATCTATACAGATGGATCTGTTGTAAAGCAGCAGAGAAGTGCGTGGGCATTTACAGCCCGTTCAGCGGGCCGAACCGTTCAAGAATCCAGTGGTGCCCACTCTATGACCACGAGCAGCATGACGATGGAGGTGATGGCAGTTACACAGGCTTTCATATGGCTGGAATCACAGCATTATACCAACGTGTGTGTACTAAGTGATTCAATGAGCATGATTCAGAAGGTCGAAGCTGGATCTGTACGTAGACAGTGGACTGAGTCGCTGCGGAAGTCTGTTGTCCGCAAAGTCACCTTCATCTTCGTCCCGGGACATGCGGGAGTCGAGGGAAATGAACGAGCTGATAAATTGGCTGGCTCTGCACCCCCTGTAGATGGCCAGCCCATGGATCGTGCCGATGTCATTAACGCCCTTAAAGATATGGCGAGAACAGAGGATTTTGACGCCAGTGATTCCACATCGCTTTCCAGGATGAAAGACCTGGGAGTAAGAATCGGCACAGCCAGACGCGAGAGGTACATCGGGAAAACAAAGCGCCTCGTCAACCAACACAGAACTGGCACTATTAGCCACCGGACGCTGATGCATATGCTGGGGGGAGGATCTGAGCACCTATGGACATGTCCGGAGTGCAACGAAGATACCCCAACTGATAACTGATAACTGATAACTGTCAATGAATACATATTAATTTCTTTCTCGTGTTAGTTATGTCAAGAATTTTTCAGCGGACTATATTTTAATAACATCTAAGATGGAATTAGTTGTATTAGGAGTATGCTGAAGCTATAATAATCAACCTTCGTAAGCCGTCCCTGTGCAAGCAGAAAGACATGTTAGTCAGTTTAAAATTACCGTGGTAGACAATCGGCATTACTGTGCGAACATGTGTATATTTCAGTTTGAAGGATTTATCTAGTTAATTCACGTAAGTTGTGTGATTTCTGTAGTATGTACCTGACGAGATGCAGCGAAATATGCCAGGCAATAAATCGTGCAATCTATTGTTTGTGTCTTCGTTATTCAAATTCATCACGGGAAAACATTGTTTTGGAATTAGTTGTATTATCATCATCCATTTTTCAGTTTTCTAGAAATGTGGTACAACTGCAATGTGGGTATCTTGTCAAGAAAGTTTAAAAGTAAAAGAAACAAACACAATTGCTGTTATTTGCTTTAAGCGTTTATTTCATGTATTGTTGTAATCTGTTTTAAAATACGTTTCAGATTTATTGGCAGTCAGATCCTACTTTTCATATATTTAAATACCATATCTACTGAGCATTTTTCACTCTGCCTACAATATGACACAATACGTGTGGATCTGATATATAGCATGCCTTCCACACCTGGTTCCCCCCCCCCCCTCCATATTACAATGGTGTGTCCTGGAGGTTTATAGCAGCAGTTAAAGAACCAAGTAAGTGGAAATTGAGAGAATTGGCTCTCAGTTCTACAGCTGCCCGTTCTTTTACAGTGACCAGCTTGAAATTGTGTTCTTGTCAAGCTGAACTATCCCATTTCTTGTTTTCGTTGATTGTATTTTTTACAAATTACAATTTCTTGCCTTAATTTGGAAGTGGCAGATTGTAATTGGTGTGGTCACAGCTATCAATTGGCTGCCGTATCCTCTTATTTCTATTTTTGTAAGTGTCTTTGTATACACTATACATATTAATTTCTCTGTCAAGAGGTTCTTCCACGACTAATATTTCTGTAAACTATGCATATGTGTATATTTAGCATGAAAACAAAAATAAAAAATAAACAGTCGGCATTGTGATAAAATAACATTTAAAAAAAAAATACAGCTCGCCCGCCCACTTTGAAGATGAATAAAATTGAAATAAACAGTTATAATAATAAATTAATATAATTTAAAAAAAAAAAAAAAAGAGCTGGGTCCGACTATATCGGACGGGCTGCCAACGAACGCCCATTCACGGGTGCGATCCCACTACTGCGCAACACGGGGACTTTTGCCTGCTGGGTTTCCCCCCTGGGCCGGTTCGTCCCTCCTTAGTCAACCTGGAAATCTCGGGCTCCCCCAAGATCACCATATTGATGCCGGGCTTAGTGCGGACACCCGATCGACATGGCACGCCCGAGAGCAGAACCCCCGCCCTCAAGCCGTCCTCCAACTCAAGCCTCCAAGTAGCTGGATTACAGGAGCACGCCACAACTCCCAGCGATCACAAATTCACATTTTACCTATATATAACAATATTTCAGAAACACTGCCTTATAGTATCTTATTTTCTTTGTTTTTATATATTAATACACAATATTACACTAAATTGCAATACGATTCTACATTCACGGTTTATTTTTGAGAAATATCATAAATATTGAACGGAAACCATTGTAAGCCAGCCTCATTCTCATAACTAGGTCATAGTGGCAAAGGTCACAGTGAAATAAACAAGGGGTTATATCGAAAGTATGGAGAAGCCATTCTAGTTTTAGTATTTACAGTTCATGGTTAACTGTTTACACTACCTCCACATCAACTAACTAATGCTGTGTAAACCCCCCTCCCCCCCCCCCCTCATGTGTGCGTAGAGTTTGTTTATTTGTTATAAAATGTTGTTTTGTTTAAAACTATCAACCAGTGGCTTGTCCTGTACAGAAGTTAAGTTTCCCCCGCAAAAACAACAGTGTTCCAATAGTCAATAGCTCTATCACACTATACTTATTACTATCACACATAAGCGGATGATAAGCTATTAAGCGAGATGCTCTGCCTCTGTTGATCTCATATATAAATTACGTATATATTATATGGATATCTTATATCTTGTCTATCTCATATATAAATTTAAAATTACGTATATCTCGTCACTGGGAAGAAGGAAATACCACAATGTGATATACGAGTAGATGGGCATATTCTTAAACAAGTGAATCGATACAGTTATCTCGGCACAGTCATAACATCTGATGGGAGATGCCTTGAAGAGATTAGAACAAGAATTGCCATGGCGAAGGTAGCCTTTTGCAAGATGAAAAACATACTGACCAATAAAAAGATATCAATTGAAACGAGAAAAAGAGTGTTGAGGTGCTACATAGAACCTGTGCTTTTATTAGTTAGTTAGTCGTAGTTCCAACTTCACAGCAACGGGTCGTCCCCATTATGCTCGGTTCCTGTGTCAGTGAATATCACACAAAACGCTCCCCACTGCCCAATGTGAAAAGTTAAAAAGACAAAGTCTCGACAAACAACAGCCCTGTGCTTTTGTATGGATGTGAAGCGTGGACAATAAGCAGTCAAGCTGAAAAACATCTGATGGCTGTAGAAATGTGGTTTCTGAGGAAAATGCAAAGAATACCATGGACGGACAGAAAAACCAATGAGCAAGTCCTTCAAGAAACAAATGAAGATCCTAAACTGATTGGAGTCATTAGACGTAGACAGTCAAAATTTTTAGTGTTGGAACTCTTCGCTGGCTGCTGAGGATGGAGACGGAGCGCTTATGGGAATGTCCCGAATGCTGTGATGTCGGTTCCTAAATCAATCAATCAATCAATCAATTTTTTGGGCATGTTATGAGAAGAAATGACTTGGAGAACTTGGTGACAACTGGCAAGATCGAAGGGAAGAGACCAAGGGGGAGACCGAGAAGTAAATACCTGGATGGATTAACCACATGGCATGGTCGAGACAGGAACACGGAGCTGATCCACGACTCTGGCGATCGAGTGAGATGGCAGAACATGACCGCCCACGCTTACCGGCATGGCACATGATGGATGGGTGGATATCTTGAATCCATCTACGGCGTGAGCTTCTTCTCCGCCTCCCCGTATACTCCTTCAAATGATATTTTATAGGCAGTAGTGTCTTCCACTAAGTATACCGATAAATAGCACAACTCTGAAACAAGTTAAAGAATTCAAATATCTTGGAAGTATGATCACAGAAGACGGCAGATTGGACAGAGAAATCGAAATAAGATGTCAAAAAACTAGTGCACTTACATATCAACTATCACCTTTACTGAAACATCCAAATATACCCATGTCTGCAAAACGACAGATAATTAACAGCATATTCACACCAACCCTATGCTACCAATCTCAAACCTGGACTTTATCCAAATTACACCTTCGCAAAATCAACACCTGCGAAATGAGATGCCCGAGGAGAGCTGCCAACTTAACAATCCGAGACCGAGCAAGAAATGCTATTATATTATACTATTATCAGACAGATTGCCACATTTATTGAAAGACAGAAGATCAAGTGGTTTGGCCATGTCGTTAGAATGCAACACCAGCATCTACCATCACTGGCCTTAACTCAAAGATCATCTGCGACGAGACCACGAGGACGTCCAAGAAGAAAATGGATTGACGACATCAAAGACGTTGTACAATCACACGGAATGACACTATCCAGTGCCGCCCACCGGGCGCTGTAACGCAAATTATTCCTCCCCACGACGTTTGACGGCAGAAGTGGAAGATGATGATGATGGTGATGAGTATCTCTTTACATGCTCAAATATTTCACTTTTCACAATTGTATTTGTCTTAATAACCAGTCTTCTCCAATACTTAGTTCTTGTTGGGCATTTGTCTCAGTATGTTCTTTTACGTTGTATGAATTGTTAATGCTTAATTGAAAAGCGTCGAGTGTTTCTTGTAAAATAAGAAATGGTTGGCTTTCTTTACTGCAGCCTTTTCTACAATGTGCCCATTACTAATAACCCCGCTGAAAGCAGTTAAAGAAAGGTAGTATTAGTAAATAAACTAAAGGGACCCCCCCCCCCTTTCCCACCCCGGGCCCCTTTTCCACGCCTTCGGGCTATTGGGTACATGCTGCTACTCCGATATTCTTAATGACCAATCGCGCGTTCTGTCGGTGATGTGTCAATATTAATCCGGCTGTCTTTACCCCCATGACATTTTCTGGTACGAATTTTAAGCTGGACCGTCCTGGAATCTCAGATCAATTAAATAAAAAAATGCATCGCTTCGATGGGTAATAGCTAAACCACCGGACCGACAGATAGGCATATTAGCCACTGCACTTCCGCATCTTTCATATCTGTTGGTTAAGTTAGATGCATGTCCATTACATGATGTCACAGCCAACCGCAGCATTCATTGGCTTTTTGTGATTTACAGGGAAATTTTACTTTCAGTAGTTTGCCATTGCTTTCTGAACGGCCGACGAACTAACTCTCCCTGTATCCCATAACCTTCAAGAAGGGTCCATAGTTTATAATATTAAATATCTATGTACTCTAGCGAAAGGCTTACCAGGGCAAAAACACTATTCTGCGGGTCTTTGTATTGAATGGTTTTTCCACATATTTGCTTTAGTGTGAATATTCATATTTAATAGTGCATCAGTGCAACTTTTACCCCGCCCCCCCCCCCCCCCCCCCCCCACTTTCCTGAAACCATTTTGTTTTTTTTACTTTCCTTGGCTGCGGTTCGACATAAGGTCTTTGTTCCAATAGTTTTGCGGATGTTTTCCATATATGTGACTCAAGACCGATAAACTTCTCTATGTTTCGCACGGTCTCTTATTGCCTTTCTTTTTATATATTGCTGTTTTGTGTGTGTGTGTGTATTCTATTTACAGGACATCGCTGTCAACACCAGTACCGCTGTTGTTGTCTTGGCAAGTTTACGTTCAGTAGTTTGCCATTGCTTTCTGAACGACCGGCTCCCATACCAATTCGTTAAAACCAAGCGCAGCACGGTCTGCTGCCAAATCGATCACAGTCGTGTTTCGAACGCAGGTAAGCTGACTTACGAACTGCGTCCGTAACGCCTTTGCTACGGAGCCGGCATATGCCTATATTTGATTATTATTTGCCACAGGAAAACATTACATTGTTTTGAAAAATCAAATAGTAGTCACGCATCACATCCAAGTTTCGCTTCACCATAGTGGCAATGTCAACTTCCGGCAGACTAACTTCTGCAGGTGTTTGAATACAACTGTTTTATTAAATATTGAAGATGGATTGCTTGAGATTAACTGGAGAATAATGATTCCAGTACGTTGAACAATATCGACATGAATGTATGTCTCTCTTGACGATACATGCGTTGATTGTAAGTTTGATTGGATACTAAAATAATCTTTATCTTTGGCCCTGTTCCATACAAATGAAACAAACGACAAGCTCATGCTTGCTTGCTTGCAAGTCACCAGTCACTAGAAGTGTAGACACTAGGAGTTGAAAATAAAATAGTCATGGGATGTAATAGCCCAGTGTATTCTTTTCACCATTTTAGCGACGTAGCACGCCGTTGTAAATGTGTATCACTGTATCAGTATCACTGAGTATCAGCTACTGAGATAGTGGTTAAACGATTGAATTTAATTTAAATTATCATTTTTCTCTGTGGACTGATTTTGGAAATAGATAAGGCAAGGATAGACAAAGTGGGACTAGACGGAATAAATGTGGCATGTAAACTCGATTCGTCGGTGTTACAGTATTAGTAATACTATTAGCATTCACATATCAACAAACACTATTATCTGCATCATTGCGTACTTTACATTTAGTTGTTAAAACATTCTGCTGTTCTGAGTACTCATGAGTTGTAAATGCACACAGTAAAGTGTCTCCATTGATCTATTATATTATTATCATTTAATCCTTTGTCTCTAGTACTCTCTACTGTTATCAAAACCAGTTAGTACACAATATTGATGGGTGTCAACATGAATATGTATATGATGCAAATGGCCAGTTCTCTTTGTGAGTAAACTTCTTCCAGGATATCTTTACTCCAAGTTGTTTTTTTTATCCACCCGAGGTGTTCTCATCAGTCTTCTATAAAACCACATCAGTATAGTTCTTAAGAGCCCCTTTACTGACCTCGTTTGAGAAGAATTTATTGCAATGAATATTCCTCATCTTGTGGCATGGAGCCTCTACTTGGGCTGTTCTAGTTGAACATCTTTATGACATCTTCCATCTGCTGTTATTAAAGTACTCACATTCTTAAATACATTGACTGGTTTCAGACAGGTTCTGGTCACTTTGACGTTGCATTTGTGAAAACATTTTTTTTCTTGTGATCAACATCAAACAATTAGTATACAGAGTCACATCACACAGATTTTGCGAAGAATCATTATGCAAAAGATTACAAAGAAAATGTAATCAGTAGTGGGGTTGAGGGTGGGAGGGGGGGGGGAAGGGAAGAGAGAGAGAAGAGAATGAGAGAGGGATGAATGTGGGTTTGTAACAAGAAAGGGTACAATAAATCTCAAGTATTTGCTGAGAATATTACTAAAGTATGTAATAAAGACCTACATTAATTAATAAGCATTTGACAAGAACTAAATTTTAGCTTCATTGGCTACACAAATGCTTTCAATAAAGCAGGAAACATCGACATGATAAAAATGCTTCCAGATGTCCATACTGACAGTAAAGATCTTAAACTTGTAAAGAACACATATTAGAATTAAAATGCTGGGGAAAAAAATGTGAAAATGAAGCAGGTCATTATCAGCCAATCAAGAGATATGTGTTATAGGGATGTGTAATGTTTACAGACTATTTTGTTTTTTTTCTACACAGTGAAAATAATATGAGAAATTTAAAAGATATGAGAAGAATCACCATTGGAGGGTATAACAGTTGTGTACCAACAAACATTTGTACTATTTAAAAAACTTCATGCTGGCAAAATTCTGATCTGAATCACTATGAAGGGGATAGAAAAGTAACATAATAAGAATTACAAGAAATACGGGCAGATGTTGGACAGGGAGGAGGTACCAGGGATCATATCTTCAATATGAAAACCATCTTTGAGAAATGCAGAGAACACTGTTGGTCTTCAAATTTGTTTCATAGACCACAGTAAGGTTTTCGACTGTATTGAACATAAGAAATAGTGGAACAACATGAATGAGATGGGGTTTCCAAAACATTTGATCCACTTAATTGAAACATGTCATGATCAACAAGCTGTTGTCAGAGTTGCTGGTAAAACATCAAAACACCCCCCCCCCCCCCCCCACCACCACCACCACCATATCCTATTTACAGGACATCATTGTCAACACCAGCATTTTACGTTTTACCGCTGTTGTTGATTTCTTGGCAAGATTACGCTCACTAGTTTGCCATTGCTTTCTGAGCGACCGGCTCACATACCCCATAAGTAACCAGCGCGACGTGATCCGCTACTAAATCTTGTGCAGCTGCATTACCCTACGTGGATATATGGGATTATGGAGAGAGTCATATATATATGAAAACCTTGACTGGAGAAATCATCACTGATAAGAAACAGCAGATGGATAGATGGGTCGAGCACTATTTAGAGCTTTACTCAAGTGAGACCAAGCTAGCGGATGATGCCCTCAACGCCATAGAGGCGCTGCCAACTCTTGACCACCTGAACACACTTCCCACTATAACAGAAGTTAAGTGTGCTATAAATGAGCTTGCATCTGGCAAGGCTCCAGGTAAGGATGGGATTCCAATAGAGGTGATCAGGAGTGGGCAAGACACACTCGCTCTACAGATCCACCAGCTAATAGAGCTATGCTGGAGAGAAGGACAAGTCCCACAGGATTTCAAAGATTCAAACATCTTAACGCTGTACAAGAACAAGGGAGATCGGAGCGACTGTAACAACTATAGGGGTATCTCACTACTGTGTATTGTTGGGAAAATATTTGCCAGAATTGTCCTGCACAGACTTCAAGTCCTGGGAGATCAAGTCTACCCCGAATCACAGTGCGGCTTCCTTCAGAACCGGTCTACCATTGATATGATATTCTCATTGCGACAGATGCAAGAAAAATGCCGGGAACAAAATCAGCCACTGTTTATTGCCTTCATCGACCTCACAAAGGCATTCGATTTGGTCAGTCGTGAGGGTCTGTTTAAAGCACTAAAGAAGATTGGCTGCCCACCAACTCTTCTGTCCATTGTGGAATCGTTCCACACAGGCATGAAGGGTATAATCAAGTTTGATGGCTCAACTTCAGAAGAGTTGAAATCAAGAGTGGAGTTAAGCAAGGATGTGTACTAGCCCCCACCCTCTTTGGGATATACTTTTCACTTCTACTGAAATATGCCTTTCGTGATCAGGATGACGGTATATACATTCACTCACGCTCAGATGGTGGCCTCTATAATGCTCAGAGATTGAAGGCCAAGACCAAAATTAGCAGGGTACTAATCAGAGAGTTGCTTTTTGCGGATGATGCTGCGATTACGACCCACTCTGAGGAAGAATTACAACATCTACTATCTGCATTCTCCAATGCTTGTTCTGAATTTGGTTTAACAATTAACAAAAAGAAGACACAGATTATGTCACAAGGTGCACATGGTGTACCATCAATCTTTATTGACGACGCCGAACTGGAGATAGTAGACCATTTTACATATCTAGGATCAGAGGTAAATAGCAAATTATCCCTAGATCAGGAAATCAACATCAGGATTGGCAAGGCAGCAACAACAATGAACATGTTAGCAAAAAGAGTCTGGGAGAACAGGAAGCTTACTGCCAAAACAAAAGTCCTCGTCTACCAAGCCTGTGTCCTTAGTACTCTTCTTTATGGCAGTGAAACCTGGACAACTTACTCACGCCAAGAGAAACGATTAAACAGCTTTCATATGCGGTGTCTGCGAAGAATACTTGGTATTAAGTGGCAAGACAAATCACAAATACTGAAGTATTGGAAAGATCAGGTTGTGTGACGGTGTATTCCATGCTCAGTCTTCGTAGACTTAGATGGATAGGACACGTTAGGAGGATGGATGATGGTAGAATACCAAAGGACATCTTTTTTGGGGAATTACAGACGGGTAGGAGATCTCAGGGTCGGCCTCTACTACGATACAAAGATGTGTGTAAGCGGGACATGATTGATACAGGCATTGATAATGCACATTGGGAGCACGTCGCCGCTGAACGTGTTGCATGGAGGGCAACTATCAGAAATGGAATAAAGACAAAGGAGAAAATGATTGCAGATAAAGCACACATAGAGCGTGAGAGACGTAAGATGGTGCAAAATGGTGGAAGTGACCATGTTTACATATGCACCTACTGTGGGCAAACATTTGCAGCAAGAATTGGCCTTACCAGCCACACTCGCCACCGCCATGGATCATAGTTATAAGCCTTTTTGAAGAACAATGTACCAAACTATCGTCTGTCAAGACGGAAATACTCTCTCTCTCTCTCTCTCTCTCTCTCTCTCTCTCTCTCTATATATATATATATATATATATATATATATATATATATATAATATATATATATATATATATATATATATATATATATATTCGTGTACACACACACACACAACACATGTGTACGAACACACGTGTACGTGTGTTGTGGAGTGTGTGTGTGTGTGTGCGCGCGTGTGTGCGTGTGTGTGTGTGTGTGTGTGTGTGATGGAATGTAATGTAATGAATTGAGAAATGTCAATCATAAGACAAGTGCCAATTTTGATCCATTCATAATTGGTGAAAATCTGATTCCAGAACTCAGATATGCATATGGCATGGTCCTCCTCTAAAATAGTGCTAAGGGATTAGATTAGTTATTCCTGTGTGTCAAAATACACAGTGAAGCTAAACATCTTTTTTGTTTTGGGAGCTAAAACAAAATAATAATGTCCACAGACAAAAACTATATGTCAATCAAACATCACGATCAGCAATGATTGATTGATGATTGATTGATTTAGGAACCGACATCACAGCATTCGGGACATTCCCATAAGCTCAGCAATGAAGAAATTGAAAATGTCAAAAACTTCAAATGTCTTGTTGCATCATCAACAACAATGGGGCCCAGCACCAACAAGCAGATTAAAGTAACATGTTTGAAAATGTGCATCGTTCTTGTGGCAACATACGGATGTGAGTCATGAATCATTTCACAATTACCAAAGAAAATGTTTGGCCTTATGAACTTAAATATCACAGAAACTTTCTCAGAGTAACATGAACCAAGGGGAATAAACATATTGACATTATGCATGTTCTGAGTATTGAAGAAAATCAGCTCATAAACAGCGTCATGTCTCAGAAACTGAAATAATTTGGCCAAATTCAGTGCATCAGTGGTTTGGACAGAATAGTGATGGAATACATGGTTCTGGGAAGAAATACCAGGGTTGCCAGCATGAAGATGATATTGAAGTCACCTTGGGCATGAAATTGCATGGGGTAAAGTTGCATATCCTTTACAGGAAGCCACAGTTAACCATAGCATTTTTTGGCTGTTTGTGATTTCTTGCCAACTTTATGTTTAGTAGTTTGCCAATGCTTTCTGAACGACCGGCACTCATACCATGTTATGAAAGCCAACGCAAGATGGTCTACTGCCAAATGGCTTGCAGCTGTGTTTCAAACGCCGTGTGTGGCCCGGAATCGAACCCACAACCTTCGGAGCACGAGTCAAATGGCTTGACCACTCTGCCACAGAGACTCCCTTTTTTTTTTTTTTAAGCGACTTTCAAACGCAGTGTGTGGGTTTACAAATTGCATCAATAACCCGTTCGCCAGAGATCCTGCATGAGATAAAGGATCTGGCAAAGGACTGAGAATCTTGTTGGCGAACTGGGATAAGAACAGCAGTCTTCAAAGGAACTGCAACCTGATATATGTGTGTGTTTGTGTATGGACACACACACACAAGTAAATAAATATACATATATATTTGTTTGTAAACATACTTGCATGCATACTAGAATTTATACTATACACATACACACTCTCTCTCATGCAAACATACATAGTACTGTCATGTATAGTGCACACACACACATTGATCTGACTTTACTTCTTTGCTTCCTTCTTTATCCTGACTGCAGTGACTGGATAGAAAATGGCTACCTCAAGTCATATGATGACCGGAGGGGGAGGAGGAGGTTTTGGACCTCTCTTATCTCACCTCACCATGGAAACTGAGCTGCAGAAGCTTCTGGCTGAAGAGAAAACTAGAGCCGAAGAGCATAAGATCAATTATCAGAGGCTGAAGGTTGAGTACACAAGGTTAGGATGTTTTTGTTGTCTATTTTTGTTATAAAGATATGTTATTTTATGTTATCATGATCAACATCCTTCACATATTGGGTATTCCCATGCTTTCTCAGCGCTCCAATGCAGCAGCCATCTCAAAGTATCTCTACTCACTGTTCCCATGAGGAGTTGGTTGTAATGTCTCCACTGTCACTCTGGAAGATGACATTGATGACGTACTTGGACAGACTTCACTACTAGTTTGTGTAATCGAACTAGCATAGAGGACTATTCACTATCGGTCAGCGGAGTCTGTACTGCATTAATGCTATTGGCCTTGTCAATGCTTCTTTCTTCGAGTGTATTGGTGAATTATTGCAAACTGGTCTGCATGTTCATTACCTTTAAAACCGTCGTGTTTGGGTGTGTACATCCAGGTAAGAGATACACAAAGCAGTGGGCAGTAGATTTTTTAATCTGCTTACGGACTAATTTCCTATGCGTTGATTTTTTTCGACAACCACAAAGATATTGGGACTTTATATATACTTTTGGCATTTGATGTGGATTCGTTGGCACCTGCCTTTAGTAAGTAACATTTCTCTATTGCTCATGGTTTGTACTCTTGTTTGACAGTTGTTAATTCCTTACATTGTTAGATTCATATTACCTGGGAAGGTTAACACAGTTTACAAACACCCACAGAAGTCATGAAAAGTCCGAACAAAAAGCTCGCTGAGTGGATGTTGTCTGCAGACTGACCGTTCCTGCTTTGCGTTGGGAGCAGCCAGTAGCAAACGAAATGCCCAGTATATGGAAGTGAGGAAGTGAAGCAGCCATGCGCAGAACGTGACGATTCCTTGGGTGGGCCCAGTACTAGAGCGCTATATGTCAACTCTGCAATTATGGAAGCCTCCTTGGATGGCGGAGAATGCCCATGGTCTGCCCCTGCCTTCCCCTGAGGGTTGACCGTGATGTCTTTGGCCATTCTAATTTGACCAGCTGGTATGTGCACGAGACCACAACACTAAGAGTCGAATGTCCCTAGAAACCCCCGGGAAGGTTAATCCGGTCAACAAACACCCTCATAAGTTGGATGTGTCGGCCTAAGGGTGCAAATCTTGGCGCAATGCAAAAATGTCTGGAAAAAAAACACCCTGGGTAAACGCAGAAGAAGAAGAAGAAGAAGAAGAAGAAGAAGAAGAAGAAGAAGAAGAAGAAGAAAATTCATATTATATCCACAGTATCCATCTCTGTCTCTAATTCTCTTCTCCATGTGTTTTAGTCTCCTCCTGCTTTCTTTTGCCGAGTGGCAAAAAGACTTTCTCTAATTATACTATTAACAGGTTTTCTTAACTTTCTTAATATCCAGTGCCAACATCTTTTCTTCACCTTTTTTATTCACTCGAATTTGTTTATTTGTATCCACAAGCTCCACATGAGTGATTCTGTCTTACAAACTTTAGTCTATTCTACACAGGCACTAGTTAATGAATGTTTGTAGTTCATCGGTAATTGTTTTAATTGTTCTCCATGTTTCTGATTGCACACAACCAATACTGATTTGATATTCGGTACTAGGTACTAGATTTAATTCCTTTTTACTTCTACACATTTCTAAGTTCTTATAAAGCTGCTCTTGCCTTTATATGTGTGCGTGTTCATGTGTGTGCAGTTCATGCATGTATGTGTGTGATGAGTGCATGTGATAGTGTGTGTGGTGGTGTGTGTGGGGGTGGTGCCTGCCTGCGTGACTGTCTATCTGTCTGCTGTCTGTCCATCCGTCCGTGTGTGGGTGGTGTTTGGGTGCGTGCGTGCATGTTTTTTTTGTTGGTCTAATCTCTTGATAGCACAATGTTTTTTTAAAAACAAAAGATACACCATTGATTGTCCTAAAAATGTACAGAAGCCTACCTACACTTGCAGACATAATACATAATTACGGCATTATTACTCATATACTGATTCATGACTTAAAATGTTATAGGACTTCAGGACAAAAATACTGGAGCTGGAGGCAGAGAATAAATCAACAATTGAAGAATCAAAAATCGTCAAGGACAAATACCTGGCCCATGTACGAAGCTTGCAAGAGGGAATTAGCAGAAGAATTGCAGAAATTGAGGATATGAAAACTAGGGCAAGTGTTTGTACTTTTTGTGTGCTGCATAGTGTACTTTATTTTTTTTTTAAAGGAATTTTTGCATGTCATACATGAGGAATATTATAGGGAATGCCTTGGTGTAGAATCAGTCATAACTCAACATGAAATCCATAACCAAGGATAGCTAACTCGTTAAATTAGAACGTTAAGTGTTCTCACCTGAACTTTGGAAAATATGAAATAAACTCACGCAATCCAGTGAACGTTTCCACACATTTTAATTATGCGCTGTAGAATAATAGGATTCAACTCTTCTAGAATATAGACTGCCCTTGACACAGGGTCGGTGTCTATTTACTATCTACAAATAACCTCCCTATTCTATCCTGTTCACCTTGAAGCCTAGTTGTCCATTTCACAGTTCCGTCGTTCAGAATTCGCCTAGGTTTTCTACTCCCAGTCCTTCCATTAATGGCTTCTTGTCAACAAATTCCTCGTCCTGCTTGTTTACTTGCAGATCCTCGTAATCATTGCATCCAGATATCCACTTGACACAGAATTTGGAAAACACAACCGCTTGGGAACACAGCCTCACAACGTCTGACTCTTTGCTGTCCTATGACGTCTCGTGTCTCCCTTGGTTTTCCTGTGCATCGTCCACTTTGGTGCGTCCTTCTGCAAAATCCCTTTCTTCTTTTTCCCTGTATCTTCTTTTGGCGTGCTCGTCATATGGCAGGGAATTTCATTAATAGCATATCAGCAGACATGCCTACCATTTGGGTATCTTGTTTAACCCCAAGACAGTAAAAACTGTCATTACTGCCTAAAGTACCTTGCAGTGTGGGACTGGGGGGGGGGGGGGCCTTGAGCCTGAAAAATTAAGGCTCACTGCGAACTGTGCAAGCTGGGATTTTCTTTTTTCTACCAACAGAAAAAGAATCCATCACCTTACAGAGGATTCAAACAAAGGTCTCCCGAATGGGAGTCTGGCTTGGGAGTCTGGCTTTCTGGCCACTCAGCCAGACACTCCAGAAAGTATGTCTTTGAGAATAAACACATAGACTGTCTCTACACTTTAAGGTAGAAGAAGAACAGCTAATAAAGACAGAAAGGGGCATTATTTTGATTTCTTCTTCATGCTATTTGTGACATCAGAGCTCCATGTATTTTTAGTGTTCTTTGTTTGAGTTTGTAGCTAACTCTTGGATTTTGTTTTCCCTGCTGTGTTGGTGAGATAACATTACATGTACTATTACATTTGATATATTATTCATTTCACTTATATAAAATTAAAGTGTGTACATTGGCAAGGTGTCAGCAATCTGTGGCTTAGGGGTAGTTTTCACATTCCCAACATACCAAGTGGACAGTTAGCCGCAGGTGATTTGGGAGCAGATTGCTTTGCATTGATTTTCACAATGGTATGGGTTTCGGCGATTCAGAAAGCAATGGCAAAACTACTGTATGGGTAAAATTGCCTAGAAAATCACAAACAGCCAATGCATGCTGTGGTTGATTGTTACATCCTGTAAGAACATACAACTGTTGACATTGCAAGGTAGAAGAGGAACGGCTAATAAAGTAAGAAAATTAATAGCATTATATTGTTGTCTTGTTCTTGCAATTGACGACATCAGAGCTCTATGTATTTTTAGTGTTCTTTGAGTTTGTAGCTAGCTCTTTGATTTTTTTTTCACTTGATGTTGATGTTACAATATTACATGTACTATTACATTTGATATATTGTTAATTTTCTTACGTACTACAGTTTGTAGACTGAAAGATGTAAGAAGATACAACTGATGCCATAGGGAGTAATTTGAATGTCCTGAGAAAAAAAAGCCAGCACACAAAGGAAATGTTTCACAGACATCAGAATGAGACAATATTTTTCTACCACGTCACAAGAAGAGAAAAACTGAAATATATTGCAACAACTGGTAAGATTAATGGAAATGGATGTAAAGGGAACACAGCGAGAGAAGCCTGTGGACAGACTTGCATCATGGCCTAGAAAGATGTCAACACACATGTTGATAGATACTACTGAAGAGCGCTATGGAGAACCATGATCACCAATCAAAGATGGGAAGAAACTTAATGATGATGAATGGTTTGAGGATTAATTCATCTGATTAAGATCACCAGTAAAGTAAACAGTAGAGGACCCTTTCACTCACCATGAGGCTTATGGAGTCTGTGGTGCTTGCCACATATTTTAATAATTGGCCATTCAACACTTCATGGGTTATGTGATCAGTATCATGTTGGATGCCTTTACTTCCCATCATATTTTCCTGGTACCAGCTACATTTGAAAAAAATCTGCATTGATAGGGATTCGAACACATAACTACCGAGTTATAAAGTAAGCTTGCTAACCACTGTGGTACCATGGCTCCTATTAGAACTGGCTTTTGCATATCCTTTACGGGACTTAGCAGTCAATCCCAGCTTTTTTGGCTGTTTGTGATATTCCTGGGCAAGTTTACGTTCAGTAGTATGTCACTGCTTTCTGAAAGACCGGCACCCATACCATTTAATTAAAAAACCAGTGTATGGTGGTCTGCTGCCAAATCGCCCACAGCTGTGTTTCGAATGCGGGTATGCAGGATTACGAACTGCGCCCGTAACCCCTTTGCCACGGAGCCGGCTTTTGAACTGGTAGCATATGTAAATTATGAGAAAGCTAACTGTTTGTTGCAGCATGTCTGAATATTTTATTCCCTTTATAATTATGCTTTTGTGTTTTATTGGAAACAGATGATCTCTGCATCTCGTTTAGAACTGATAAAAGCAGAAATAGTCAGCGAACTAGAAAAGACATTCAAAGAAAAGTCCAAAAAGCAGGAGGCTGAAGTTGAGGAATACAGGTTGGCTGTGAACAAACTGCGATATGAGCTGTCATTTCTGAAGGCCGAATATGAGCATGAACAGGAAGAGCATCGAAAACATATGGAGGATCTGCTTAAACAGCATGACCTTGAGGTGAGTTTTGCTTTAGGGTGATGGAATGTAGTTGTTGAAATTGTAATTTAGTTTTACAGCTGTGATGTTTGTATTTTGGAATTTAATTTATTTTGTAGTCAACATTTATTTATTTATTTATTATTCACATCTAAATTGTAAGATGGAGTTTAGATGTAGGCTGGATGGATGTGCTTGATATTTTTTATTGGAAATATTTTAATATTTGGTATTGCATGTTTTATAAGAGGATTACATGTGGGAAGACAATGTCTAACAAACAATATTCCTCAGCTGCACTAATTGTACCACAGAAGCCAGAATATTCATTGAGAATCATCCATGTATGCATGTAATAATCTTTGTTCATGCTTATAGACATTTGGTTAATTTTTAGCCAGCATGAAATAAGTGCATACTTGGCTTGGCTGTACTAAGTGCTGTCCTGCTCACATAGCCATTTCTTCACTGCACGAATCACACCCTCCATCATCAAACCTTGCCCCACGGAGTGCATTTTTAAGTGTACCAAAAAGACGCAAATTAGAGGTGGCCAGCTTGGGGCTATAGGATTCATGCCAGAGCACAGTCCAGCCCAATTCCCGTGTTCCTGACTTGTGTGAGGGCGTGTAATTATTCCTCCCCATGACGCTTGAAGGCAGAAGTGGAAGGGTGATGATGATGATGATGATGATGGTGATGATGAATGTTTTAATTTAAGCTTCTGAATTGATTGTCTGATCTCCTGGCCTCGCTTCCACAAGAATCACACCATCAATGTTCCAAAAGACAGTGATCACAACTTTTCCTGCTGATGGAGTTTTCTGGAATTTCTTTCTATTTGGTGATCGTAAATGGTGCCACTTCATTGATTGTATTTTCATCTTAGGCTCAAAATGATGCACCCAGGTTACATCACCTGTAACAATCTCTGACGAAAAGTTATCTTCACAGCATCGAAACACTACATTTCAGAACAAATTGTTTTCCTTTGAAATATATGCTAATTTGTGAGACTTTGCAGAACCTATAATCTGCAAACTTTTGAATAGACAGGAGTTTTTAAAATTGTAATCACACTTCCCTTGCTGACTATAGCTTCAAGGCAAATTGTTCACATGTAGTGTGCCTATCATTATGAATAAAAACATCAGTGCAGTTCAACATGTCTGGGCTGTTAGCCGTGGCAGAATGCCTAGAACGCAGAAGATCATGCAGATCTATCTCTTCACTTCCTGAAGTTTTATATCTCTGAGCCCAGTGACTGACACAATTTCCAAACACAGTACACAAACATTTGGGAATGTTCACCAGTTTCTTTTTCCGCAACCAAAAATTATATTACAGTTTGCTATTTATAAAACACATTCATGCTCACAATTGTAATGAATTACTGAAGCTATTCTAACTGTTCAAATGTGGTGCAGTTTCATACAATAAACAGAGTTATTCCAGATTTGAAGCATGCAAGCTTTAATTTTTCTGGCTTAATTTGCATACTTCAAGTCTGGAATATTATTCGCTGAGAAAAAAAATATGGTGCTTTACTTTCTGGACTAACCCTTTACATTTATAACGTTTAAATCACCAGATTTAATGTTATTAGTTGACAATCGCTCTGATCACCTCCAAAGCTGTTAAAATATAAAGTTTCATGTTCCATATTTATCTGAAACTTGAATTTTTTACAAACCGATTTACATTTTCATAATGAATAATGGCTTAATATGCCTTAAAATTAGTGTGATAGTGCTAGCAGACAGCCTACACAAAGTTGGACTTTGACTAGCCTATTTTGTCTATGACAGCATACAAACCATTTTGAGAAAATTAGACACACTAACAATAACAATTAAAACTGAAAACTGCCAATTTCTTGATGTTTAATGTAGATGAACTCACCTCCATAGAAAACTAGATCAATTTCAGTAAAAACTACTTAAAAACTGTGAAGCATTCAAGGTAGTAAAAGATTTTCTGCAATAACACAGGCCATGGAACACACAAGTTAAAAGTCACAAAAGTGAATAGCTTATAAATGAACTTAGTTTACATTTTACTTTGCTTCTGTGGAAGATATATAAAAATTGTGGCATGTTGGAGTATATTTAATAAAAGTTATTATGTCTTTTTAAAGCACAAACTATCGTCTATCAAGACGGCAAGGTGCCAATGATGGAGTATATTTAAGTATAGAAGGCCAGATTGAAAAAAATTGTTATTAGAGAACTTATTCACAAAGAAGAAATAAACATTGGTGGCTTTTGATTTCTTTGGTGTTTGGTCAAGGATCACTTTCATTGCACGTGAACACCTCCACAAGTGCTTCAATCTCCAGCACAGTGCACAAACTCTGTAGCTCCATAATGTTAATGTGTTAGGTAACACACGGTTTATAAACAAATATATTGCTATACATCTACTCATTTAAAACAACCATGTTTTACAATGCATTTTGAGGAAGGTGTAGTTTGTTTCAATGGAATATAAGTAGGCTGTTTTGTTATCACATATTTTATGGTTAGGTGGTGCGTAATA
>JACEFZ010007306.1:27500-168289 GCA_014155875.1 Cepaea nemoralis | reverse complement strand
TGGCTGCCCACCACTCTTCTGTCCATTGTGGAATCGTTCCACACAGGCAAGAAGGGTATAATCAAGTTTGATGGCTCAACTTCAGAAGAGTTTGAAATCAAGAGTGGAGTTAAGCAAGGATGTGTACTAGCCCCCACCCTCTTTGGGATATACTTTTCACTTCTACTGAAATATGCTTTTCGTGACCAGGATGACGGTATATACATTCACTCACGCTCAGATGGTGGCCTCTATAATGCTCAGAGATTGAAGGCCAAGACCAAAATTAGCAGGGTACTAATCAGAGAGTTGCTTTTGCGGATGATGCTGCGATTACGACCCACTCTGAGGAAGAATTACAACATCTACTATCTGCATTCTCCAATGCTTGTTCTGAATTTGGTTTAACAATTAACAAAAGAAGACACAGATTATGTCACAAGGTGCACATGGTGTACCATCAATCTTTATTGACGACGCCGAACTGGAGATAGTAGACCATTTTACATATCTAGGATCAGAGGTAAATAGCAAATTATCTCCTAGATCAGGAAATCAGCATCAGGATTGGCAAGGCAGCAACAACAATGAACATTGTTAGCAAAAGAAGTCTGGGAGAACAGGAAGCTTACTGCCAAAACAAAAGTCCTCGTCTACCAAGCCTGTGTCCTTAGTACTCTTCTTTACGGCAGTGAAACCTGGACAACTTACTCACGCCAAGAGAAACGATTAAACAGCTTTCATATGCGGTGTCTGCGAAGAATACTTGGTATTAAGTGGCAAGACAAAATCACAAATACTGAAGTATTGGAAAGATCAGGTTGTGTGACGGTGTATTCCATGCTCAGTCTTCGTAGACTTAGATGGATAGGACACGTTAGGAGGATGGATGATGGTAGAATACCAAAGGACATCTTTTTTGGGGAATTACAGACGGGTAGGAGATCTCAGGGTCGGCCTCTACTATGATACAAAGATGTGTGTAAGCGGGACATGATTGATACAGGCATTGATAATGCACATTGGGAGCACGTCGCCGCTGAACGTGTTGCATGGAGGGCAACTATCAGAAATGGAATAAAGACAAAGGAGAAATGATTGCAGATAAAGCACACATAGAGCGTGAGAGACGTAAGATGGTGCAAAATGGTGGAAGTGACCATGTTTACATATGCACCTACTGTGGGCAAACATTTGCAGCAAGAATTGGCCTTACCAGCCACACTCGCCACCGCCATGGATCGTAGTTATTAAGCCTTTTTGAAGAACAATGTACCAAACTATCGTCTGTCAAGACGGAAATACTCTCTCTCTCTCTCTCTCCTCTCTCTCTCTCTCTCTCTCTCTCTATATATATATATATATATATATATATATATATATATATATATATATATATATATACTATATATTATATATATATATATATATATTCGTGTACACACACACACAACACATGTGTACGAACACACGTGTACGTGTGTTGTGGAGTTGTGTGTGTGTGTGCGCGCGTGTGCGTGTGTGTGTGTGTGTGTGTGTGATGGAATGTAATGTAATGAATTGAGAAATGTCAATCATAAGACAAGTGCCAATTTCGATCCATTCATAATTGGTGAAAATCTGATTCCAGAACTCAGATATGCATATGGCATGGTCCTCCTCTAAAATAGTGCTAAGGGATTAGATTAGTTATTCCTGTGTGTCAAAATACACAGTGAAGCTAAACATCTTTTTGTTTTGGGAGCTAAAACAAAATATAATGTCCACAGACAAAAACTATATGTCAATCAAACATCACGATCAGCAATGATTGATTGACTTGATTGATTGATTTAGGAACCGACATCACAGCATTCGGGACATTCCCATAAGCTCAGCAATGAAGAAATTGAAAATGCCAAAAACTTCAAATGTCTTGTTGCATCATCAACAACAATGGGGCCCAGCACCAACAAGCAGATTAAAGTAACATGTTTGAAAATGTGCATCGTTCTTGTGGCAACATACGGATGTGAGTCATGAATCATTTCACAATTACCAAAGAAAATGTTTGGCCTTATGAACTTAAATATCACAGAAACTTTCTCAGAGTAACATGAACCAAGGGGAATAAACATATTGACATTATGCATGTTCTGAGTATTGAAGAAAATCAGCTCATAAACAGCGTCATGTCTCAGAAACTGAAATAATTTGGCCAAATTCAGTGCATCAGTGGTTTGGACAGAATAGTGATGGAATACATGGTTCTGGGAAGAAATACCAGGGTTGCCCAGCATGAAGATGATATTGAAGTCACCTTGGGCATGAATTGCATGGGGTAAGTTGCATATCCTTTACAGGAAGCCGCAGTTAACCAAAGCATTTTTTGGCTGTTTGTGATTTCTTGCCAACTTTATGTTTAGTAGTTTGCCAATGCTTTCTGAACGACCGGCACTCATACCATGTTATGAAAGCCAACGCAAGATGGTCTACTGCTAAATGGCTTGCAGCTGTGTTTCAAACGCCGTGTGTGGCCCGGAATCGAACCCACAACCTTCGGAGCACGAGTCAAATGGCTTGACCACTCTGCCACAGAAGACTCCCTTTTTTTTTTTTTAAGCGACTTTCAAACGCAGTGTGTGGGTTTACAAATTGCATCAATAACCCGTTCGCCAGAGATCCTGCATGAGATAAAGGATCTGGCAAAGGACTGAGAATCTTGTTGGCGAACTGGGATAAGAACAGCAGTCTTCAAAGGAACTGCAACCTGATATATGTGTGTGTTTGTGTATGGACACACACACACAAGTAAATGAATATACATATATATTTGTTTGTAAACATACTTGCATGCATACTAGAATTTATACTATACACATACACTCTCTCTCATGCAAACATACATAGTACTGTCATGTATAGTGCACACACACACATTGATCTGACTTTACTTCTTTGCTTCCTTCTTTATCCTGACTGCAGTGACTTGGATAGAAAATGGCTACCTCAAGTCATATGATGACCGGAGGGGGAGGAGGAGGTTTTGGACCTCTCTTATCTCACCTCACCATGGAAACTGAGCTGCAGAAGCTTCTGGCTGAAGAGAAAACTAGAGCCGAAGAGCATAAGATCAATTATCAGAGGCTGAAGTTTGAGTACACAAGGTTAGGATGTTTTTGTTGTCTATTTTTGTTATAAAGATATGTTATTTATGTTATCATGATCAACATCCTTCACATATTGGGTATTCCCATGCTTTCTCAGCGCTCCAATGCAGCAGCCATCTCAAAGTATCTCTACTCACTGTTCCCATGAGGAGTTGGTTGTAATGTCTCCACTGTCACTCTGGAAGATGACATTGATGACGTACTTGGACAGACTTCACTACTAGTTTGTGTAATCGAACTAGCCCTAGAGACTATTCACTATCGGTCAGCAGGAGTCTGTACTGCATTAATGCTATTGGCCTTGTCAATGCTTCTTTCTTCGAGTGTATTGGTGAATTATTTGCAAACTGGTCTGCATGTTCATTACCTTTAAAACCGTCGTGTTTGGGTGTGTACATCCAGGTAAGAGATACACAAAGCAGTGGGCAGTAGATTTTTAATCTGCTTACGGAATAATTTCCTATGCGTTGATTTTTTTCGACAAACCACAAAGATATTGGGACTTTATATATACATTTTGGCATTTGATGTGGATTCGTTGGCACCTGCCTTTAGTAAGTAACATTTCTCTATTGCTCATGGTTTGTACTCTTGTTTGACAGTTGTTAATTCCTTACATTGTTAGATTCATATTACCTGGGAAGGTTAACACAGTTTACAAACACCCACAGAAGTCATGAAAAGTCCGAACAAAAAGCTCGCTGAGTGGATGTTGTCTGCAGACTGACCGTTCCTGCTTTGCGTTGGGAGCAGCCAGTAGCAAACGAAATGCCCAGTATATGGAAGTGAGGAAGTGAAGCAGCCATGCGCAGAACGTGACGATTCCTTGGGTGGGCCCAGTACTAGAGCGCTATATGTCAACTCTGCAATTATGGAAGCCTCCTTGGATGGCGGAGAATGCCCATGGTCTGCCCCTGCCTTCCCCTGAGGGTTGACCGTGATGTCTTTGGCCATTCTAATTTGACCAGCTGGTATGTGCACGAGACCACAACACTGAGAGTCGAATGTCCCTAGAAACCCCCGGGAAGCTTAATCCGGTCAACAAACACCCTCATAAGTTGGATGTGTCGGCCTAAGGGTGCAAATCTTGGCGCAATGCAAAAATGTCTGGAAAAAAAACACCTCTGGGTAAACGCAGAAGAAGAAGAAGAAGAAGAAGAAGAAGAAGAAGAAGAAGAAGAAGAAGAAAATTCATATTATATCCACAGTATCCATCTCTGTCTCTAATTCTCTTCTCCATGTGTTTTTAGTCTCCTCCTGTTTCTTTTGCCGAGTGGCAAAAACGACTTTCTCTAATTATACTATTAACAGGTTTTCTTAACTTTCTTAATATCCAGTGCCAACATCTTTTCTTCACCTTTTTATTCACTGGAATTTGTTTATTTGTATCCACAAGCTCCACATGAGTGATTCTGTCTTACAACTTTAGTCTATTCTACACAGGCACTAGTTAATGAATGTTTGTAGTTCATCGGTAATTGTTTTAATTGTTCTCCATGTTTCTGATTCACACAACAATACTGATTTGATATTCGGTACTAGGTACTAGATTTAATTCCTTTTTACTTCTACACATTTCTAAGTTCTTATAAAGCTGCTCTTGCCTTTATATGTGTGCGTGTTCGTGTGTGTGCAGTTGTGCGTGTATGTGTGTATGAGTGCATGTGATAGTGTGTGTGTGTGTGTGTGGGGGTGGTGCCTGCCTGCGTGACTGTCTATCTGTCTGCTGTCTGTCCATCCGTCCGTGTGTGGGTGGGTGTTTGGGTGCGTGCGTGCATGTTTTTTTGTTGGTCTAATTCTTTGATAGCACAATGTTTTTTTAAAAACAAAAGATACACCATTGATTGTCTAAAAATGTACAGAAGCCTACCTACACTTGCAGACATAATACATAATTACGGCATTATTACTCATATACTGATTCATGACATAAAATGTTATAGACTTCAGGACAAAATACTGGAGCTGGAGGCAGAGAATAAATCAACAATTGAAGAATCAAAAATCGTCAAGGACAAATACCTGGCCATGTACGAAGCTTGCAAGAGGGAATTAGCAGAAAGAATTGCAGAAATTGAGGATATGAAAACTAGGGCAAGTGTTTGTACTTTTTGTGTGCTGCATAGTGTACTTTATTTTTTTTTTAAAGGAATTTTTGCATGTCATACATTTCGAGGAATATTATAGGGAATGCCTTGGTGCAGAATCAGTAATAACTCAACATGAAATCCACAACCAAGGATTTCTAACTCGTTACATTAGAACTCATGCAATCCAGTGAACGTTTCCACACATTTTAATTATGCGCTATAGAATAATAGGATTCAACTCTTCTAGAATATAGACTGCCCTTGACACAGGGTCGGTGTCTATTTACTATCTACGAATAACTTCCCTATTCTATCCTGTTCACCTTGAAGCCTAGTTTTCCATTCCACAGTTCCGTCGTTCAGAATTCGCCTAGGTTTTCTACTCCCAGTCCTTCCATTAATGGCTTTTTGTCAACAAATTCCTCGTCCTGTTGTTTACTTACAGATCCTCGTAATCATTGCATCCAGATATCCACTTGACACAGAATTTGGAAAACACAACCGCTTGGGAACACAGCCTCACAACGTCTGACTCTTTGTTGTCCTCTGACGTCTCATGTCTCCCTTGGCTTTCCTGTGAATCATCCACTTTCGTTCATCCTTCTGCAAAATCCCTTTCTTCTTCTTCCCTGTATCTTCTTTTGGCGTCCTCGTCATATGGCAGGGAATTTCATTAATAGCATATCAGCAGACATGCCTACCATTTGGGTATCTTGTTTAACCCCAAGACAGTAAAAACTGTCATTACTGCCTAAAGTACCTTGCGGTGTGGGACTGGGGGGGGGGGGGGGGCTTGAGCCTGAAAAATTAAGGCTCACTGCGAACTTGTGCAAGCTGGGATTTTCTTTTTTCTACCGACAGAAAAAGAATCCATCACCTTACAGAGGATTCAAACAAAGGTCTCCCGAATGGGAGTCTGGCTTGGGAGTCTGGCTTTCTGGCCACTCAGCCAGACACTCCAGAAAGTATGTCTTTGAGAATAAACACATAGACTGTCTCTACACTTTAAGGTAGAAGAAGAACAGCTAATAAAGACAGAAAGGGGCATTATTTTGATTTCTTCTTCATGCTATTTGTGACATCAGAGCTCCATGTATTTTTAGTGTTCTTTGTTTGAGTTTGTAGCTAACTCTTGGATTTTGTTTTCCTGCTGTGTTGGTGAGATAACATTACATGTACTATTACATTTGATATATTATTCATTTACTTATATAAAATTAAAGTGTGTACATTGCAAGGTGTCAGCATCTGTGGCTTAGGGGTAGTTTCACATTCCCAACATACCAAGTGGACAGTTAGCCGCAGGTGATTTGGGAGCAGATTGCTTTGCATTGATTTTCACAATGGTATGGGTTTCGGCGATTCAGAAAGCAATGGCAAACTACTGTATGTAAAATTGCCTAGAAAATCACAAACAGCCAATGCATGCTGTGGTTGATTGTTACATCCTGTAAAGAACATACAACTGTTGACATTGCAAGGTAGAAGAGGAACGGCTAATAAAGTAAGAAAATTAATAGCATTATATTGTTGTCTTGTTCTTGCAATTGACGACATCAGAGCTCTATGTATTTTTAGTGTTCTTTGAGTTTGTAGCTAGCTCTTTGATTTTTTTTTTCACTTGATGTTGATGTTACAATATTACATGTACTATTACATTTGATATATTGTTAATTTTCTTACGTACTACAGTTTGTAGACTGAAAGATGTAAGAAGATACAACTGATGCCATAGGGAGTAATTTGAATGTCCTGAGAAAAAAAAAGCCAGCACACAAAGGAAATGTTTCACAGACATCAGAATGAGACAATATTTTTCTACCACGTCACAAGAAGAGAAAAACTGAAATATATTGCAACAACTGGTAAGATTAATGGAAATGGATGTAAAGGGAACACAGCGAGAGAAGCCTGTGGACAGACTTGCATCATGGCCTAGAAAGATGTCAACACATACATTGATAGATACTACTGAAGAGCAAGAGCTATGGAGAACCATGATCACCAATCAAAGATGGGAAGAAACTTAATGATGATGAATGGTTTGAGGATTAATTGATCTGATTAAGATCACCAGTAAAGTAAACAGTAGAGGACCCTTTCACTCACCATGAGGCTTATGGAGTCTGTGGTGCTTGCCACATATTTTAATAATTGGCCATTCACACTTCATGGGTTATGTGATCAGTATCATGTTGGATGCCTTTACTTCCCATCATATTTTCCTGGTACCAGCTACATTTGAAAAAATCTGCATTGATAGGGATTCGAACACATAACTACCGAGTTATAAAGTAAGCTTGCTAACCACTGTGGTACCATGGCTCCTATTAGAACTGGTTTTTGCATATCCTTTACGGGACATAGCAGTCAACGCCAGCTTTTTTGGCTGTTTGTGATTCCTGGGCAAGTTTACATTCAGTAGTATGCCATTGCTTTCTGAATGACCGGCACCCATATCATTTAATTAAAAAACCAATGTATGGAGGTCTGCAGCCAAATCGCGCACAACTGTGTTTCGAACGCTGGTATGCAGGATTACGAACTGCGTCCGTAACCCCTTTGCCACGGAGCCGGCTTATGAACTGGTAGCATATGTAAATTATGAGAAAGCTAACTGTTTGTTGCAGCATAGTCTGAATATTTTATTCCTTTATAATTATGCTTTTGTGTTTTATTGGAAACAGATGATCTCTGCATCTCGTTTAGAACTGATAAAAGCAGAAATAGTCAGCGAACTAGAAAAGACATTCAAAGAAAAGTCCAAAAAGCAGGAGGCTGAAGTTGAGGAATACAGGTTGGCTGTGAACAAACTGCGATATGAGCTGTCATTCCTGAAGGCCGAATATGAGCATGAACAGGAAGAGCATCGAAAACATATGGAGGATCTGCTTAAACAGCATGACCTTGAGGTGAGTTTTGCTTTAGGGTGATGGAATGTAGTTGTTGAAATTGTAATTTAGTTTTACAGCTGTGATGTTTGTATTTTGGAATTTAATTTATTTTGTAGTCTACAACATTTATTTATTTATTATTCACAACTAAATTGTAAGATGGAGTCTAGATGTGGGTGGGATGGATGTGCTTGATATTTTTAAATGGAAATATTTTAATATTTGGCATTGCATGTTTTATAAGAGGATTACATGTGGGAAGACAATGTCTAACAAACAATATTCCTCAGCTGCACTAGTTGTACCACAGAAGCCAGAATATTCATTGCAGAATCATCCATGTAGTGCATGTAATAATCTTTGTTCATGCTTATAGACATTTGGTTAATTTTTAACCAGCATGAAATAAGTGCATACTTGGCTTGGCTGTACTAAGTGCTGTCCTGCTCACATAGCCATTTCTTCACTGCACGAATCACACCCTCCATCATCAAACCTTGCCCCACGGAGTGCATTTTTAAGTGTACCAAAAAGACGCAAATTAGAGGTGGCCAGCTTGGGGCTATAGGATTCATGCCAGAGTCACAGTCCAGCCCAATTCCCGTGTTCCTGACTTGTGTGAGGGCGTGTAATTATTCCTCCCCATGACGCTTGAAGGCAGAAGTGGAAGATGATGATGATGATGATGAATGTTTTAATTTAAGCTTCTGAATTGATTGTCTGATCTCCTGGCCTCGCTTCCACAAGAATCACACCATCAATGTTCCAAAAGACAGTGATCACAAACTTTTCCTGCTGATGGAGTTTTCTGGAATTTCTTTCTATTTGGTGATCGTAAATGGTGCCACTCATTGATTGTATTTTCATCTTAGGCTCAAAATGATGCACCCAGGTTACATCACCTGTAACAATCTCTGACGAAAAGTTATCTTCACAGCATCGAAACACTACATTTCAGAACAAATTGTTTTCCTTTGAAATATATGCTAATTTGTGAGACTTTGCAGAACCTATAATCTGCAAACTTTTGAATAGACAGGAGTTTTTAAAATTGTAATCACACTTCCCTTGCTGACTATAGCTTCAAGGCAAATTGTTCACATTGTAGTGTGCCTATCATTATGAATAAAAACATCAGTGCAGTTCAACATGTCTGGGCTGTTAGCCGTGGCAGAATGCCTAGAACGCAGAAGATCATGCAGATCTATCTCTTCACTTCCTGAAGTTTTATATCTCTGAGCCCAGTGACTGACACAATTTCCAAACACAGTACACAAACATTTGGGAATGTTCACCAGTTTCTTTTTCCGCAACCAAAAATTATATTACAGTTTGCTATTTATAAAACACATTCATGCTCACAATTGTAATGAATTACTGAAGCTATTCTAACTGTTCAAATGTGGTGCAGTTTCATACAATAAACAGAGTTATTCCAGATTTGAAGCATGCAAGCTTTAATTTTTCTGGCTTAATTTTGCATACTTCAAGTCTGGAATATTATTCGCTGAGAAAAAAAATATGGTGCTTTACTTTCTGACTAACCCTTTTACATTTATAACGTTTAAATCACCAGATTTAATGTTATTAGTTGACAATCGCTCTGATCACCTCCAAAGCTGTTAAAATATAAAGTTTCATGTTCCATATTTATCTGAAACTTGAATTTTTTACAAACCGATTTACATTTTCATAATGAATAATGACTTAATATGCCTTAAAATTAGTGTGATAGTGCTAGCAGACAGCCTACACAAAGTTTGGACTTTGACTAGCCTATTTTGTCTAATGACAGCATACAAAACCATTTTGAGAAATTAGACACACTAACAAATACAATTAAAACTGAAAACTGCCAATTTCTTGATGTTTAATGTAGATGAACTCACCTCCATAGAAAAACTAGATCAATTTCAGTAAAAACTACTTAAAAACTGTGAAGCATTCAAGGTAGTAAAAAGATTTTCTGCAATAACCACATGCCATGGAACACACAAGTTAAAAAGTCACAAAAGTGAATAGCTTATAATGAACTTAAGTTTACATTTTACTTTGCTTCTGTGGAAGATATATAAAAATTGTGGCATGTTGGAGTATATTTAATAAAAGTTATTATGTCTTTTAAAGCACAAACTATCGTCTATCAAGACGGCAAGGTGCCAATGATGGATATATTTAAGTATAGAAGCCAGATTGAAAAAATTGTTATTAGAGAACTTATTCAAAAAGAAGAAATAACATTGGTGGCTTTTGATTTCTTTGTGTTTGGTCAAGGATCACTTTCATTGCACGTGAACACCTCCACAAGTGCTTCAATCTCCAGCACAGTGCACAAACTCTGTAGCTCCATAATGTTAATGTGTTAGGTAACACACGGTTTATAAACAAATATATTGCTATACATCTACTCATTTAAAACAACCATGTTTTACAATGCATTTTGAGGAAGGTGTAGTTTGTTTCAATGGAATATAAGTAGGCTGTTTTGTTATCACATATTTTATGGTTAGGTGGTGCGTAATATTTAACACAGTTTATGAAATCATGCCTTCATTCTTCCACAGTTCATGAATGAATGTTTATAAATACTATTCTAGGTGACCAATTTGCGGCAAGACCGTGACTCAACTGTTGCCAGGGTTCAGACAGAAACAAGTCAGGATAAACAGAAAGTCATGGTGCTACAGCGGGAGAATGTTCAGCTCCATATACAGGTAAGAGCCAACTGAAGCCTTATGAACTGTTTTATCAGATTGTTTACACGAGTTGGGATGAGTTATATCCAGTGATCATTGTTAGTAAATGCCTAAGAAAACTCAGTTACAGTAAAATGTATCATCTATCTGTAGCCCCTGACAATCTACTGTTAATACATCTGTTGAAGTGATTTCCCCCACATGTATTGTTGGCTCTTGCCCAATCACCTTTTGCCTCCAGTGCTAGTTAGTTAGTTAGTCGACAGATCATCCTCATTGCACATCAAACCATTCTGTCCATAAGTGCTCGGATCCCCTCCTCAGCAAATCCCGCAGCATGTAACGGCTAATGACACCAGTTCTGTGTTGGTTTATCAGTCTTCTTTGGCTTCCTGCGTAGTGTTCTTGTTTGGCCACACCTCTTTTAATTTGCTGTTCTCGCAGTCTGACCATGATTGTAGATTCTCAGTCATCACTTGGTTCTCGCAAAAGTCTTACTTCTCGCAGAGCATTTAGAATGTCAGCCTGGTCCATGGCGCGTCTGCCCTCCACATTAGCCTTACCTGCGAGCTTGTCAGCCCGCTCATTTCCTTGTACTCCCGCATGCCCTGGCACAAAGATAAAACTAATCTTTGTCAGCCGATTCCGCTCTAGAGACTGCAACCACTCTCTTCGGATCCACCCCATCTCTATCCTCTTGAGCATGCTCATTGAGTCGCTAAGGAAACATGCCCTATTGAATGTCTGTGTCTCAAGCCATGTTATTTCTTTACTTACTGCCATGACTTCCATAGTCAGGCTACTTGTGGTCTCACCAGAGTCCTCCTTCACAGTTCTCCCTCCGGCCCGCGCCATAAAGGCCCATGAGCTTCTCACATGTCAGATGACAGACCCATCTGTGTAAATGACAGCATCACCATCTAACGAATTCTCGAAAATCAACGCTTGTACTTCCGCCTCCACAGCAGCCGAATATTTTGTCTGCATTTTCTGTCTAGTTGGATGCAAACTGAAAAGGACGTAGAGAAGTCCGTTGGCACTTGTACCCACTCCTCGCCAGGTTCTAAGTCCTCCAGTGAACACACCTGTTGAAGAATGTCTTCGGCTTGACCCATCCTGTCCTTCACCTTCCTAATTTCACTATGCAGTGGATGTTGTGTGTTTGCGTTAACTCTGAGGTAGGCACGTGCTCTGCAAATTTGTAGTCTGTCTTCAATGGTTGGAAAATCAAGAAGGTATCGCATCACCCTGCATGCTGTATCTCTTGTACATCCAAGAATAATGCGCATAGCTTCGTTTTGTATCCTTTCCATCCTTTCTATCTGCTTAAGGCTCAGAGTCAGGATTGCCATCGCATACTCAAAAAACAGACATGACCAGCCCCTCATATAAGAGGCATAGATGGCCCTGCTCACAGTTTGCTGCCACCATCACCCGCATCACAGCCAAACCCCGCTTGGCCTTTGTTATCACCTGGTCTATGTGCTCATTATAAGCAAGGCTTCGATCAAACGTATCCCCAGGTAATTCATTGCCTGCGTTCTTTCCACAGTCTCTGAACACAGATTAACAGTTGGTGTTGGAGTGTTGACAATATGATTATTCAAAGAGAACCATGTCACTGTTGCCTTTGTTGGGTTGACCATTGCCCCAGCTTCAGCACACCAAGTATTTATGCGATTGAGTTCGGTTTGCAGTTCCACAGCAACCTGCTCTCTATCCTTACCCTGACGATACACTAAAACATCGTCGGCATATGACAATGTCCTCCCGGTCCAGTGATCTGCTCGCTGGTGATTCTCACTAGTGTAGGCGTTGAACAGCACCTGGAGATAATGGTGATCCCTGTGGTAGGCCAGGATATATTGTTGTTGGTTCCTGAAGTCCAACTGCCACATCTAAAAATTACTTTCCGTTGGAAGAGGGCTGCAACGATCCAACTAAGGAGGAATGGACTTATCTTGAGTTCAAGAAGCTGAAGCATTAGAAAATCCAATGGTACTCTGTTGTACGCGTCCTCAAGATCAATCGCTGCAGCAAAGGTTTCAATGCCTGAGTGGAAACCTTCATAAACATCATGGGCAAAAACTGCTGCATTGGTCCAGGTTTCTCTTTTGGGACTGGTACCCTCCCAGGGTAGGTGGGAAAACACCTTGCTTCTCTAGCTGGCTTGATATTTTTCTGGCAATTAACTTCTCCAGCAGCTTGCCTATTGTATTCTGCATGGTTATTACTCGATATCCCTGAATTTTTGTGTGGTCTTTGCCAGGCTTCGGCAAGGGAATCAGATAGCTGTGTAACCACTCCTCCTTGATGCTAGCACTACCTATACTGTTGTTATACATGTCTGTTAGTTTCTCTAGCTCGTTGTCGGTACACCTATTGATGTTGTCGTATCTTATGCCATCTGGCCCTGGAGCGCTGTTTTTTTATCGTCGAAGCACAGCCTTGATTTCTTTCACTGTCACTGTGTCTTCATCCGAAATGTTCTGGGCCTTACACCTGTCTGAGGTGACCTCCTTGGCAAGATTTCGGCCTCTCATGTCTGTCTGGTTGCTCTGCTCTAGATAGCGTTCAAAGAGGGCTTTGCCCTTGTTCTTCGTCAGTCCTCTGCCAGATGAGGTCAGCACCTTGGAAGTCAGAAATGCTCTTATTCTTGGCTACCCTACTCATGCTTTTATGTAGTCGCCAGAACAATTTCAGTGACTTGTCTGTGCTTACTCTTTGACATATCTCTGCCCATTTTTCACTTTTAACCACTGTAACCAGTTTTTTTAAATAGCTTACTTTTGTGTGCATCTCTCTTTCTTAGTGCATGCAGGAACCAGGATGGGCAACTCTGTTCTTCTTGGCGTTTTGCCATTTCCTTACAGCACTACGCTTATCCATCCAGGCCTTCTCCACCTCAAAATTCCACCAAGGTGGCTGCTCCCAGCTTTTTTCCATGCCCTGAAACTTTCTGCGCTTGTCGCGCCTTATTTTACTCATCACATCTTGCCCTGTACTGTCATACTGGAAAGTCTTGACCGTTGACTTATACTGCCTGGCCTATCTCTACCAATATGCTGCAAGGGTGGTGGTCACTGCCGTGGTACCCTAGGACACCCTATCTGCACACTGTAGTGAGTGAAGGAGAAACCAGCGCCAGATCAATAGCACTGTCCTCATCACCTGGGCGGCTTGCTGTCCTGGTGACACAGCCACTGTTGATACAATCCAGGTCAGTGGTTTCAAGTGCAGTCTCAAGCCCCTCCCTGTGGGTTGGAGGAAATGTTTCCCCATAATCTGCCTTTAGTGTTGAAATCGCCATAGAAAATGAAATTTTTTTCGTGACCTAATATGTCACTTAAGCACTGCCACTTCTGGGAATCCACACTCGCGTTATGGGCATAAACATTAACCAACATGAATGGTAGACCGGATTGAACTCTAACCGCCTGTATTTGTATGTTGTCATTGTCCCATCTGGAATGTCTAGCTCTGACGCCACCATACTGTCGCGGATGAGAATCGCCATTCCCAGATGTCACCTGTTGTAGAAACATTTGAAGCCGGCCGTTCGGAGTAGCTGATCACCCAGTCTCGTCTCCTGGAGTGCTACAATGTCATTCCTGTAAACCAGGTTTTCGAGAATAGGGCCTCGTTGTTTAATGCTGGCGCAGTTCCAATATAGAATACAAGACGGTCACATTTAAGTCTAAAACGTCTTAACCCACCTCGTATGCCTTGTCGCTTGCGGTCACCACGTTGGCCCCGTCGCCTTATTTTGTTGACTCACACAAATTGTTCCGCCATGTTGAAAAGTCCGAATACCACAGAACCACACACGCTGCGAAAATTCACTCAAGGATTGTTCGCTCAGTGCATGAAACTCCGTAGCATCTGTGCAGATCTTGAGAAGAAACTCCTGGTTTTACATCCTGGCACACACATTACACGTAGGAGATGAAAATATCCATCTCCTACGCAAAAAGGGAATGGTCACAAAAACAACACAGCCGTCCTTCGCCGTCTTGACTGGAAGCCTTCCACTCCAGTGTGAGGGGAATAACCATGGCTAAGATATTAGATACTTGGTCAGAGTATGTAAAAGACTTACAATGATTCATGTGAGGAAGAGGTTTGATTTTCCCAATAACTGTGAAGATGGAGGTTCAGAATGCCCTTAACTATATGAAATCTGGTGAGTCCCCAGGTGCTGACAACACTACAGTACTACAGCAGAAATTTTCAATGTCTTAGAAGAATGTGGAATACTTCAGGTTCCCAGACTCATACACAATATATAATACTGAAAATGTACCTTCTGACTGATGTAGCTTGTAATCCTGAAGAAATCAGGACAATTAGAATATTATCAACATTGAAAAGTCAGCATAATGAGTTGAATCACATTATAAAGCTTGTGCTAAAAATCATTGTGCAAAGGGTTAGGAAGAAGATACAACCAGAAATAGGGGAAGAACATCATGAGTTTATAGAAGGCAATGGTACCATTGAGAGCATTAACAGTGTGTTCAGTAGGAGTAATCAAGGACCAACATATTTACTTCATTGACTACACAAGGGGTTTCGGTAGAGTAAGAACGTTGACATAATTAAAATGCTTGCAGATCTTCACATTGATAGGAAAGACCTTAGACTTGTAAAGCATATATATTAAAAACAAAATACAGCCATAAAAATTGATAATGAAGTAGGTTATCCAATAAACCAATCAGGTGAGGTCTGCAACAGGAATGTGTGACAGGAATTTGCAATGTCTCCAGACATTTTTTCTCTATATAGTGAGAATATTATGAGGCATTTAAAAGAAATTAGGAAGTTGTCACCAGAGGACACAACAAAACAATGTTAGATGTGCGCATGATACAGTATTGATTGCAGACAAGTAACATTAAAATCTGCAACATTTAGTGGATGCTGTTATTGTACACAGTGATCAACTAGATTTATAATTAATTTGTATGATGTAACATCCAAGTAAATGGGGGAAATTCCTAAACAAGTGAATTGGTACAACTATCTCAGAACAGTCAAAACTTATGATGGTAGACGTCTTGTAAAGATTAGAATAAGAATCACTATGGCTAAGGTAGTCTTTTGCAAGATGGAAACAAAAAGTTGTCAGCTGCAGTGAGAAGAAGAGTGTTAAAGGTGCTAAATAGAATTTACAGTGTTATATGCATGTGAAACCTAGGCTCTAAGCAGACAAGTTGAGAAATGTCTAATGGCAGCAGTAATTTGGATTCTGTGGAAAATTAAAAGAATGTCTTGGATTAATAGAAAAGCAAATGAGGCAGTCCTTCAAGAAAAATGTCATAAACCATAAACTGATTAGAGAAATTAAGCATGGTCTTTCAACATTTTTTGAGCATGTTATGAGAAGAAGTTTGAAAACTTAGTAGCAACTGGCAAACTATTTGGGAAAAGAGCAAAGGGAAGAGAAATAGATAAATACCTTTATGGCTTGACCACATGGCATAATTAAGACAAGAACCCAGACCATATCCAAGACTGATGATCATAAGAGAATGCAAATCATAACCGCCCACACTTATCAGTATGCACATAATGATGTTGGCATGTCTTTTATCTGGTGGGTTCCAGAAGGAGAACTGTTTGGCTATTATATGACTGTTTTACTCAGGTTGTGGTAGTAATTCTTCTTCTGCCCTTTATTCCCTGTTGAAGTATGCGCCCTCAACCAATTCACACCAAGCTGTCCTATTTTTTGCTATGTCTTGCAGCTTGCTCCATGTCCCTCCTGTATTATTCATTAATGTTTCTTGCTCTCTCCTCCATATGTGTTTATGTCTACCTATACTTCATTTGCCCTGTGGTGATAGTTTGTGCTGTGATATCACCATGATTCAGCATGTGATAGTTTATAATGTGATATCACCATGATTCAGTATGGTAACAGTTTATGCTATGATATCACTATGATTCAGTGTGGTGATATTTTATGCTATAATATCACTATGATTCAGTGTGGTGATAGTTTATGCTGTGAAATCACCATGACTCAGTGTAGTGATAGTTTGTGCTGTGATATCACCATGATTCAGCGTGTGATAGTTTATAATGTGATATCACCATGATTCAGTATGGTAACAGTTTATGCTGTGATATCACTATGATTCAGTGTGGTGATAGTTTATGCTATAATATCACTATGATTCAGTGTGGTGATAGTTTATGCTGTGAAATCACCATGACTCAGTGTAGTGATAGTTTGTGCTGTGATATCACTATGATTCAGTGTGGTGATAGTGTATGCTATGATATCACTATGAGTCAGTGTGATGATAGTTCATGCTGTGATATCATCATGATTCAGTGTGGTTAGGTGTTAAACGTTGTGTGATTTTTGTGTATTTTCAGGTTAAAGAGCTTCTGGCTGAGCTGGAAGAAATCCGTGCCTTGAGGGAAAAATCTGGCCTAGACTCCGATAACATCACTCGCACACAAAGTAAACAGCTGACAGAGTACAAGATGACCATCAGGACGCTGGAGGTAGAGCCTACATGTCATTGTTTAGAGCACTGCTTCCCAAATAGGCCAGCTGCCTTCTGTGGGCAGTAGATAGATAAAAGGACATAGTGAGGTTATGAATTTACTGTTAATTTAATAGCTAGAAAAAGGTATAAAAAGTATTTTTTGTTATTGTAATAGTGTTTGTATGGATGTTACTAAGGATGTGGCCTAGAAAGAATAAAAAAAAGGTAAGGGAAGAGTTCAAAAACGTTTGAGAAACTCTGGTTTAGACAACATCAATGTTTCTTGTGTCCCTTCTCTTCGATGCTTAGATGATGAGGATAAGCAAGACCTCAAAATCTTGTACATACAACAGACTGGTCACACCCTATTGTCATTTGCCTTCCTTGTGGGCTTTAGGTTGCAGCCTGTTCACAATGAAATATCTAAACACTTTGGAGGAAACTTTCCAGCCTAGGCCTAATCCTAAGCATTCCACACGTTCTGAATCATGAGTTGGGCTACATCCTAGTAGATCTCTCCAAAGATGTGAAGTTCCAGTACCTGTCTTGCACAACCTATAGGTTTCTTAGCTTGGAGAGGGGAAAGAAAACTTTGCAACACATTTCCATGGAGATGGTACTAGGTAAGAAGGGAAGACTGTGCACCAGCAATTCTCTGATACATGCAGACCCTGCGCAGGGTTCAGACAACCTGAACGCCAATGCATCAGACTTAAGAGTTAGAAGGCAGTCTTCTAGAGGAATCACCAATCAACCAACCAAACAACCAATCTTCATTTTCCAGACAAGACTGGAGAAAATAACTTGTACAGCTTCAGAAATTTGGTTTTATTAAACTTATGTTTCTTATGCATTTAGGAAAAATTCTGACCCGTCCAGTCACAGTGATATAAACTAAATGTTAAATACGTTTTGAGAAAGTTTCCATCTTCTTTAGAAACTCACACAAAAATAATTTCAATATTTGCATTTATCTAGCTGCAATCATGCCATATTTGTATCCATAGTTGTCAGCCTGAAGAAGAGGATAGTAATTTCCTTGAAACATAGCTAACGTTTAGTTTATTTCATTCTGAATGAATACGCTATATTTGTTTTCCTAAACATATATAATGGAACAGTCACAGACTAGTCGTAATTTGTTTTGACAAGAGTGTTTTAGATAAATATTATCTCTCTTTCATGAAGTCTAACATTGCAGAATATATAGTATTTGCTTCATTTCTATCATCACCATCATGTGCCTTGCCAAATGCGTAGGCGTCCATGTCTCTCTACAGATCTCTGTCCTTGGTTTTCTGGATCAATTCTGTTGATGATATTCTTTTATGCCACTATCTCAGACCACTGAACTTCATTTCTCTTAGCCTGCCTCTTTCATCACAATGTTCTCCAAAACCTCACATCTTCTTCTTCTTCTTTCGTTCGCTTGAAATATGTCTATATCTGCAATGTCGTCTCTTGCATGAATTGAACTGTTTTTTTCAGTTCACACAGTGGTCCATAGAGTTTATCTTCCACTGTCGTCTCTCTAGGCCAGAAGGTTTGCCTAGATATGTTATATTTTGGGCAGTCTTGGAGTATGTGCTCTGCTGTCTGCGACGCCAATCCACATGTGCACATGGCTGTTTCACCAATCTTGAATTTTGTATACATGTGGTTGCGTAATCTATTGTGTCCTGTTCTGAGGCGCAGAATAATGACTTGTTCTGGTCTGTCCATAACGTGGTAGTCATCTTGAGCAGGTTTTGGTGGCTTTCTGACTGAATTGATCATTCTTTTCTTTTGGTGGTATGTAACGGGCACATCAGGCTGTTCTTCTTTGGCTCCTTCCTTAGCCAATTGATCAGCTCTGTCGTTTCCGGGTACTCCACAGTGGGATGGTATCCACTGTATGGTGACTTTATGCTGACTGCTAAGTTCAGAAAGTAGTGTCCTTAGTACTGGCAATTTCCCAGAGAGGAGCGCCTCGAGTACTGATTTTGCATCTGTTAGTAGCACCACAGGTTGTGTACCATTGCTGTTATTTAGTAATTTCTCTGTTGCTATCTTGATTGCCTCAATTTCGGCATCATAGTTATGGCAGTACTTTCCTGTCGGTACTCTGGCTGTGTCCCTAGTGTTATTTGGGTATTCTATGTACACTCCCGCTCCTCCATTTCGAACAGCATTTTGTGCTGACCCATCTGTGTAGACTCGGATCCAGAGATCCTGTGGGTTTTCTTCATCAAGGAAGCTGAGAGTGGCTGTTCTGCGCTGCACACTGTTCTGTTCTTCCTTGTCAAATATTCCTCTCACTTTTGTCTGGATTTGTAACGATAGTCTATGCTCATCTTTCCATGGAGTTCGCTCTGGAATAGTTGTTAGGGGGATACCAACTGTGGGCAGATCAGTGGTTTCTCTGCAGAGTCGTTTGGCCTGGTGGATAAAACTACTTCTTTTCAACCGCCCCATAGCTAGGTTTTCAAATCTGTTCTTCATAGGGTGGCCTGGCAAGCTGAGGAACTTTTCTGCTTGTATTAGCGTTTTCGTATCTCTGCGCTCACTCAGTGCCTGTTTCCTCCCCATCTTCTCCATTTCCACTATAGGGGTTGATCTCATCCCTCCTGTGGTGACTCTAAGTGCTTGATTTTGCACCTTGTCCAGCTCTTGTAGTGTGGTTTTTGATGCTGAACACCTACGCAGTTGACCCATATTCCAGGTGTGGTCGTATGCTCTGTTGGTAAACTTTGCTAAGTATTTTCGTACTGGCTCCCCATGTGGTTCCACTTAGCTTTCTCAGGATGGCTATTTTCCTTCTGGCTTTTGCTACTGCTTTGTTGATGTGCTTTCTCCATGTCAGCTTGCCATCAAATGTTACTCCAAGGTATGTTGGTTCTTTATCTTCTCTTAGGGGAGTTCCATTTATCTGGATGATCCCTGCCTTTTGTTTTGGAGAGAGGGTAAATAGGGTGGTGCTGCACTTGTCAGTGTTTATGCTGACACACCATCTATTTGCCCATGCAGCAAATGTATCTACAGCTCTTTGTAGCAATCTGGTGGCCACTGATGCATATTCATTTGTGCTCCATAGAACCAGGTCATCGGCGTACATTGCCGCTTTAATTCCATGCGGTAGGTGAGCAACAAGATCATTGATGAAGATTAGAAAAAGTGTGGGGGACAAGACTCCGCCCTGGGGGACACCGTGACGCAGTAGTACTTTCTTGCTCTTGAGTCCGTCTATCTGTACTCGGGCTCTTCTGTTGTGCAAGTATGCTTTCACCCATTTGTACATTCTTCCATTGACTTTGCAGTTTCTCAGTTTCATCATCAGACCTTCTTTCCAGACTTTGTCAAAGGCTTTCTTCAGATCTATCCATGCCGCAAGCACCAGCTTCTTCTCTTGGAATGCATCCTCAATTTCTTGAGAGAGGTAGGTTGTCTGATCTTCCGTAGAGTAGCACTGCCTAAAGCCAGCCTGCTGTGGCACAAGGATGTTTTTACTTTCAATGTACCACTGCAGTCTGTGATTGATGATGCGCTCCAGTGTTTTGCAGAGACAGCTGTTGAGGCTAATTGGTCTGTAGCTAGAGGCAATGGAACCATCTTTCCCTGATTTTAGGAGGGGTATCATGATTGCTTCTCTCCAGGCTTGTGGAACACTGCCTAAGATCCAGCTGTTATTGAAGATCTGCAACAGCTTTGTTTTGGCCTCTGTTCCTAGGTTCCTGATCATTTCATTGGAGATACCATCAGCTCCTGGTGACTTTCTCATTTTCAGTTTTGATATGGCTAGCTCCAGTTCGCTGATTGTGATGGGTGCCTCCAGAACCTCATGTACTATTTCCTTCTGTCCTGTATGTTGTCGATTTCTCTCGAATCTCTTGTTGTTTCTCTGGACTAATTTTGATATTGCTATCTTGTGCGAATGAGTCCGCAAAATGGTCAGCTGCTTGCTTTCTTGTTAAGATTTTTCCATCTTTATGTAGCGCAATTTTTGAGTTTCTCCCTGTGCCCTCGTCATTAAGCTGTTTTATTAGCTTCCACAATTTCCTTGTGTCTCTTTCAAAGTTCAGAGACTCCGTTTTCTCCTGCCAGCTTTTCCGTCTAGCCTGCAGCTTGGCCCTTTGAAATTTGGCTTTTGCATGCTGGAATTTATTGTGGTGCTCTTGGCTGGGTGTGGCCTCTGCTTGCTTTCTACACACTTCAACATCATTATGCAACTGTTCCAGTTCACTACTCCAGTAGGGTTTATATTGTTTACGGGCTCCTCTTGGTACTGTTTCTCGCGCTGCCTGTAGTATGCATTTCCCAAACTCTTCAACTACTTTATTTATGTCTTTCTCAGTGTTCAGGTTTCTAACCAATATGCTGGTGCGATGCTTGTAGATTGCCCAGTCTGCTTTCTTGTAGTTCCACCTCGAGAGGGTGCTGCTTTCACTTACAAGCTCATTTTCTTCTGTTAGAAAGACTGGCCGATGGTCACTGCCACCAAGTTGTTTCCCAACAATTCGTGTAATGTTCCACTCCAGGTCTGGTGAATGAAAAGCCAGGTCAGGTGTAGTTGTAGAGTGCCATGATCTCGAGTAGAAAGTATGTGGGTCGGACGGCTTGTTAATCAACATGAATCTATTCTCATCCTGCCAGTCTTCCAGTCTCTCTCCTCTCTGGTCCATGTGATCATAGCCCCAGCTCTGCGAGTGGCTGTTGAAATCGCCACACACAATCATTTTTTCTTTTAGTGGTAGTGTGTCCAGTGCCTGTGGGCGGTCACTTGGACAGTAGTAATTGATCAGATGTAGATCTGTATTACCTGTCTTAAGTTTAAGTGTCTGATACTCAGCCCCTTCCATGTAGACTTTGATTTGGGAAGCCATGATGTTATTTCTTACAAGGGTCAGTATCCCACCTTTTCGCCTGTCCTTTCGGTCAGATCGGTAACACTGGTAGCCTCTGATTTTGAAGGCTATATTTTCATTGAGGTGAGTTTCTTGCAAGCAACATATGCTTACTTTTTCTTGGTCCAAGATTTTTTCTAATTCTATTTTTTTGTTGCTGACTCCCTCCGCATTCCAGTGCATTATTTTAAGTCTTCGTTTGGTAAGGCCAGTCATCCTATTCTCATGTCCCCTGGCTCCACAGGACATCTGAGAAGGACCTCCAGTAGTTGGGGTTGGACCCTTTCGAGACATAGGGCCCGGCACTGCACCTGCCTGGGGGTCCAAAGCAGGGCGAGCACCATAACGATTAGCAGTAGTCGACATATTTCATTTTGCGTGATTGCGTGGCATCCTGATTTCTGTGGTGCGCCTCTTGGCTGGTTGCCTCCGACTTCAGCACCTTTCTTTGCTAGAGCAGACTGTGGTCTCACTCGAGTGTAGATGTGTACACGCGCACACACCTGTCTGCGCATGCATGTACGTGCATACACATCTAGAGCATACTGGTTATTTTCCGGCGCCAGAGATTCGCCGTCGCCCCTTCTCCTGTTAGTTTAAACAGGTCCGCCGCGTGAAGGCCAGGAGTTGGACTTTTGCTGCATAGGTTATGTATTCACGAGCCATTGAGGTATTTAAGCAATGTTGGGCGCTCACCCCAACACCGCGCCTCGGCTACATACAGCAACATTTGGAACCCACCTCACATCTCATCACATGCCTTTTCCAAGTAGTCCTTGTTAGTTGCTTTGGCTGTTCAAGCATTCACAACATTTGTCGCAGAAAGCACATCACCACTGCCTCCATCACTTCCTTATTTATTAGTTCATATTCCAAGATTAACTATCTCACAGCAGAACAGGTTCGATACATTAAAGTTCTCTTTGATTTATTTGGTTGTTTCGGGATTTGAGATTTAAATATTGAGCACAACCCACTACTGGCAACACTGATCGTATTCTGGTATGAACCTAAGGCCTATCCACGTCAATGTGGAAGCACTAGACTCGAGTTGTGCTCTCGTTTGAGCTCGTCAGTAGTGCATATCCTTAACTGGACCCGGAAACAAATCCCGGATCACTGGCATGTGAAGCGGGTGTGTAAACACTAGACCACGCGGCACAAGCTGGACACGGCCAAATTATCACAAAAGAATAGTACGTCACCCATCGTAGGCTGTAGCTCAAGATTTGCCCGATCGCCGCGACTGACGTCCGTCAATCGATGTGGACCCAAATGATCAGGTCTTCTTACTGGCAAGGCACACCAGGCCGCCTAAAGTCTAGTGAGCAATAATAAAATTGATTTATTTGGTTGTTTCGGGATTTGAGATTTAAATATTGAGCACAACTCACTACTGGCAACGCTGATTGTATTCTGGTATGAACCTAAGGCCTATCCATGTCATTGTGGAAGCACTAGACTCGAGTTTCGCTCTCGTTTGAGCTCGTCAGTAGTGCATATCCTTGACCTGACCCGGAAACAAACCCCGGATCACTGACATGTGAAGCAATATATAATATTCCGTTGTGATAATTTGTATATCTATAATATTCTGTTGTGATAATTTGGCCGTGTCCAGCTTGTGCCAGCGTGGTCTAGTGTTTACACACCCACTTCACACGCCAGTGATCCGGGGTTTGTTTCCGGGTCCGGTCAAGGATATGCACTACTGAAGAGCTCAAATGAGAACAAAACTCGAGTCTAGTGCTTCCACATTTACGTGGATAGGCCTTAGGTTCATACCAGAATATGATCAGCGTTGCCAGTAGTGGGTTGTGCTCAATATTTAAAGTTCTCTTTCTCTGACATTCAGTGAAAGTTATTTCTTACGTAAGATATTTGTTATCTTCTGAAATGCAGCTTGAAACTACAGGTTGATTTTCTAGGATATTTTATGTTTACCATTGCTTTCTGAATGAGAAGTCAATATTTAAGTCCAACTTAATTTAAGTTTAGAGATTGAATATCCTACCTCACCATCATTGCACCAGAAGTTTAAGAACAAGCGCTGTTATCCTTTAATATATGTGTACCAACAAGAATTATTGTTATGTGGACTTATTTACAAACATGTGAATGCTTTATCTAGGCTGAACGAGAGTCCTTAAAAAGACAGCTTGAGAACCTGCAACGAGAACTGGTTGCTATGACTACTGAGAACACTAGCCTCAAGGGAGATGTTCATGAACTGGAAAAGAAGAATACCATATTGAAAGGACATGCAGAAGAGGTTAACCACAGGTCAAAGGTCGATGTGTATGACTTAAAAATGGAAATGTTAAAGCAAAGGAGAGAATTGGAAAAAGAGAGGGATATACTGAAAAATATGGTAGAAGGTAACATTAATAATTACTTTGTTTGATTAGTAAGCATTTCTTGTTTTATCTCATCTATCTCTTCCTCCTCATCCTTGTCTTTTCCTTCTCTGAATTATATTATTGAATTGCATCACTATGTTTTACGTTACACGATGTATAACATATTCTTTATAATTTTCAAAATTTTTCAATTTTCCCCTATTTTTCCCAATGTTGTCCATTTTGGTAAGATTACTCATGATAATCATCAATGTAAAGTGTGAGAGTTTGTTCATAATAAATTTAGTTATTATGTTAGACAGCGTGTATGTGCCTAGGAGTTTGTGTGTGGGTGGGTGTGTGTATGTGTGACTATGTGTATGTGTTTATATGTGTGTAAGCGTGAATATGTGTGTAGGTGTGTGTCTGTGTAAATGTGTGTCTATGTGTGTGTGTGTTTATATATGTGTGTGTATGTGGGTATATGTGTGTATATGTGTACTTGTACATGTGTGCGCTTGTGTGTGTGCGCTTGTGTGTGTGTGTTTGTGTGTGTTTATGTGTGTACATGACTGTATGTGTGTGTATGTATGTGTGTGCATGTATATATGTGTGTAGGTGTGTGTGTGTTTATATATGTGTATATGTATGTGTATTTGTGTGTATGTGGGTGCATGTGTGTGTGTGTGCATATATGTGTGTATCTGCGTGTGTGTTGAGTATTTATGCGTGTGTATGTGTGAGAATGTCTGTGTATGCTTGTTTATGTGTGTGTACATGTGTATATGTGTGTATATGGGTATGTAGTAGTTGTGTGTATGAGTGTGTGCATGTGTGTGTGCATATGTGTCTATGTATGTGTTTATATGGGTGTATGTGTGTATGTGTTTGCATGTGTGTATGTATGTGTGTAAGTGCATGTATTTATGTGTGTGTGTGCATGAGTGTGTATGTTTGTGTGTATGTATGTCTATGTGTGTGTTTACATGTATGTGTGTATATTTGTATATGTGTGTGTTTGTGTGTGTATCTATGTCTATGTGTGTGTGTGTGTATAAGTGTGTATGTGCGTGTGTGTGTAAGTTTGTGTGTATGTATGTGTATATGTTTGTGTGGGTATGTGTGCATGCATGCAGTGTATGCGAGGGAGTGTGTATTTGTATGTTATTGAATGTGTGCATAATTGTAAGAGTTTTTGCAAATGATGTAAGTATGTATGCAGGTATGTATGAGTGCATGTATGTTTTTGGATGTGTGTACATCTGTCTGTCTGCCTTATAACATGGTAATTGTCAGGATCTTGCTGTAGGCAATATCTCAGGCTCGTTGGCTGACAAGTGAGATACTAAATACTGTCACTAAATAACTCAATGTGACACACAGTAACAACAATTCAAACACTTTATTCTCGCATCGCACACTTCACAATCAATGCATGTATCACGCAATCACAATTCGCGATGACATCATATAATCAATACATGCAATCAATCAATACATAAATGCAATACACTTACAAGTCAATAACACAGGCGTTCAGTCTCCTACACTCGTACAGGCTAGCTATCGATTCACGCTCAAACATTCAATTCATTGCAAGTGCCCCATTCAAACATTCTGTCCGATATGACATCCCAAGCCTGTCTGCCGAGCCGTTCAGCATTCTCGTCAGTCGGAGTAGAGTCCCCCTGCGTGAACCACAAGTTTCACGCTGTGTCCCGACTGACCAGCAACGGGCTTAGCGTTGCTCAGAGTTGAGCCTGGCTGGACTTCCCTGGCGTCGTCGACACCGCTCAGAGTTGAGCCCGGTTGCATTTGCCTGGCGTTGGTAAAGACGACGCGTTGCAACTATGGGTGAGAATCTGACAGTAATATGCATTGTTTATGTTTACAAAATCCATTTGACAATGTTTTTTTCTCCCTATGTAAATGTAACATTCACAATTGATGAATGAAAGATGAGTGATTGGAAGGCGCCGAATGTAAGATGGGCCTGCGTGCCCAACTTGTTACCCTTTATAAATAAAGTTTGTTTGTTTGTTTGTTCATTCGTTCGTTCCTTGATCTCCATAAATATAAATCAAATATCTAGTAGAGAAGGTCAAGTCTGACAAAAATTAGGTTCATTTTTGTGCCAGGCCATGTGGGTGTAAGAGGAAATTAACAAGCTGATAGGCTTGTGGGTTGAGCTACTGTGGAAAGCAGATGAGCAATGCACCAGGCTGATATATTGAATGCTTTCAGAGGGGCAGGCCGATTAAAGGAAATCAAGTAAATCTACAAGCTTGACTAGACTGCAAGAACATCAAGTCAAAAGGGGTGAAGCTAAATAAGAGCATTATGTAGAGGGTTAAAAGAAAATAGTTGACACAGAACTGGTGTCAGCCCCACACACTGAGGGAGGTGCTGAGGATGGGATCTGAGCACTCATGGACTGAATGGTTTGAAATACAGTGAGGATATTCTGTCAGTTAACTAACTAGTAAATCCATTGGTCTTCACCAAACCCAACACCCCTCATTGTGTCAATGGCATCGGGCGGAGAAGTGCAGCTGGGAGGGTACGAGCTTTACCCTAGTGCGAGGAAATGCAATCTGAAGACTTAATGTCGTGGCAGGGCAGACTAGGCCCTAAGCCTTGGTTGCCAACTGGTCTAGGATGGAAGCTCCATCAGTCGGACAGTTAGAGCATTTCTTTGCTGATCCGGCAGCTTCTGCAGTTTGCCTTGTTCTAGACGTTTTGGTGTTACCTTTTCTGTGGAGTAAACTAGGCAGGCTGAGAGAGGTCTATAAACTAAATTCAGCCCAGGCTTTGTGCTATGGAGGGGTATAACTCCATTTTATAAACTGTCGAGAATGGAGGTGGAATCAGTCACAGCAGCATTCCGTTAGTAAGAGAAGACCACTGCAACACACATTATCTTCATCATGGATTCAAGGAGTATGCTTAGTAAGGTGGAGAAAGGAATGTCTTGTGTGGAATGGCTCACCTCACTTCAGAGGTCACAGGTTGTGAGAATTGTATGGATTTTGCTTTGGCCGTGTGGGTGTGCGGGGGAATGAACAGGCTATTAGGCTGGCAGGGAATGCACGTCTTGGTGGTCAATTACCTATTTACATGAGAGTGTGGTCGTGTGCCTGTGGGACCAGGTGGAGAAGGTGGAGGAGCAGATTGAGAACCCATATATGAAAAGGATGAGATTGCGGGGATTGGCAGGGGTTCTGGTAGGATCTCTAGGATCTCAAAACAGAGGGAAGACCAGGAGAACTTTCAATAAGATAGTAGTGTGACTCTTCGCTGGCTGTTGAATGAGGGGAGGAGCGCATATGAAAACAGTGCAGTGATATCAGTTCTTAGCTCAGCTCAACTCATATATATATATATATATATATAGCATCCACAGGGTTTTATGCTGTCGTATAAACTGCCCTGCATTAAGTTTTGCTTACATTTATTAATCCCTCCTTCTCACTCTAACAGTGTATGTTAATTATAGGCTAACTGACTTTACTTATATTTACTTTTATATGACTACTTTCTTCATAATAGAAGTTGCTGGCATTCATTATTTGTAAATTGACAAAATATAAAACAATCTATCTTGAATGATACTAAAATGGTATTGTTTTAAACAGTTTTATATGTGTTCTTGGATTTCACTAGCATCAACCTGAATTATTTTTGCACTCTGTTAGAACTCTCAAATTCCTTAATTAACAGTTTCAGAGGTGGATTGTTAATTTGTCCTGTAGCAGTTTTCTGCTATGGGTCTGTGATGTAATAGGACCATCTTATTTGTAGGTCTGAATGTTTGGAGGAATAGGTCGCCAGTCTTTCCCTCTCTTAGTGAGACTATGAGCGCTGATGTCAAGCCCTCATCCAGCCACGCTCATGACAATATAAGAGCAGCTCCCTATAAACTTTGCTAATGTGTGCGCTTTAGAGAATAAAAGGACATACAAAATAGGTTACAATTTTTTGTTTGAAGTACATCGCTGGTTTATTTATGTTCAAGGTATTGATAAATTGTTTGAAATATATAGAGAAAAGCAGTAGCAGCTACATAGTTAGACATACTATCTCATAAATCTTGCCGTAGAAAAATAATAATTCTTGTCAGGTCTGTGATTGTTTTGACTGATGGTCTTTTTTTAACTGAAACATTTCACGTGTGTTATTTGTCTTTCCTTCTATCTTACAGGATCTCTACCTAGCTTAACTGTTTACAAGACTCAGTAAAGATCAAGCAAAATTATAGCACATTAACAGATTGGTTATTGATTTTTCTGGTTGTTTCGGGGTTGGGGTTTTGAAAGTTGAGCACAACCCACTAATGGCAACGCTGATCGTATTCAGGTACAAACCTTGGGTCTTGTCCACGTCAGATTGGAAGCACTAGACTTGAGTTTCACTCTCATTTGAGCTCGTCAGTAGTGCATATCATTGACAGGACTCGGGAATCACTGGCATGTGAGGTGGGTATGCAGCCACTAACCACGCAACTTACACTAGATGCGACCAAATTATCATACTAGAATATCACAATATCACCCATTGTAGACTATAGCTCAGAATTGGCACGATCTTTGCAATTGACATCTGTCAATCGATGTGGCCCTGATTGATCAGGTCTTCTCAATCTGGCAAGGCACACCAGGCATCTAAAACCCAGTGAGTAATAATCAAATTGATTTGGTTGTTTTGAGATTTGGGTTTTGAAGATTGAGCACAACTCACTACTGGCAACGCTGATCGTATTCCAGTATGAAATGTTTACGAAAATTAGTTATTAAAAATAGTGTCATTGTAATGATCTTTTGGTAGACAGCATCTACTAAATGTTCTTTTCTGCTGTGAACAGATTTGAAAAGTCAGGTGGATATTGCTGATTCTAAGGTAGGAAAATTGCAGCAGATGCTTGAAGATAAAGAGAGAGAGATTGTTCATCGAGTGCAGGCAGCTCGCGAAGAGGAGTTTTCTAAGATGGCTAAAATAGAGAGTGAAAAGTAAGTGTCTTGTGGTTATTTTAATTTTTACATCTTTCAATGTATTTACCCCATCGTACTATAAATTTACATTCTTAAATGTATAAAAACAAAATGTATAGCACATTTTACAATAACACGTATATTAAAAGTAAAATTGGTATTCAAAGACACTTTTTTAAACTCATAATTGATTTAATTTATTTGAACTCTTTGTCTTTTGTCCTACTGCTTTTGCCGTGAAGCGCCCCACTCCATCCTATAAAGTGAAACACGACATGTCATGTTGCTTATTTGCATTCATTTACACACAAATGTACACTTTCTTATCAATTTTTAAATGTAAACCTGTGTCCCAACTGCCAAAAACATTACCAAAAAAGTCTAAGTATTTTGTAATCTGTATAATTGAACCTCTCTTTATATTGACAATGGCTACAGTCATCAATTATTATGGTCACTGCCATTTAGGAAAGCAATGGCAGACTACCTTCTCTACAGATGCCTAGTAAACAAATGCAGTCACAGAAGGGACTGTTATAGTGGTAAATATCTGGACAGGACAAGCCACTGGATGATGATGATAGTTAAACCAACATGTCCATCTTCTTCATTTACTTTCAGATAACCACAGTGATCTCTCTTATAAAGTTGGCATTTTGTCATAGTTATATTTCATCTCCATACAGTTTTTCCCTCCATTGGATTGACTGTATCTCTTCCTTCCATTGGATTGACTCTGTATCTCTTACGGAGCTGACAGTCTTGAGGGACATGTTCTGCTGGTTGTCTGATCTCATCATAGACACGTGGTAGCCACAGTATGGTAGTGGCTAGACACTTTCTTGTTGGCCCCTTGGTCATGGGTGCAATCCACATCTGGATGTTAAAAATTGACCTGGACTCACAACCTAAAATGGCTACCAAGAAATGTCCTGGGAAGTAAAGGCCGCCGACATAAAACTGACCACATCATTGATGTTCTAATTGGTCTAGACAAATACAGGTCCAGCACCATATGTCTCCAATGTGTGTTAAGGCGTGTACAAGGATCCATACTTAATTTTATTGCAACAGTTTGGTTGGAATTGTTCCACTGGCTGTTTCCCACATCTTTGTGTTCAGCTTTCAGGTTGCTACACAAATGTGAATCCTCTTTGCCTTGCTTTAGAACATGATGACATTTGTTGTAACAGATTTGACCTTGAAACTAAACTGCAAGAACTTGAAAGACGACGCATTGATGATGACAGCCGCCATCATCAGGAGTTGGAGAGAAATCAAGAGAGGGTCAGTCAAGCAAATGCAGCCAAAGAAGAGGCTGAACGAGAAGCATTTGGCATCCGGTACACTTCTTTTTGTTTTAGTTTTATGCATAATTGCCTAAATTGTAGTCTTAACATTTATTAATTTCTGAAAGACCACTTGTTTTCAAGATTTCTCGTCTTACTTCTAAGTGCAGGGAGAAAAGTCAACAAAAAGAGGTTAATAGTTTAAGATTATGGACACCCATATAGAGTTTTATGTCATAATCAACAAAACAAATAAATATTTTTTCCAGCTTTATGCATATTAGCTTAACCTGTAGTCTAAAATTTTACAAAGAATGTATTGCTGAAAGATCACTTTTTTCAGGATCTCTCCTCCCGCTCTTCCTCCTTCTCCCATGACTGTCAGATGTGAACCTAAAGATTTTGAGTCTAAAGTTGTTGACATCCTTAATGAGTTTGATGTGATAAATCAACTTTAGGCAAAATAAAATCCTCTTAAGTAGACAGTTTCTTTGCTTATTGAACATATTAAAGTGTATTGTTGAAGTTGTCTAATAGCCTTCAATTTCTGTTAGTTATGTCTAGAATGTCGGCCCTGGGAACATTTAAAATATAACTATTAGTTTTAACTAGCTACTGTAGAATAATGTTAATCTCATGTGGATGTGGAAAGCTAGGGAAAACACCACATTAATTTCCCAAGAATAAGTTTATGGACAGTCACAAAGGTAGACTGATGGTGGAATGCATGTTAAAAATAATTAATAGCAGTCTTCACACTCTCTAGTGCAACATGACGTGTCTATTGTATGTGAATATTTTCAGTACTCGACTGAGTCACATGGAGAACTTGCAGTCTGAGCTGGAACGGGAGCGGTCAGAAAATTCCAGTCTGAAGATACAAGTCCATAGACTGGAATCTGAACTAATGACCTTTCGTGGTGCTGAGAATGAGCTTGCTGACTCCAATGTTCGTCTGAAGAATAACACAGAACTACTGAGAGAGGAACTAAAGATTGCCGTGTCTCAGCTAGACAAACTCAAGAATGAACATGAGGTAATAAGCTTCTTCATAACTGAGGGCTTTCAATTCTTCTTTATCATACCTTGTTAGACTGTTTGTTTTTGATACTTTCATAATAAGTAAAACTAACACTTGACGTGACATTTCAGGTGATTGTATAATTTCATCATCTTCTTCAGCTTCTACAACCGTTGAGACTGCTGCAAGCAGTGTGTGTTTTAATTTATTTCTGTTGCTGCTGTGCATGAAATTAATTTCTCTCAGATATAGCTTTACACTATCTTTCATGAAATTGTGACCTTGTATCTTGTATTTGCCCAATATATGCTTTCGTTGGCTCTCTCTGGCTTTTATAATAATGTCAAGAAATATTGTTTTCAGTTAGGTATCCATTTTGGGCTGGGTCAACCTGAGAGCCCAGGTCATGTAAATTCAAACCCCTGACAACCAGATCAGCAGCCATGCATGCTAGCCACTGTACTTCCGCACCGCATGTAGTGATATGTTTAATTAAACAATATTATAAGTACAGTGATACACATCCCAGTATCATTAGAATAATATTAACTGATTCACTGCCAGGAGCTGATTAATTGGCTCAATTGAACTACCCTAAACTACCAAGAGCTGATTGATCGACTGAATGTTGACAGTGCGTTATTTGTTTAATTTCTCTTATCTTCCGCAAGTTTAGTGCCTGGTAGATGAAAATTTACACCGGAAAAAAATATGCCTTTCAAACAGTATTGGACAAGAAGCATGGAGTAAGCGTGTTTTGAGAAAAATAGCTTGTGAAACTGGTTTGTTTTTATTATTTTAGAAATGGCAACGCCCTCCAGTTCTCGAACTCGTCGATTTACAAGAGATTATCGTTTTAATCAATTATAAATTATAGTTATTCTGATTTAAAGGACTTTGTGAAAGATTCTAAAACTGGTAGCATGTGCAGTAATGTGGCTGGCCAGTTAAATTATTTAGTAGGTGAACATTATAGAAAACAAACCTAAAAGTGAAAGTTCATCATCATATGATGGCACATGTTGAATTATGCTTGCTCTGATTGGCCACAATTAAATTTAAAAGAATAATAATTATAACTAAATAGAAAATAGTGTATATATTGGTTCTCATTCTAATGAGTAAAAGTCTGCATCATGTTTTCCTGACATTTTCCATTTTGTGTGAAAATGATGTGCTTCAGAATATGATGTTTTAATTGTGTATTGATCATGTTAAGGAGCAGTTCTTGTGATATTTGTGAAGAAAAGTGGTGTATTTATCATTAAGTAAATTTAATTGGATTATCATCAAAGATTGAGACGTAGTGCCTTGATAAGTGGAAATGTTTAATAATTGTCACCAGTCTTAAAAATTTTTTTTTTTAAAAACAAAATCTAACATTATTATCATGATATTTCTAACCTCTGGCAATAGTAGCAATACTGACGTGTTCCTTGGGCAAGCTCCTTTAATTTGATATATAATACAGTATAGCTGCTACCATTTTAAGTCATTACTGTGACACCCGTGCTTCCCATTTTCAGCCATCAGTTTCTGTTTGGTTCAAACCTACTTTTTGTTTGGCAGTGAATTAGTTAAGCATTGAAACTAGAACATTATATACAACAATAAGAAAGAGACAAACATATTTATTTGGTCATGTGATGAGAAGAGAGGCATTGGAGAACATTGTGACAACTGGAAAGATCAAAAGGAAGTGAGGCAGCGGCCGACCAAGAGAAATGATGCTGGATGGATTGAGACGGTGGCATGGAGGAATATCAGCAGCAGAGTTGATCCAGAACACCTACACCAGCTGGCAGGACACTTAATGATATAGATACATTTAGCTATAATAAATGATAACATCTTTGTTTTGTTTAGATTACTTTGATACAGCAACGTTCAGTCTTGGCTGAAGACCGAATGCAGCTAGAGCAAAGAGTACATGAACTGGAAGCCAAGCTGGGTCAAGCACATTCTAAATATTCCAGAGCCTCAGCTATACATAAAAAGGCAATGCATATTTTTAATTTCTTGTTTGTATCAGCTCATGGTATGTGAGTCTGCCTGCTAGTATAGAGTGATTGTATCAGCTTATGGTAATTGTTTCTTTCATCTTATGGTATGTGGGCCTGCCTGCTTGTACAGAATGTTTGTGTCATCTCATGGTATGTGAGCCTGCCTGCTTGTACAGAGTGTTTGTGTCATCTCTTGGTATGTGAGCCTGCCTACTTGTACAGAGTGATTGTATCAGCTCATGGTATGTGAGTCTGCCTGCTAGTATAGAGTGATTGTATCAGCTTATGGTAATTGTTTCTTTCATCTTATGGTATGTGGGCCTGCCTACTTGTACAGAATGTTTGTGTCATCTCATGGTATGTGAGCCTGCCTGCTTGTACATAGTGTTTGTGTCATCTCTTGGTATGTGAGCCTGCCTACTTGTACAGAGTGATTGTATCAGCTCATGGTATGTGAGTCTGTCTGCTTGTACAGGGTGTTTATATTGTTTTATGGTATGTGGGCCTGCCTACTTGTACAGAGTGATTGTATCAGCTCATGGTATGTGAGTCTGCCTGCTAGTATAGAGTGATTGTATCAGCTCGTGGTAATTGTTTCATCTCATGGTATGTGAGCCTGCCTGCTTGTACAGTGTTTGTGTCATCTCTTGGTATGTGAGCCTGCCTGCTTGTACAGGGTGTTTGTATCAGCTCATGGTACGTAAGCCTGCCTGCTTGTATAGGGTGTTTGTAGTTCTCATGGTATGTGAGCCTGCCTGCTTGTACAGGGTGTTTGTAGTTCTCATGGTATGTGAGCCTGCCTGCTTGTATAGGGTGTTTGTAGTTCTCATGGTATGTGAGCCTGCCTGCTTGTACAGGGTGTTTGTACGTTCTCATGGTATGTGAGCCTGCCTGCTTGTATAGGGTGTTTGTAGTTCTCATGGTATGTGAGCCTGCCTGCTTGTACAGGGTGTTTGTACGTTCTCATGGTATGTGAGCCTGCCTGCTTGTACAGGGTGTTTGTATCAGCTCATGGTATGTGAGCCTGCCTGCTTGTATAGGGTGTTTGTAGTTCTCATGGTATGTGAGACTGCCTGCTTGTATAGGGTGTTTGTACGTTCTCATGGTATGTGAGCCTGCCTGCTTGTACAGGGTGTTTGTATCAGCTCATGGTACGTGAGCCTGCCTGCTTGCATAGGGTGTTTGTAGTTCTCATGGTATGTGAGCCTGCCTGCTTGTACAGGGTGTTTGTATCAGCTCATGGTACGTGAGCCTGCCTGCTTGCATAGGGTGTTTGTAGTTCTCATGGTATGTGAGCCTGCCTGCTTGTACAGGGTGTTTGTATTGTTTCACGGTATGTGAGCTTACCTGTTTATATTGACATTTTAGATGCATTACTTAGGTTATTAGAGGAGCGGCTGGCCAAGTGGCTAGAATGCCAGATTATCCTTCAGGAGATCCGAGTTCGAATCCTCGGTAAGGTGTGGAGTTTTCTTCTGTCGGGGGCAAAAAGAAAATCCTAACCTGCACAGTTCGCGGCGACTGCACTAGCCAGGCAGCCTTAATTCCTCAGGCCTAAGACCCCCCTGCCATACACCGCAAGGTACTATATTGGCAGTAAATGACAGTGACAGTTTTTTTGTCTTAGGTTATTGAGCATTTAAATAGTTTGCACTAAAAGAAAACAGACCATTCCAGTTTAGTCACTAATGTTGTAACCCCTATAATAGTTTGTTCTCCTGATGTTTGCTTCAGTTAGTCTCTTTTCATAACCATTTTCATTCCTTAGAATGTCTAATGGCTGATATTAAAACAATAAATTACAAATAAGATAAGTGCTGCATGGCAAGCATCAAAACAATATCAGACTATTAGTGGGGAGTCGTGACAGAGATCACAGGCTCATAAGGCACAGGGCTTGTCCTTAAAACAGGGTTAAACATATTTTCCTAGGATCATATGTATATACTGATACTACGTGTTCCCATGATCTCTTGGGTAGTGAGGTCAGATACTTAGCTCACTCATACAAGGGCAACAAAACAGATGGCTCAGTGTGCAAGTTGCGAATGTTAAAAATCTTTTGTCGTTTAGACATCACAAAGAGCAGGCCTTCAGGCTGATGTCCTGCCTACCCATGGGTAAATAGAGCACTGTACCTTTGATGGTATCTAACTAGAGGAAGCAGGTGCCAAAGTTGAACACATTGACCTTTGAGGTGTATAACTAGGTGTGACGCACTTCTCTCGAAAGGGGAACAAAAAAGAAGAAGATATACAATAGTCCAGTTCTCCTAACATTTACTTCAACTGGTCTGTTTTTATTGCTATTTTCATTTCTTAAAACATCTAATAGCTGAAATAAATAAAAAAAATCTGTTTTCAAACTTGAATATATTATTTGTTTGATATAAACAAAACATTTTGAAGTTTACAATTACTAAAAGTATTCACGTTCACAACAGGAGTATTCATTTTGTAACACTCTGCTACTTGATTTGTTGGCCTGCAAGTACCTGGAAACAACCATACATGACATATATATTATGTGCTTATGCGTGTGTCAGTCTGTCTTGTTTCTAATTCTTTTCTCTCTATCTCTCTCTCTTCCCCCCCCCCCCCCCCCCCCCCCTTTCCCCCCCTAAAATATTAAACATATCTGTTTGTCGAATATTCATTGATTGTGATAGACAAATGGTATTTGAATCTGCATTGGCCAGTTCTCAGTTCACAGTTTATCAGTTATCTCCTCATGGTGTTTAATAGCATAATGCATATATGATAATCTATCTTTTAACACCAGTTAGACAGTCTTGTCCTGACATGATTGTCTGTTACTGAAATGTACCTTGAACTCAGTCACCAATAGAGGGCTTTTGTTGTTGACAGCTGAAGAAGAAGACAGTTAGGGTCACTGACCACCTGAAGGAGAAAGTGATGTTACTGGAAACACAGAACACAGAGCTGGACCTGGAAAAGCAAGCATTGCAGTGAGTGGTTGCTTCATGTTTGTGAAATCTTTGTACCCAATAAGTGATACTATTGCCCATGTGTTACCAAGGCCCTTATTTGAAGAAAAGAGTAGTAACCTACCATACATGTCATAAGAGGCAACTAAGAAGGGTTGGTCCCAGGGCCGTTGTCTTACCTAGGATTGAAACCCGGGTTACATGATCATATTATAAAGTAGTTTTCTGCTCAAAATGACTACCACGTTATAGACAGAACAAATCATTATCCTGCGCCTCAGAACAGGACTCAATAGATTACGCAACCACATGTACACAAAATTCTAGATTGGTGAAACAGCCATGTGCACATGTGGATTGGCGTCGCAGGCAGCAGAGCACATACTCCAAGACTGCCCAAAATATAACATATCTAGGCAAACCTTCTGGCCTAGAGAGACGACAGTGGAAGATAAACTCTATGGACCGCTGTGTGAACTAAAAAAGACAGTTAAATTCATACAAGAAACAACATTGCAGTTATAGACATATTTCAAGCGAACGAAAGAAGAAGAGGAAGAAGAAAGTGGTTTTGTTTGTTAGGAGTTCATTTTACTGTTTCTTATTTATGAGTTTATTAACAAAAACAATTTGATGTCACCCAAGTACAGCTTCATTTAGAAAAGGCAAGTCAGAGAAAACAGTTTTACAACAACCAGCATAGAAAATATGGCAACATATGGATGGGCGCCTAGAACTAATTTGCAATGAGTAAAGAAGAAAATTGGGGCAATTGAACTTAAATGCAACAGAAAACATGTAAACATGGAAACCTGTAACAGAAAAGTTCTTAGAGTAATACTAATATAGACCAAGAAGAAGAAAAATGCTGACATTCTACAAGATCTGAACATGGAAAAATATTGGCTCATAAGCAGCACTGTGTCTCAGAAACTCAAATACTTTGATCATATTGAATGTGTGAGTGGCTTGGAGAGAACATGTGTGGACGGCATTGTTCCTGGAAGAAGATGTAAGGGTCGATCAGTACAAAGATGGACACAGGACATTGCAGACACCTTGAGCATGAGAGCAGGAGAACTGGCCAGGGGTTGAACACTTCAGTGGGGAGATGATAGTGCTGGTCTGCAAAGGACCTGCTATGTTATTTGCATATCCTTTACAGGACATAACAGTCAACCTCCGCATTTTTTTTCTGTTTGTGATTTCTTGGCAAGTTTACGTTCAGTATTTGCCACTGCTTTCTGAAAGATCGGCACATTTAACCATTGTATTAAAAACCAACATAAAGATGTCTGCTTCCAAATTGCCCGCAGCTGTGTTTTGAATGTGGTATGCATGATTAAAAATTTTGTCTATAACTTTTTTCACCACAGCCGGTGCAAAGGAGCTGCTATGTGATAATGACACAGAAGATGTTTTTGAAACCTGTTTTGTTGTTGTTGTTGTTGCATGGATAATATTTTGTAGTATTTAATTTGAAAAAGTGCATGACACAAAATAATGTAAAGATATAAATTCATTATTTTGAACTCATCATGCTAGTGATATAAACTCCATCCAGAGCAAGCATGACACTAGGCTTCTGATCATCAGAAGAGGTTCCCCTTCATCAAACGTTTCAGCCGCTTTAACCCTTTGACACTCTCTGTGAGCGAGCCCCATTGCTTGAAAGAAGAAAGTGGAATTGAGAACAAAATGTCCATATTGTTAAATGATTGTTTGTTTATGGTGGGACACAGATTGTCACCTTTCATTGATTTTACCAGGTAGCATATTTTAAACCTTAGAGAACTAAATTAGTAAAGTAAATCAAATAAATTATCCCTATTTACACCATGAGGGTTATTGGGTATATGGTGTTATCTTCATATTTTTAGACTTGTTGGTGATGTGGTTAATATCATGCTAGCCACCTTTACTTCCCAGGCCATTTCCTGCTACCCATTTTAGGCTGAGTAGACCTGGCAGCCCAGGTCCCTGAGAAACAAACATCCCCAGTGGATTTGAACATATAACTACCGTAACAGCAGACAAGCGGACTAGCCACTGCTCTACCATTACTCCAAGTTACTAAGTACATGCATAATGTTATCATGGTTTTATTAACTTTTATAGTTTTTTTGTTTTCAAACAGGAAATGTGTCCCAACAGAAAAATACAACAGACTACAGAAACAGTGGAAGAACTTGTGGCGCCGTCATCAGGAGTTCCGGGCCATTCTGTTTTCTGTTCCTTCCAACTGTACTAACTTCTCACAACAAAACAAAGTTCAGGACATATCTATACTCTTGAATCAGAGTGCCTTTGATAACGAATTGGTATGCATTTGATAATTGATCTCTAGCTTTATTAATTCTTCTGTCTCTTCTGAGTCTGGAATGTTCTTTGTTGATATTCCCTTCTTCTCCACTAATGTTCAACATTCAGTTCTTGTAAATCTAGTAATAGAAATATTGCAACATTGGGAGGGGTAGGGTGTGGGAAAAGGAAAGCTAACTGAGAAGTTGTGGTGTCTGTCTCAGGTTTGGAAGGTCTCGGGTTTGATCCCTGCGTAGGACTTTTGGTATCTGATGGAGCACACATATTCCTGGTCTCTTGGGTAGTGATATTGGAAACCTAGCTTTCTCGAATAGAGGACAAAATTAGAAGGTCCATTGTAGAGGTTGTGTACGCTAAAAGTCCCATGGCAGTTGGAAATTGCAAAGAGTATGCCGTAAGGCTAGCTGTCCTGGCAAAATTGTTAGAAAAGGTAAACCTACACACAGATACGAGGTTAAGTTAATAAGTAAGTCACAAATGGCTGTAGAAAAATAACTAACTGTGATAACAACTTGAAACCAGTTTATTTTTATACATACATTGTCCCTTTATTTCTCAACATAATTTCCACCAACATTGATGCATTTATCCCATCGTTTTATCAGTCCTCTCAAACTGGCCGCATAGGACTGCTTGCTTTGTTTTCATTTACCCGCTATCCCACAGAACTGTGTGACTTACTTATTGACTCACCCTCGTGACTTTTTTTTTCTACCCAGCTATGCACCGCTGTACGGGAAATCGCTAGGTGCTAAGTCCACTGAAAAACCACCATGGCGGGAGACATTTCGCGAGTGACGCCGAAGTTGAATGTGAAGTGAAAACGTGGTTTAGGAAACAGAGCACGCAGTTCTATGCAACTGTTTGGATTGATAAAACGAACGATGTCCTTAACCCCATCGCCAAGTGGCTGAGGTGTGATACACTTCCCTCAAAAGAGAAGTGTAGAAGTGGAAGAAGAAATATTTTGTGCATCACAGGATAAGGCAATACAATATGACACAAGAAAGATATGCTGAGATCCTGCCTGCAGAGAAACGACCAATAGAAACTGATATACTGCATCTCACAAAGATGTAGGCCAGGTGAACAATGCCAGTAAGACAAATCCCACTAGGAAGTGAAAGGAAAATGTGTAAACAAAAATATACACACAAATATTGAAATGCAATGGAAAGGTAAGAATAAATGTTAGTTAGTAAACGGGTCGTCCCCATTATGCTCCGTTTCTGTGCCAGTGAATATCACACAAAACGCTCCCCACTGCCCAATGTGAAAAGTGGAAAAAGACAGGAGCCTTGACAAACAACAGCCCGCACAGATACACTGTGCATAATGCCGCCGCCAGAATGTCAACATACCAGTCCCCCACGAAACACCCTGTTCATCTCTGATGGAATCAGCAGTCATTTTCCTATCTGAATGTTTCCTAGATGTTCACCCACAGTCCACGAAAATGCAGTTCATCGCTGATGGCAGTGGCAGTCAACCAGAAGCCCAGCCGCAATGCATGTCTGCATAAGGCAAAAACCGGTCAACTCTGGGACATAGCCACCTGCCATCACTCCGAACATGCAGTCACGTTCCAAAAAACCTCAGGCAGATTCTAAAGCATTTAGCACGAAACTCACAGCTCACAGTGTCGCACCACGCACTCAGTAGCAGGGCGACGGAACCATCAAGCCTCCTTAGTCGCCTCTTACGACATGCGTGGTAGGCTACAGTGTTGCTATTCTTTGCTTCCCTTATGGGCCCCGGCAACACACGGGAGAAGGTAAGAATAAATACATGAAATCACACCACATGTGTCCGACGTTTTGGCTATGACAATCTTTGTCAGGAACAGCAGAAATCAAAACATACATAATAGAAAACAAGACAATTATAAATGGTAAACAGTAATTGGCAAGTGGAACACGACGGGTGCACAAACTTCTCTTTTTAAATCAATGTGCCTTTTGGTCTTGTAACTTGAATTTGCTTGGTTCTGGCTTTATTCACTCTTTGTGTATCAAACAGCTCACCATGCATTGGCAAGTCGCTTAAAAGTTGACAGGGTCGACTTCATCGCACCGGGTTTTATCCCATATGGCTCGGTCTCTTTCCGCAGCGCGGAAAGCGTCGCACAAAGCATGAACTCCGTAGATTTTAGCGACGACCCACAGGAGTCTCCGAAACATTTAACTCGTAAACCGAAGGGTGCGGCCCGGAATCGAACCCACAACCTTCGGAGCACGAGTCAAACGGCTTGACTACTTCGCCACAGAGGCTCCCTAACTAACACTGTCAGTTTCCATTACTCCTTCAGTTTGTAGCAACTGTTATAATTGTTATTTCTTCAACTCATTTTGACCCATAGTATTATTATTTTAGTATGAAATTTGCATGGGACATCAATAATTAATTACAGAAGATTTAAAAGGGCTGTGTAAGCTACTTAGATAATATTCTCTGAGTATTGCAATATACATCCTCTGTTAATGAAAGGACATTAGCAAGCTGTATGTTTATTAGACAAAGCCAAGAGACAACTAAACTCCGAGAACTAAATTGCCTTTCTCACCATCTTTTCACTTTGTTTCAGGGGGCTGAATGGTCTCGAGGTATGGTGTCCGCCTCGAGTGCTAGAGGTCCCAGGTTCAAGCCCCTATGCTGGTCAGTTGGACTTAAATGTTGACTTCTCCTTCAGAAAGCAATGGCAAACTACTGAACATAAAACTGCTCACAAAATCAATCTCGGTTGATCAAAAGACATGCAATGTAACTGCAGTATTATCATGTCCTTGAAGCATTGTAATGTTATGTGTTTTCAACAGGAAGAGAGACATCAGGAAGACCTAAAAGTGTTGCGCATGCGGCTAGAAGCTCTGGATAAAACACAACATCAGCAGTTTCTTGAACTGGCTGATCTGTCTGCTACAGAGAAACAGGACAACGAGAAAGAAGTTCCAAAACCCAGCTTCAGTGACCAGATTTCTGTTAAATCTAATGAGTCTTGACGATCAGGTAATGGGTTATAGCTGATTCAGATCACTGTATTAGAAACATATCTCATTTTAATCTTCTTGCCTTTAACCATGGAATAACAAAGTAATCAAACTACTGTTGGACAGCAGTTCCCTCAGTTGTGTCTGGTCCATAGCCAGCGGATGTTACTTATTAAATCATCATCATCGTCAAAGTGCCCTGCCAACTGGCATAGAAGTTCATGTCTCTACACAGATCTCAGTATTCACGATCAACCCTGCTGATGATATTCCTCTATGCCACCATCTCAGTCTATCATTGCTCTTGATCTGCCACAGCATTTTTTCCCACTGATCTTTCTCTTTTTCACAATGTTTTCTTCTCACACTAGACCAGTGTTTCCCAACCTTTTTTGTGCTATGCCCCACCTAAGTCTTTCTAAAATTTGTTTGCCCCCCACCCCCCAACATATACATTATTAATATTCAAAAATTGAAATGTTCACTAATTAAACTTGAATGATCTGATAGGTTTTAGGAAGAAATCACTAAGAAATTATTGAGCAAACACAGTAAGTAAATTTTCAAAACATATAATGGAGATTCAAAACAATGTTTTCCCGTGATGAATTTGAATAACGAAGACACAAACAATAGATTGCACGATTTATTGCCTGGCATATTTCGCTGCATCTCGTCAGGTACATACTGCAGAAATCACACAACTTACGTGAATTAATTAGATAAATCCTTCAAACTGAAATATACACATGTTCGCACAGTAATGTCGATTGTCTACCACGGTAATTTTAAACTGACTAACATGTCTTTCTGCTTACACAAGGACGGCTTACGAAGGTTGATTAGTATAGCTTCAGCAAACTTTAACAATCGACTACTTTGTGTGTTGAACAACACACGGAAGGCACTGTCTCTTTCAACCACGTGAGCAGTCTCGAGCACATGTCTCCCGACCGATGAAGCCAGATTTTTCCGGTGTGTCGGCCTGCCTAGGCTACCATCTTCTGTGTGTAGTATTTTGTCCAACCAATTCGGAATATGTTCCGAAACCCTGCAATGTAACTGTCGCTCAGTTCTGCCTATGTAGATGGCCTCGCATCTGCATGTAAATTGGTAAATACAATTTGATTTGGCGTACAAAGCTACAGGTTCTTTTACTGCTGGGACTGGGATCGGTGTGTTTCGGTACCTGATGACTAGAGCTGCAGCACAGAATGTTCGCTCGACTGCTGTGGTGAGCCGGTCCCGCAGACGTTGCATTACGTCATCTCCTCGGAAGGTTAGCTGGATGAATACTTTGAGTTTAGGGACTGTAGTTACTTCTGATTTCGGTTTGGGCTGTTGGCAGTGGCGCTTTATAAATCCTGTGGAGTACCCATTCAGGTTTAAGGCATTCTTCAGAGTTTTAAATTCCTCTGTCAGTGTGTCCTGGGTGCATATCTTCCTAGCACGGTCAAACAGGGTCCGTACTAAGCCCCGTTTGTACTGGACAGGTGCGAAGCTCTGAAAATTTAAGTATTGGCCAGTCCATGTTTCTTTGCGGTACACCGATCTTTGAATTGTGCCGTCTGCTCTACGTCTCATTAGAATATCTAGAAACGGCAACGCTTCGTTGTGTTCGTGTTCCATAGATAAAGAGATGTTTTTATGTGTCTCGTTCATTGTGGCCTGGAACGACGTTGCTTGTAGCTCGTCTGTGGTGATAATTAGTATATCGTCCACGTAACGACGGTAAAAGGCCAAGTTATTGATTTCTGAGGATCTCTTTTCTTCTAAGTGTGCCATGAAGATGTCCGCTAGAATAGGTCCAAGTGGGCTCCCCATGGCCACTCCGTCAATTTGGCGGTATGACTTGTTTAGAAAGTTGAATTGTATGTTGGCAGTACATAATTTTAATAGCCTCTCTAGAATAGCTGATGGTATGCCTAGTTTTAGTTGTTTGTCTCTAATGCGTTCGCTTATTATATTCACGGTCTCATCTAATGGAACGTTGGTGAATAAAGAGGCAATATCCATGGATGCCATGTGTTTGTTGTTTATGTCCATAGTATCCAATAATTCCACCAGTTCGAATGTATCCCTGAGTGTTCTTGGATCGAAGGACTGTCGTACTGGCTTTAAAATTTCAGCTAGCCATCTCGCCATTCGGTGTTGTGCCGAGTTAACCATGGAAAGGATCGGTCTTAGTGGGATGCCGGGCTTGTGAAGCTTGGGTAGACCGTACATCTGAGGTGTTTGGGAGCCACGCGGTGTGAGCGTTTTTGCAGTGGCCTCACTGATGAGTCCTGCATTCACAAGTGACTGGATTTCTTTCCTCATTTTTGCATCCAGGTCCTCCGACTTGTTGACTGTTTGCTCTACTCTGAATTTAGATGCGTCTGATAATATATCATCCATTTTTCTCTGGTAGTCTGATATGTCCATCAGTACTGCACCACTCCCTTTGTCAGGTTTCAATATTACAAGGGTTTTGTTGGCCTTTAACGCTTTTAAGGCAGAAAGGTGTTCGTTGGTCAGCGGACATGTTTGTTTAGAGGGGGTTGTGCGATACTGGTGTTCTAAATCTACCAGTTTGGCCTTCAGCCACCCGACTGACTCAGCAGAAGTAGGTGATAACTTGGAGACTTGATCAAACAACATTTCAAATTGTGCTTGCGACTCAACACGATTAATGTGTTTGGGCTTTATGCAGAATTTTAATCTGTATGCAAGGGCCTCAGTTTCAATGTTGTTGAGTACGTACGACGATAAGTTCCTCACATACTTCTCTGGGTTGTCTAGTACTGACGTTGTTATCTTTTCAGTGCTCAGTGATTTATGGAGAACTGAAATTCAAGTACATAATAATTTTAATGAAAGATTTTTCTATATTATTTTAATTATTAGTAATTATTTATTACTTAAATTTAGTGAGATCCTTGCGCTTGATGCATACTGCAAAGTCATTTTATGTCAGGTTCCAATTTAGTTAACTTCAGTCTCAAGTCTGCCCGTTTTGTTATATCTAGCCGATTTTTTCTATTTTCGAATTGCCCCCCTATCAAATTGCCCCCCATGTGGGGCGTGTGCCCCACGTTGGGAAACACTGCACTAGACCATAGAATTCTGTGTTTCTCTGTCTTCTAGTTGTATATAATGTTCTACTCTTTCATCTAGTTCTATATAATGTTCTACTCTTTCTTCTAGTTGTATATAATGTTCAGCTCTGTCTTCTAGTTGTATATGTTCTACTCTTTCTTCTAGTTGTATATAATGTTCTACTCTTTCTTCTAGTTGTATATAATGTTCTACTCTGTCTTCTAGTTGTATATAATGTTCTACTCTTTCTTCTAGTTGTATATAATGTTCTACTCTTTCTTCTAGTTGTATATAATGTTCTACTCTGTCTTCTAGTTGTATATAATGTTCTACTCTTTCTTCTAATTGTATATAATGTTCTACTCTTTCTTCTAGTTGTATATAATGTTCTACTCATTCTTCTAGTTGTATATACTGTTCTACTCTTATTAGCCTCTTCCAGGTAATGGTTAGTTATTTTGGCAGTACAAGGTAATCACAACATTTATCTCAGTAACCACATCTCCATTGCTTCCAAGGTCTTTCTTATTTGTTCATTCACGTTCCATGATTCACTGCCATACATCAAAACAGGTTCTATATAACATTTCAGTACTCTCTTAAAATCAATGTTAGTAACTTATTGTGAAAGATACTTTTTATTTTATGAAAAACAGCTTTTGCTTGACCTACTCTGCTCTTAATTTCTGTTATGCATCTGATGTTATGATTACTCCTACGTATTTCAGTTACATTACTGACAGACCATTTTTTAATATTACTACATCCACAAGTTCAACTGTTGATAAAACAGTTGAATGGTCATTTTTATAGCAAGATGCTTCACTTCATAGTTTGTGTAGTTTTCACCACAGAAATAACAGAACTCAAAGGTGCCAGGTTCTCAAGGTAGACGCCATATCTGACAAAACAGTAGACCTAGAAAACTTAGTCATCTGTGTGAGCCTGAATTGCTGATTCTAGTCAGCTGTCTATGGTTCCCTAGGTAAAAGCTACTCCCATAGCAGATACTGACATTGGGAATGTGAAATGTCAGACTATGACATTATTCCAGGCCATGACATATGAGGTGGAGTGGCCAGTTCCCTTCCTTATCACATGCCCTTCCCATACAGTTCTGAAAGGACTTTGGAGGACTCTGACATCAGTGAATCCACATCATTGCGCAGAATGAGAGACTCGGGAGTAAGAATTGGCACGGCCAGACACAAGAGCACATGTGGAGAATGAGGGGGTCTTGTCAACCAACACAGAACTGTCAGATGCTGATGCATATGTTTGGGGGAGAATCTGAGCACCTATGGACTTGTCCAGAGTGCAAGGATGAAGCATCAACAGGATAATAGGTAACAATTCTGAAAATTGTCAGAAGCTTACCATTAATATTCTACTGTGGGTGGTTTTTGAATTGTTTAACTTAAAGGAAATGTTGCCTGTTATGTTCAACTATTGAGGTATTTTTAACAGGGTTAACAGCCATGGGATTTCATATACCATTGATTGTGTTCATCTGCAGGGTGCAAACAAGACATGGGACTTCAGTCTTCACACTCGATTGATGCTGGTGTCTTCTGTAAAGAACATTAAGATTAAGTTTGGAATATGGGGATCTGTTGTTCATGTTAGTTCCCATTTGTGATTGGATATATTTTATGATGTGTATGTTCACTACTGGTCACCATGGTAGACTAGTGGCTAAATGCTGACCTGCTGGCCCAGAGGTCATGGGTTCAAAACCACATCATGGTGAGTTTGTAAAATTGACCTGGGTACCAGGGAATGTCTTGGGAAGTGAAAATGGTGGGTGTGATACTGGACACATCTCCCACCGAATGCCTATTGGTCTATACAAATATGTGAATGCCAGAAACGTGTGAAAGGGTCCTTTGCTTACTTTCCTAAGTTCATTACTACAGTCAAGTAAAGTTTATTAAAAAAATGAAAGTTAAGGTCTCTAGTCCATGCTTTGAGGTGTATTAGTTACATGGGTCTATCCCCATATTTGTATAATTGGCTCATGACCTGTGATGTGGTCAGTATCATGCCAGCCACCATTCAGAACATTTCCTGGAACTCATGTTGGGTTGTCTCAACCTGGTAGCCCAGGTCAAGGTTAATAAAAAAAGCCCCTGCTCCAGTGGAGATTTCAACACATGGCTACCAGGCAAGTGATATTCACTGCACTACTACGGCCTCCGCTAGTATCAGGAAATAGTTTTAGTTTAATCCTTCCGTCCATTGATATGTCTGTGTGCGTCTACTTATATATTTATGCATGTATTGATATTATCTATATGTATCTTTTCATATACCTGTTTATATCCATTTATCTGTGCGCCTTGCGTGCATATGTGCACACATGAACACTTATTCTAATTTTAAAAATCACATTTTATTTTATTGATTCCCATAACTTAGATTTTTAACACTAGTAAACATTGATTATGTCACTTATAACTGGATGGAGCGACATGGGACAGTGAAGAATAGGACAGCTTGGAGTGAGTTTGCTGGAGGGGATAAAGGGCAACAGAAGACAGGACTATTTCAATTTCACTGAAACTATCTGTTACTGCTCTCATCACCTACTGAATCATAGAGGAGATTTTTAGCTCAGTGCACAAACTCTGTAACATCAACAAAGATCCTGCTGTGGACACATCAAAATCCACACATGCTGTAACTGTTCCTGGATTCTGAATGAATACACAATATAACTAGAAAGCTCAATGAACAGAAAAAGACACACAAATACAAGCAAATGTCTCCATCAAAGTCTTTATCAGTGATAATAAAATTATAACACTTAGCTGGAAAGCTGAAGTACTGTGACAATCCCAGAAAAGTAATCCAATAAGGAAATAATACTTCAGTTTTGCAGCTAGGTATTTTTGCTTATTGATCAAGTCTCTGGTTGAAATGTTCACTCGTATCTTTGTATTTTTCCCTCCAAGTTTTTTATTTTGTGATTGTTGGCATGTGAGGTGCTTTTGGTATTCCAGCAGTATCTTGCCAAACATTCATTAGGCACTCACTACAAAAAGTATCTTTAATAATAATAATAATAATAATAATAATAATAATAATAATGTGATATATTTAATATTACCTGTGTTTCAAGCATCTTACTATTTGTTGAATATAATATTAAATTAAATGTTCAAGCGCACACTTTTACTATATTTAATTGTGAGTTTCTAACACAACTTAGATAAGCATAGCAGGCTGCTCTCATTTTTCGTTGGTCTGATCACCAATGACATTTCCATACATATTCATTTCTGTAGTGTTTTTATAAGTAAGTTTCAACTCATTCTATAACAACGAGTAACTCATCCTTCATTAATCAGATGCTCCTCACTTGACTCAGTTCCAGAGAGTTGTTACTTTTATCTACTCTTTCCTAGTCTTAGTTTAATTGTTATCCTTGTTACTTCAACTGAATCAGTCCAAGGGTTACTGTGTTGAAGTGATCATTGCCTTGCACTCAGAGGGCCATGAGTTTTGTTTTCGAACTCTGTCATTCTGTTCTTCATTCCTCTTTCGAAAGGAGTGTGTCACACAAAGTTATGCAGCTCAGAAGTCAGTGTGTCCGACTAGCATGCCCTTGTGGAAGGTTTGACAGAGTGTGGAAGGTTTGACAGAGTAACAGTTTTGCCACATAATTTGACTTACGTCCTACTCTGGGAAATTTCCATCTGCCATGAGATTTTTAACCTGCCCAATCAGCGCATGAGGGGGCCTCCTGTTGTGAGCCCTTATCTGAGAAGGCTAGGTATCCTATCTCCATACTCAAGGGATCAGGTAGTTGTGTCCTATCATAACATACCAATGGTTCATGGGAAACTGCTCAGCCCTCTGAGACAGACACTAACCTCTCAGGCGCAGCTCCCTCATCATCATTCTGTTTGTGAGTGCAATTTTTGCCAGACACCCCTGGGGGTTATTGCCGAAGTCCTGAAATTCATGCTCTGTGTGGCACATCTGGCAGGCAGTTAGGTGATCAATCCACATGGAATCAAACTCGCTGTAGTGAAGTCGAACGCTTTTTTAAAACCCATTTGCTGCCAGACACTTGTTACACTAACTCTTTCTGACACTGTGTGTTATTATTTTGAATTTTCACTACCTGCTAATTGGTCAAGCACATGGTGATCAATTTTGTGGGGATGTCTCCTGTGCAGAAAGCTAAGCGGTAAACCATCTTCTAGAATAGAAGCTTGGTGTGTCATCCACTTTGTTGAGTAGATGGAGATTAGTGTCTATTTCCCATTCCTCCACTTCATCTCCTCTGTTGTCAGTATCTGGGTACACCATCTTTCTGAACGGCTATTAAAGTCTCCAACAATAATGCAGTTAGTGTCAGCTATTTTCATGTTTGAAATGTAAGGTCCTTATCAGCTGGGCTATCCATCCATCCATCATGTGCCATGCCAATAAGCGTGGGCGGTCATGTTCTGCCATCTCACTCGATCACCAGAGTCGTGGATCAGTTCCGTGTTCCTGTCTCGACCATGCCACCTGGCTAAGCCATCCAGATATTTACTTCTAGGTCTTCCCCTTGGTCTCTTCCCTTCGATCTTGCCAGTTGTCACCACGTTCTCCAAGTCATTTCTTCTCACTAACATGCCCAAAAAATGTTGACTGTCTACATCTAATGTCTCTAATCAGTTTACGATCTTCGTTTGTTTCTTGAAAGACTTGTTCATTCGTTTTTCTGTCTGTCCATGGTATTCTTTGCATTTTCTTCAGAAACCACATTTCCACAGCCATCAGATGTTTTTCAGCTTGGCTGCTCATTGTCCACACTTCACATCCATACAAAAGTACAGGTTCTATGTAGCACTTCAACACTCTTTTTCTCGTTTCAATTGAAATCTTTTTATTGGTCCACATGTTTTTCATCTTGCAAAAACGCATTGGCAATTCTTGTTCTAATCTCTTCAAGGCATCTCCCGTCAGATATTATGACTTTTCCGAGATATACAGATTGTAAATTCTTAATTTCACGTCCTATGATTTCTGTTTGGTTGTCAGAGATCACAGATACTTCACTGCAAGGTATTGTGTTTCATGTAAGTATCAGAACTCCTCCTTTGTGTCCAGCGCAGTCGAGACGTGTGGCCTGATATCCTCTGACTGAGAATCTGTGATGGGCATTGAAGTGTGTCTCTTGAATGCATGCCGCATCTATTCTATCTTTATGAAGACGATTTGTTAGAGGGATTTGTTAAAAACTCTTTCAGCATCCCACTGTAGTATGTTGAGTGTCCGGGGTGTTTGGTCAATAGCTCTTATCCTACTCCTCTGTGCCTTGACTCCCAGCACAGGGAAGGTGACCACCAGTAGTATTGGGTGGAACCCCCTCGAGGCAGAGGGCCCGGCACTAGATGGGACTTCATGGGATTAGCACCATTTTGATTTATTTTGATTTGTGATATCACGGATTGATTATGTTACGTTGCACTGTTTTGTCAAGCCCATGGCTGAGTACATCCGATTTCGACAAGCATTTTTCGGGTTTGCTCTCCCTAGCCTTAGACTGTCCCCAGTCCACCTGCAAGGCAGCAGGTGTGTGTCTTGCTTCGTCTAGTTCCTATCCCTTGACCTGTCCGACATGGCAGACCATACCAGTAGCTGTGTTACTGTCAGCATAGCTCTTGGGGGTCATTGGAGCACTCAAACCTCTCTACCTCAGTAAGGTGGAGACACAACAGAGGGGGGTCCTTAATATTTGAAGCTCTTTGTTTTTCTGAGTGCACCATAAAGATGTCTGCTAGAATGGGACCTAGAGAACTTCTCATGGCTACTCTGTCAATTTGCTGGTACGATTTTGTAAAGAAAAATTAATGTAATATTATATGTGCACATCAGTAGTAATTTCTTTAATGTGGATGTCAGTAGGCCTAACTTTTGTTTCTTTTCTTTTATGCGATCACAGATAATCCATGGGAATGTCAGTGAAAATAGTAATATCTGTTGACACCACATGCTTTAGTGTAAGATTGATTTCCAGTAGTGTGACCAGTTCAAATTAATCTTTTAATATCAAGGGGTTGAATGATTGTCACACTTGTTTAGCAGTTTCTGCAAGCCATTTCCTTATCCTATGTTGGACAGAGTTGAGCATAGATTAAATTGGCCTCAGTGGTACCCAAGGTGTCACAATCCTTGCTAACAGATAGAAGTGGCTGTGGTTAGGTTTAGGGTATGTCTTTATGAATACTATGCAGTAATACTTATAAACAGCTATTATGCACTGGAGAACACCGCCTTGCGTACACACATTATCTTTATTAATTATAAATGAACATGATGAAAATGCACTATCCCAGGAACAGTCTGAAAACCGATATATATAATATATATATATATATATATATATATATATATAATATATATATATATATATATATATATATATATATATATCCCAGTTAACAGCAAAGGGATTCCTGCAAGCAAGAACATGACAGGTGTACAACTCCATCATACCCTGGAAAATACATACTCCATCAATTCTCAGCACAGATTTCCCTCCCCTCAGTGGTCAGCCCCTCAAGCTCAGACCACTATCGTATGTCTGAACTCCCAGACATATCTCATAGACAGGTTAGGTTACAACATTTAGTAATCCTAACTTAAGTCCGGTCTCCCTGGCTGAGGAGTTAGCAGCTTCCTCAATAACCCCAAATACTCACATGGTTGACGTGAGCGCACGAGAACTTGAAGGGGTTCTTCTTCTTCTTCGTTCATCCGGAGTTTTTTTCAGGATGTGATTGCGTTGTGCCTGTTTACAGCAGAGCTGCGTTCTTGCGCCGTTAGGCCGACACATCCGACTTCTGCGGGCATTTGTTGACCGGGTTAACCTTCCCGGGGGTTTCTTAGGACGTTTGACTCTCACTGTTGTGGTGTTATCCCCCATCCCAGCTGGTCCATATAGAACAGCCAGAGATCCTGGTCAGCCCTCAAGGGAAGGCAGGGGCAGACCATGGGCATTCCCCGCCATCCAAGGAGGCTTCCATAATTGCAGAGCCGATACATAGCGCTCTGGTACTGGGCTCACCCAAGGAATCGTCACGTCCTGCACATGGCTGCTTAGCCTCACTTCCGTATATTGGGCCTTCCGTTCACCATAGGCTGTTCTTCCGGAAACCAGAAGTATGCAGTCTGCAGATGACATCCACACAGTGAGCTTTCGATTCGGACTTTCCATGTAATGGATTTGCTATCCAAGCAATATTCCATTTCGTGCCACTAGGACACTTTTCCACCTTTTATGAAGTCCACACAATGGGCTTTTGATTCAGACTTTCCACATAATGGATTTGCTATCCAAGCATTATTCAGCCACACATCTCATCCCTGATAAATAGTAGATAGGATGACACATTCCCTACCATCTCATATCTAGTAGATAATAAATACAGGACAGGGTCCCTTCCTAAGGATGGTAAAGTTCCATACCTCCTATGAAGATCCTTAAGAGTAATGGTCTAGATCATCTTTCTTAATCACAATCTGTCTCATCAGAAAAGTAGATAAGCATATCAGGATATCTCAGGTAAGTATTCTATGCCACCTCCAAGGTTAATGGAAGATGCTCAGACTGCAATGGTAACTAACCTGAAATACTGAATTAAAGACCAGACAAACAAAAGAGTTTAGTGTTCTTGTGTTTGTCGCTTTCCGCCTTTCTGCCTCGGATACCTGGATTTCTGTTGTGTATGTGTATATAAAGACAATCATCACATGATTACATTCCTTTGGCTGCTTAGGAATTGTGTCAAATCCACCATCCCAAACAATCTGGTTCCGATGACAGTATAGAGACAATAGAAAGATAAGACCCGCCTGACAATTATTCCTTTCTCATCAAAGGAAGAATGGAGTCAGACAACACTGATGAAATACCCACGTGTTACATGAGTGGGTGTCTCCCCACTGCTACACTGGCCCAGGTTAAATCCCTAGTAGGTGTGAAGATATCTTTCCCCCTTCGGACTAAGCCCAGTTAAATAACAACAGGTCTATGTGGCGATAATTACTTCACAGCTTATAGCCTCCTACATATTTGGGTTTCACTGTAACGAGAAACGCACGTGGTTCTCGCGCGCCACACGAGGCTGACTGACAAATACTTGTTTCCTAAGCCACCTGATGATGATTGAAATGTACTAATGTCACCTCATCCATTAAGGGAATCAAATTAAAGCGCTGTTCAAGAGGAATTCTTCTGTCAGAACAATAATTCCCTCATGTACCCAATTATTGAGATACCACGTCGAATGTATTAATAATTCGCTTCAACCAGACTGTTCCACTGAGATGGCTCGCACAATACATTCCGCCTTGTCTGCTGAACACTGACCTCCGCTTAATCTAGGTCAAAACACAGGCTCACTACACTGGCTAGCCTGCATGGTCAATACTTAACGTACAGCTGGTGTCCCCTGACCCGAGGTCAACTTGTACTTGTACATCTCGGTCAGAACACAGGCTACGGCGCGCAACCTCCCGGCCTGGTCAAGAATTAACCCACAACTGAAACAAACTTTAGTTAAGCGACGCCAAGTATAAAAGTGTGTTACCATTAAAACTTAGGAACAACTATACAACAGACAGCGACCGGTAGGTTCATCAAGCTTTGGGCTGTAGGTCCACTCTCTGGATACCCAAAGGTACAACATGATACAGCTGGTCAAAGACACGGCCTCTCGTCTCAAGGACAACAATGTCACCACTGTAGATCAATCCCTGATTCCATAAGAGTTGCATAGATTACATCTGGTGGACACGGCCGTGAAAGGATAGCTTCAACAGAAACAACTTCCGCTGTAGAACATTCTCCGGCTCCCTGTGATGCCAATTATACAGCTGGCTATAGAAGCGGCCTCCCTTCTTGATGATTGGCTACCGAATGGCCTTTTCGAGTCAGGTCCCGGAAGGACACACTCACGGAACCTGCCGAAGATCTCCGAGCATTACCTCACGAAAGTGAAGGCAACTCAGCATTCCCCGAGTTTTATCTGAATGTGCGATTTACAACAGAAAAAATCTACGCACACTCAAAGAGTTGAGTGATGATTCTCGGGACCCGTGAAGTTCATAACAATCCCGATACATAACATCTCAAGGACCCAGAAGACGGTGGAGAGATAATATATATACAGACCTACAAACACTTGGAATCAACGACTGGCAAGACAGGGTCAACCAGAGAGACGAATGGAGACGGATTGTATCTGCAGCAAAGAACTTCAATGGCTCGGAATGCTGAAGAAGAATATATATATATATACACTCACGGAACCTGCCGAAGATCTCCGAGCATTACCTCACGAAAGTGAAGGCAACTCAGCATTCCCCAAGTTTGATCTGAATGTGCGATTTACAACAGAAAAGATCTACGCACACTCAAAGAGTTGAGTGATGATTCTCGGGACCCGAGAAGTTCATGACAATCCCGATACATAACATCTCAAGGACTCAGAAGACGGTCCTAACTCTTTTTTTTTTACTCGGAAATCCCCCCTCACCCGCCTTAAAATGTGGACTAGCCACCGAGACGGGGTGGGACAGAGTGGGTACTGTGTTGTCCCTCTGAGACTCACTTGCGTTTCGCGACAGGAGTATATACAACATTAAAATCCGAAGCTCTTCATCTGGTACTAGTTAGGTGTGTATGTCATTCCCTTTAGCTGGCAGTGCCACATTTTTGTAAAACAATTGGCAGTCAATGGGTGATGTGGTCAATAGCGCACACTTCGCCTTTACTTTCCAGAACATTTCATGGTGCTTAGTTTCGGCTGAGTCAACCCGGGAGCAATAGTGGGGACTCAATTACATGATCTACGGGCTAACCATTAGCTATCGTGCGTGCTCTCGACGGCCTGTGCACTTGGTAAGCGAAATTTAAGGGGAAACAAATACCTCTTTTTCATGGGAACATAATATTCATTTTATTGTTTGCAAGGGACATAACTCACACAACGTTTTTTTTCTACAGAAGCAATTAGTTGCATTAATTGTTAAATGTTTAATATAATGACACCACTTATTCACAGTTAACACAATAATTTGACATCCTAAAGTTTCACATACTTTTACTGCTAAAAATGAATAAAATGTACTTGTTAATGCAATATATACAATGTTACAACACTGCAAGCTCCGTGCACGATGTTAACGACTGTCCCCCCAATGGACGACGTGATTTCTGGTTTCTCTTCACAACGTATAAATTAATTTCTTCACTAGATTTTCCTGATGATCCATACTTCGTATTCCCTTCTCGGCCTTTTGGCTAAGATCAAGTGTATTTGCTGGCCCCCGACAGTAGTGCGTTTGGTCTGGTCGGAGGCCGGGATGATCATTCTCGGTCCCTTGGCTAAGATCAGACGCATTTGCTGCATCCCTCCAGTAGTGCGCCTGGTCTGGTCGGGGGCCGGGTGATCCACAAAAAAAACCTCACATAAGCATCACTTTAAATGTGGGCCCGGTGGACCACTGTGGGCAATAGCTCACAGTGGGACTAAGGGTCCACGCCAAAAACAGGGGGAGGCGGGGAACCAGCTAGTCTGGGATGACCGCCAAACCCAATAAAAAAAAAAAAAAAATATTGGGTATTCCGGTATAATGGCGACGCGATGACTCGTTGTCTTGAGGGAGACGCTGTTCAGTGTTTTTTCTGTGGATTCCCTATGGAAATTCCCGTGAAATTCGTGTGGATAGTGTTTTTCCTTTGGATTATGTGATGTTTTTTCGTGTTCGTTAATTGGAAGTGTTCAAAAGAAGCCACGGAAGGCAGGTGGTGGATGAAATTATGAGGGCAGCCGACAGATATTTGTTGGTTATGGTCTCGAGTTTCGCGACGGCAAGCTTTCTCTCTTTCGAGAGACACTGATTGCGGTCACCCGGCCAGTATGGTCACTGCCATAGAGGAAAGCAACGGCAAACTACCTCTTTGAAATTGCCTAGTTTATTATGATTCGCTTAAAGACTGATCATCGCAAGACAAGGACAGAGACATTAAAATTAGGAACATGGAACGTTAGGACGTTAAACAACGACGGAACATTAGAGAACATAACACAAGAAATTCAAAGAGAAAAAATTAATATATTAGGTATGTGCGAAACGAGATGGACAGGAGCAGGCATCAAGATACATAAAGATTTTAAGATTATTTATTCTGGAGGTGAGGATCGACATAGGGGAGTGGCAATAATTTTGGACCGGAAAACATCAACGTCTGTTCAGGGATATTGGGCCGTGTCGGACAGAGTATTACTAGTTAAATTGAGTGGCAGACCTTTTAACATAAATGTTATTCAAGTATATGCCCCAACAGGAGAGTCTAGTGAAGATAGTGTAGAGGAATTTTATAATGACATAGAGTCTGCCTTAAAGAAATGTAAAAATTCAGAAATAAACATCATAATAGGGGACTTCAATGCAAAAGTAGGAAATCAAGGGGATAGATACACAGTAGGAAACTATGGTTTAGGAGAGAGAAATGAAAGAGGATACAGACTAGTAGAGTGGGCAAAAGAACAGGAAATGATTGTAGGAAACACCTGGTTCAAACAACACCCTAGAAGATTATGGACATGGAGGAGTCCTGATAGCAGGATTAGAAACCAGATTGACTACATTCTCATTAGCAGAAGATTTAGAAACGCCCTAACAGTAGCAAAAACAGTTCCCAGTGCTGATTGTTATAGTGACCACAGATTACTCACAGGAACATTGAGGATAAAGTTGAAGAAAGTCAAGTATACAACAGGGAACACTAAATATGATTTGTGTACATTGAGTAATGACAAGGAAATACAAAACAAATTCAACATAGAAGTACAGAACAGATTTGAAATATTGTCTGATCTAGAGATCCTATTCCAGGATGTGGATGATCAATGGGAAATGTTAAAGAATTCAATCAATGTGGCTGCAGAAACAACTATTCCAAAATTAAAGAAGGTGGGTCGTAAGAAATGGATGACTGAGGAAATTTTACACTTAATGGAAACAAGAAGACTCAACAAAAATAATCCTGCCAAATATGAAGAAATTCACAGACAAGTCAGAATATTATGTAGGAAGGCAAAAGAATCATGGCTTGAGGAAAAGTGCTTAGAAATTGAAAAACAACACAACAGTCAAAATACCAAATTAGTGCACAAAAGAATTCAGGAACTTACTAATAAAAGAACAAGTACATCAACAGGCTGTCTAAAAACTAAAGATGGCAAAATCATAATAGAAAAAGATCAGATTCTACATGTATGGACAGATTATGTGAAAGACCTGTATAATGATAACAGAGAGGAACAGTATGCTATTAGATTTAATAATGAAGGACCAGCAATTTTAAAGATGGAGGTTCAAAATGTTCTTAAGCATATGAAAGCTGGCAAGGCCCCCGGTGCAGATAACATCACAACAGAAATGATTAAAGCTTTAGAAGAATTTGGACTAGAGCAAGTCACTAGACTGCTGAACACATTATATGATACTGGAGATATACCTTCTGAATTATGTAATTCTGTATTTATTGCAATCCCAAAGAAATCAGGAACCTTAGAATGTGATCAACATAGAACAATTAGTATAATGAGTCACATCACAAAGATTTTGTTACGAATTATCATGCAAAGAGTGAGGAAGAAAATACAACCTGAAATAGGGGAAGAACAATGTGGTTTTGTAGAAGGAAAGGGTACAGTAAATGCTGTGTATATGCTGCGAACAGTTATTGAACGTGCTTTAGAAGTAAACAAGGATATACATCTTTGCTTTATTGACTACACAAAGGCTTTTGATAGAGTTAGACATGTCAACATTGTGGATATGCTTGCAGATCTACAAATTGATGGGAAAGACATTAGACTTATAAAAAACATATATTGGAAGCAACAAGCTGCCATAAGAATTGATAATGAAGTAGGACAATACCAACCTATTAAGAGAGGTGTTAGGCAGGGATGTGTAATGTCTCCAGATCTTTTTTCCCTATACAGTGAAAATATTTTCAGAAATGTAGAAGACCTAAATGGAATCAGCATTGGAGGACGAAACATAAATAACATTAGATATGCAGATGATACAGTATTGATTGCAGACAATGCACAGGATCTGCAACAATTAGTAGACGCTGTGGTTGTACACAGTGAGCAGCTGGGGTTGGAATTAAATTGTAGGAAGACACAGGTTATGGTCGTCACTAGGAAGAACGAAGTACCACAATGTAATATACAAGTAAATGGGAATATTCTTCAACAAGTGAATCGGTTCAATTATCTCGGAACAGTCATAACATCTGATGGCAGATGCCTTGAAGAGATTAGAACAAGAATCGCCATTGCGAAAGTAGCCTTTAGCAAGATGAAAAACATTCTGACCAATAAAATGATGTCAATTGAAACGAGAAAAAGAGTGTTGAGGGGATACATAGAGCCTGTTCTTTTGTATGGATGTGAAACTTGGACAATGTGCAGTCAAGCTGAAAAACATCTGATGGCTGCAGAAATGTGGTTTCTGAGGAAAATGCAAAGAATACCATGGACAGATAGAAAAACCAATGACCAAGTACTACAAGAGACAAATGAAAATCGTAGATTGATTAGAGAAATTAGACGTAGACAGTCAAAAATTTTTGGACATGTTATGAGAAGAAATGGACTGGAGAACTTAGTGACAGCTGGCAAGATCGAAGGGAACAGACCAAGAGGAAGACCGAGAGGAAAATACCTGGATGGCTTGGCCACATGGCATGGACGAGACAGGAACACTGAGCTGATCCACGACTCTGGTGATCGAGTGAAATGGCGAATCATGACCGCCCACGCTTTCCGGCATGGCACATGATTGATATTGGGTTTGTGTAATGGTAAGATATACCTTGAAAAAATTTAACAGTTAACAGTGTGTTATACCTAAGAACACGAGAGCTTTAAGATATGACTGGAACAACTATGAAGTATAAATACTGCAGGTATATAAAAACATGATTATTAAGATATGCCTTCACATTTCCATTTGATGTATTTCATTGCTTTGAAAATATTTACTGAAGTTTTGATCATGTTTGAATCTTCCGGGCCAGACCTGGAACCCACTTTTGCAGTAACAATGTAGTAACAATCTCCAATCTTTGGGGGCTTCTGGGTTAAATGATGTGAAATTAATTCTGCGTTCGTGAGAGTTAAACTTGGTTATGTGCTTAGTTTCATGAGAGTGGAAATAATTTTAAAGATTGTGTTGTACCTTTTATCTCTGCCATTTGTGATCATAGGAAATGATTTTGTGTGTACTTTAAAGAGCTCTGAGAGATTGGGAGTGTGGTTTAAAGAGCTCTGAGAGATTGGGAGTGTGGTTTAAAGAGCTCTGAGAGATTGGGAGTGTGGTTTAAAGAGCTATGAGAGATTGGGAGTGTGGTTTAAAGAGCTCTGAGAGATTGAGAAGATTATGTTTGATGGGTGTTTACAGATGTCTGTTATTGGTTACATTAAATTTATCATTAAAACTTCAAAAAAAAAAAAAAAAAAAATAGATTCTCCACTAGAACTCTTTCTTTTCACAAAGTATTCGCCTCCATTACATACACAACGTATAATTCTTTGGCAGTCTTTTGTCAACAGCCGAGACAACTCATTCAGTATTTCTGATGATCGTTGTCAAAGAATTATTTTGAATCTTAAAGTTGACCGTTGTCAACGGAAACATTTCCGACTTTTAAAATCGTAAGACCTGTTATTGTGTAATTTTTTCCGGATTTTGTGGTGATATTCGTTGGATTTGATATTCTGGATATTTCCCCGGAATTATTATATGGAACACAAAATTTCAATATGTATTCGAATATCACTGAAGTCGGGATCTCGATAAATGACTACGATGTCCAGCTACTCTACCAGTCCGGAACGATAGTGTGTTCCATAACTGGTCCCGGGGCGGCTGCGAAAGCAACACCTGCACTTATTATGAGTGCCCTAACTGGTCCAGGAGGTGTACCTTTTGAGGGAGTCGTCGACCTGCATAGGTTCGAAGTTCCCACTAGGTGGTACTTTCACCTGTCAGCAGAGGTTCAGAAAGCCGTGTATGACAAGATACACGGCAAAAAGTTTTCTCTACCAAGTCTAGGGATAGACATATCACTACAACATCTAGACAAAGAAAGAGACAGGCTGACCATCCACTGGCTACCTGTCACGATTGCTCCTCAAGGAGTTAAAAAACTAGTGCACAGTATTATAGGAGACGACAAGGCTGAGGTCTTTAGGATAAAGAATGGGGCTGGCAAGTGGGGAGCGCTCTGCAACCCAACGAAGGAAGTCCCCCATTATATACGGATCTACACTCCCGGTATTACGAACAATAACCACAGAGTGTTGATCACGATGCCGGGGAGAAAGACCAATTGTCCAGCGTGTGGCCAAAACAACCACTGGGCAAATAAATGCCCTAGTCGACGACAATCGACGACACCAATAGCAGCAGCAGTAAGTGTTCAAAGCCAAGAAGATTTCCCACCGCTCGAAAGAGAAACCTCTCCACAGGGAGAGATTGAAGCTGACACAAACCTTCAGCAGTCAAATCAACACATAAGAAAATAACACACAAGAAAATAATACACAAGACATAAATCCAAGGAATGAAGACTCTGACGGTTTTCAAGTCGTCAGCAAACCAAAGAAGAGAACATGGGCTAACAGAAGACCGCAGTCAAAACACAGCGACGACACAGAAACAGACGACTTATCACTGCCAAAGAAAGAAAAAGTCAAAGCCACTATAGGCAAGACAAAGGAAACTGAACAAGAACAACAAGAGGAGACACAAGTACAAGACGAAGACGACACATACAGCATACCAGACACTCTCTTCGTAGACACAGACACAAGTGATAAGAACGAGGAATCAAGATGATCCTCCCACACAAACTTTTGATGCTACAGACTTGCTCGCCTAAATGTACTCATCACGGATAATAATTTTTGCGTGTGATTCTATACACTTATTATATCTCATTCATTTGATTTTACTTAAATTATAATGACTAGTGATTTAGTTATTATTACTTTAAACATTTGTGGTATACGTACAAAATTACAACATATTATCACACTAATAAACAAACACAAACCAGATTTTCTACTACTACAAGAAACAAATATATGTTCAAAAACATTCGCACAACATATCACCACACAGCTAGGCCTCAGACATTCATGCTTTAGTTTAGGCACACACAAAATTGGGTCAGGAACAGCTATTCTGCAGACATCAGACAGGTGGGACATAATTAAAACACACACGGATAACCAGGGACGAATCTCCATAATACAGGTAGAAAACACTATACATGCATACAACTTAGTGAAAATACATGCACCACCTAATTACAATCATCAACCAAATTTTTACCAAGAATTAGACACCTTACTTATACAAACATACAGAGGGCAAAATGTTATCCTTGCAGGGGATTTCAATTTTGTACTCTCAGATTTGGATATCGTAGGGGCAGGCAAAGCAGGAATCAAGACACAATTAAGGAGAAATGACAGAAATGGAATACATCAACTGGATATACTAAAGAATACTCTAGACACTCACAATTTAATAGACGCTTTCCGATACAGACACCCTAATAACATTGCAACAACACACAAAAATAGGGCTTACAATAGATCAGCCAGATTAGATAGAGTATACACACCTTCAACACACCACATAATACACACAAAACATCTACAAGAGACATTACAATACACAGATCACAAAGCAGTACTAACACATATCACTACAGACACTACAAACACAAGGCCATCAAAAAGAACACCACATTGGAAGTTCAATAACTCCTTACTCCAAAATACAGGTTATTTACAACATGTGACACAACTTATTCTAACATACACTAATAGTACACCCACGGACAACATAACACAAATTTGGGATTTACTAAAGAATACAATACGGTATAGAACACAACAGTTAGCATCCATCATACATAAATATAGACTACAACAAGAACATATCATACAGACAGCAATACAACTCACAAAACAGACTGACAGGAATGCACCACACCTAAACACACTAGAATCACAATTAGAACAACACCAGCAACACACATTCCGTGGTGCACTCCTTCGAACTAAACTTACTAACATATCAGAAGAAAGTCCCAATAGACAGCACCTTGCATTAGAGCAAAACATTCAACGCAACAGACAAATAGGAGCAATAACAGACATGCAAGGAAACACACAAACAGAGACAGTACATATACTAGAAACATTCCAACAGTACTACACTGACCTATATACAGCAGAACCCGCCAACACACAAACAAAAAATAGGTTCCTAAAATACACAAAGAAATTGTCAGACACAGATAAAGACACACTAGACACAGAGCTTACATTAGCAGACATAACACATGCACTCAATCAAATGCAAAAAGACAAAACACCAGGACCAGATGGACTCACAGTAGAATTCTACCAACACTTCTTTCCTATCCTAGGCAATTTCCTTCTAAAAGTCTACCAAGAAGCTTTTAACAAACAAGAACTCCCAAACACTTGCAACATGTCATATATAACACTCATACCTAAAGATAACACAGACAAAACACAGCTGAAAAACTATAGACCCATCTCCTTATTAAACACAGACTACAAAATTCTAGCAAAATCACTTGCAAACAAAATTAAAAACTTCATGCCATCACTCATTCACCCAGACCAACAGTGCAGTATTCAACACAGAAACATACACCAACATACACACTTCATTAGGGATTTCATTACATACACCCACCAGAAAGACTGTCAATCCTCTCTTTTATCTTTAGACCAGGAGAAGGCCTTTGACAGAATCTCACACTCATACTTACACAAAACACTAGCACACTGTAACATAGGACAGTACTATAGACAGTGGATAGAAATATTGTATAAAAATCCTGAAAGTAAGGTACTGGTGAATCATTCACTCACTGGCAGTTTCAGAATCACTAGATCTGTCAGACAAGGGTGTCCACTATCACCAGTCCTATATGTACTAACACTAGAACCACTCTTAGAAGCAATTAGACAGGACACTAACATTAAAGGTACATTTATACAAGGGTCAGGAGAGCGGAAATTAATTGCTTATGCAGATGACACCGCTTTCTTCCCTACAACCAACACTTCCATAACGAACATACTTCACACCTTCAGACAGTTTGGCGAAGGAAGTGGGGCCAAAATAAACATACAGAAGTCTAAAATAATGGGTCTGGGGAAGTGGAAGAATAAAGCAGATTTCCCCCCGGATCTAACAATCACAGATAACATGAAGATTTATGGGATCACGTTTCCATCCAATCCCAGAAAAACACACACAGAAACATGGCAATCACTGACAAAACAAATTATAGACATACTACATAGGTTCAAATACAAGACATCAACAATTTTTGTACGAAGCACAATTGTAAACACCTTCATCATTCCTAAAATAATATTTTTAGCCACAGTGTTAGACCCCCCAAAGCAAACAATCACAGACATAAACAAACACATCAGACATTTCATCTTCAGCAACACAATTCACAGTATAAAGCACAAGACTCTAATACAAGAGAAGAAACGAGGGGGAGTAGCATTACAAGACCTTAACACAAAAATACAAGCATTAAGAATCAACCACATAGGACGCATCATCAATCATCCAGATCAACACTCGCTAGCATTATACTATATTGCAATTAGATTACACAGAATTAAGAAAATAGACAAAACAACACCGCACTATTACGGCACACTACCGCAATTCTACAGAACATGTATGCAAGCAATTCAAGGTAATGAACACTTAATACAACAGACAACCAAGCAGATATACAAATATTTAGTGAAACAACAAGCCCCACCACTACACCTGAGAATCAAAAGAGGATACAAATATCATATGAAAGACTACAGCTGCACCTTCACCAACTTACACAACAAACATATCACATCGAAATCCAAAGAATTAACATACAGGCTAATTTATAATATGACCCCGACAACAGAGAGAGCAGCACAGACATCCAAGCGAATAGCCCCATGTCATTTATGTAGACACAATATTCAGGAAACAGAGGACCATCTGTTTTATGGATGCCCAACAATCACAGCCACAAAGACTGCACTACAACAGTTAATAGAAACACACACAAACAAGATAACCGACGTTTACAAAGCAATATTCCTTAATACAATCCCTACAACCACAAAACACACACACACACGAAACTCCTAGTAGCATTAGCGGAGTATAGAAACGTAATATGGTCGAGTAGAAACTCGGCCACCCACAATCACCAAACAATACAACCACACATACTAGCAAAGATTTTTCAACAGAAAATCGCCCAGCTATTCGCAGATTAAGCAAGAGCCACCCCCATCAAGTTCACACTACATAACATACATGTTCAAACACACACTCTCACAGTATATTTCTATACTCCGCATGTGTACCACTAAGCCCAATCATTGGGGAACAAAGGGCCAAATAACTGAATAAATGTCCCTTCTTTGTTACTGAGTCTCGGGGCCCAACCTAGACAGAACAATGGGACGGTGCCCTTTGTGAGTCAGTGGTCTTGTCGACCGAGGTTTGACCTCGGTCGGAAGAGCTCAGGTAAACTCTTTGTAGTGGTGGAAATGTGCCATCTTGTGTAGTGAACTAAATAAATTCCATTCCGTTTTACGCTCTCTCTCTCTCTCTCTCTCTCTCTCTCTCTCTCTCTCTCTCTCTCTCTCTCTCTCTCTCTCTCTCTCTCTCTCTCTCTCTTTCTCCCTACCCCCCCCCCCCCAAACATGAATGACTATACGCTGTATTCGCAATGTAAAAGCCTGTTTTTGTACATAATAAACGGGATATTTATGTATACGCTGTATTCGCAAATGGACAACTTAACAAATTCCAATCTGTTTACGCGCTCTCTCTTTATCCCTCTCCCTTCTCTCCCCCTCCCCAGCTCCCTCTCTCTCCCTCCCTCTTTGTTGACCGCTTTCCCGGTCTCAGCCCAACCCACAACAAGCAAATCCTTCTCACTTGCGATTAAGGCGAGGGCTGTGATTCAGCAATAATATTGAATTCGCTTACAGGAAACTAAGCTTGCATGAGGCTGCCTGCAGTGTGTAAGCCGACACGCACGCCGCGGCCCGCGAGGACGGCGTGGGGCGGCTTTTGCCGTTTCGACCTTGACACCAACGGAAAAAAGTAATCTTACGTCTTTTTTTTATCAAGGGTATATTCATAATATACCCAGACAACGCGTCAAATGTATATTGTATTTATCTTTATATACTTCTCTTCTCTCTATGTGTATTTATGTTAATCTAAGTGCATTACACTCGTGGAGATGGAAATGAAACGAGGAATGGGTGTTTACATGCACGTCATAATGTCATTATCATAACTGTATATGTATGTTTTTGTTTCATTAACGCATGTGACATAATACTAACAAACGGCAACGCTCTGTAATATACACAAACAAAGAAACACGCATTACACCTTATAAATATGCATTGCTATGTATGAAATAAACCTTTAAAAAAAATATTACAGCTGTACACAGAATTGCATTGATCACTGAAATAGTCAGATTTTATCAGTGTACGAAATCACAAGTTATATATTATTATAATTATTATTGTCTTCGTTCATTCAGCACAGAAAGTTCACTCCATTCTGATTCAATTGAGATTACTGAGAATCTCAGCACTCACTCAGTGCTGGAGCTGCAATAACTTTTGATTTCTACTTTATTCGTTCTGGTGCATCGAGTGAGCGATAACTAAATTATTTAATTATCTTTATAATATATACTGAGGTTGACGAGGTTGTTACTAAAAATGATAGTTGAAGATGAACACCAGAGACGTATTTCAAATGGCAATCCTTGGTATTTTCCTGTCAGTTCTGGTGGCTGTCTCAGTTGATGCAAAGAAAGACGAACGAGACTGTGAAGTTTGTATTTCTGCAATTGAAAAGTTTAAACAAGAAACTCCAGATGACCTGTATAGTAACACAGACAAATTGGAATCTGCATTAAGAAAATACTGCAAAAAAATTGCCAAAAGGAGGCAAGGAGAACAGATTTTGCTATTTTGTTGGAGGCACTGAAGATGCTGCCACTGGAATCCTAAACCATGTGATCAAGCCATTGAGCTATCACCTTCCTGCAGACAAGATCTGTGAGAAACGGAAAGTTATGGACTCACAGATTTGTGAATTACGTTTTGATGTGAAGCCCGACTTTACAAAACTGAACAAGATGAAAGTTGGTGAGCTTAAGAAAATTCTGTCCAACTGGGGTGAGGACATGGCATGCAAGGGATGTGTCGAAAAGCCTGACTTTGTGAAAAAGGTTCAAGAACTCCTGCCAAAACATGAGCCAGAAGAGTGGCGAAAGTTACAGGCTGCCCAGAAGGAGTTGTGATGAGCTAGTTAGATTAGTTAGTTAGTCGCAGTTCCAACTTCATAGCAACGGGTCGTCCCCATTATGCTCCGTTCCTGTGCCAGTGAATATCACACAAAACGCTCCCCACTGCCCAATATGAAAAGTGGAAAAGTCAGGAGTCTCAACAAACAACAGCCCGCACAAATACCTGTGCATAATGCCGCCACCAGAATGTCAACACACCAGTCCCCCACAAAACACCCAGTTCATCTCAGATGGAATCGGATGTCATTTTCCTATCTGAATGTTTCCTAGATGTTCACCCACACAGTCCACGAAAATACAGTTCATCGCTGATAGCTTATGATGAGCTTATGTGAACTAGTAATATGTGTGATACATGAGTTAAATCTAAGCTGAGTGAGTTTCCGTATGATACTGAGTGCTGGTTGAATTGCACTCGCTTAAGTTTCTGTTCGATACCTATATATCATGTCATTGGTTCTTGGAGTTCATATAACCACCTTAAGTTGTCAAGTCTTTTTGTATACAAGAATAATTTGTCTGAAATACTGCCTTAAGAATTAAATTTTTTGTTTTACTTCTAAATCTTTAAAGTCAGGACATTTAAATACATTTAGCACTGAAATTCTAAGTCATGTAAGAACTTTCATTACTTTACAATAAAATCCATACTGAAGTATTTACTGTTGATGTGATGTTTGCGCTTTCACCCAGGGCATGTTGTTAATTCTTTGTGAACCACAGACTAAGTACAAGAAGCTCAAGAATAGTGCCACACAGTTGCATTTGGAGCAGTCTTTAAAATGTTATGTAAATATTGTTCATTCAGGGGAACAATGTGGGGTTGGAGAAGGCAGTATCAGCATCTGGAAGTTCACATTTTTGATAAATAATATAATTGTATTTTGTAGTATACATTGGTTTGTGCCCAGTGTGGTGTTGTCACAATAAAGTTAGTACATTCATTTGAAAAAAAAAAAAAAACAACCTCGTGGTAGCATTTGCACTTCGAGCGTCAACAAGTCAAGTCGCATTATTCTGCCAAGAAGCCTGATACGCGGGAAAATGTCACGTCGAAAGTTCAACAACAAGAAACACGCTGCGGCCAAGATGTGCAGCGTGGGCGCCGACAACAAGAAGAAGAACGTCGAGAGCCCACCTGCTAGCTGCATCAAAGAGCCTGATACTACAGCTATTACTGAAGCTACTACGAGGGAGAAGATTGACAGCCCAACACAGTCAAGAACCAAGACAGCAGAGAAGAAGGAGGAGAAAGACACCAGAGTCGGAAACACCGACTCAAAAACAGTCCGATGGATTGTCAAGCGGATTCCTGTGGAGATGACAGATGAAGAAATCCTGAAGCAGCTACGTGAAGAGAATCTTCACATCCGATTCTTGAAGGCGGAGCGGCTCCTCACCTACTCCAAGATACCTACAACCTTGGCAGTAGTGACGTCGGAGGGCAGCGAAATGCCGATCACAGTATCAATCAGCATGAAAACTCAACAGCCAGAGAGATTCATCCCAAGAGTCAATCAATGTTCAAGATGCCAGCGGGCCGGCCACAGCAGAGCAACATGTCGCAGTAAGACGGAAATCTGTCGATAATGCGCCGATCACCACGCCTTCAAGGAGTGTCCGCTGGCCAAGCTGGACACGGACTTCCGAGCTCCTAACAACAGAAGAAAGTGCGCCAACTGCCAGGGCAAGCATGGAGCAAGATACTTGGGCTGTCCGTACAGCAGAGACACAGAGACGTCTTAAAGATCGCCATCATCACAAAGACACCATTCAAGGAAGCAATGCAGAGGGGCGAGACAGCCACGGTTATAGCACAAGCTGAAAGAGATCAACTTCAAAAGCAGATAGACGAGTTGAAGAAACAAGTCAAGGCACTGCTGACGACGACTCCAACCAGCGATAATGAGAAGCTGCTGGCCGACATGAAAGAAATCCAGCTCGACATCAAACAAGAGATTCAGCGCATGGCTGAGATGAAGAAGGAGAACGAAGAAATCCTACAAATGATCAAGACCGAAAGACAATTGCATAGAGCTAAAATGGAACTCTTTCAAAACAAAGCAACAGAAGCCACACAAGAACTCACAGAGAAACCGCAAGAAGAAAACCAAGAGACCGGGCCTGAACCGCAAGCTGAAGCCAGCTGCCCAACCACAACGCCCAAGAGGGAACTACTATACCGTCGGATCTCTGAAGGAGGCACAGAATACCCAGTTGACAAGGAGGAACTCAAGCGCGAAGAATTCAGAAGGCGCTGGGAAGAAAAAGAAAAGAAGAAGCCCAAGAAACTCCGGGGAAACCGATGGTATACCCAGTCTTACACCACGACTGTGAGAACGACTTCGAGTACTATATAGATGACGGTAAAATCGTCCCATGGCTGACCACGGAGGAAGAAAACTTTAGGCAGCAGATACGCAAACGCGGCAGTGACAACAGGCACAAGGAGGAAAATGAAAACGTCGATAAGCTCCTACAGAAAATACACAATAAAGGAGACAAAAAGACCAAATAAAAAGTCCTTTTAAGGACTGCAACCAATCAAGCCAGGAGCCCGCACCAACAAAGAAAACAAGTGGAAACATGCACAAAGGACAGCCGCCGACCGATCCCCCAGCTGGAGTGGGATAATGAAAAGTCCTTATAAGGACTGCAGCCAGTCAAGCCAGACGAGCCAGGATCCCACACCAACAAAGAAAACCACAACAACAGAAGAGCACAAAGGATAGCCGCCGACCGATCCCACTGCTGACGTCACAGACACAAACGCTACATAACCAGTCCGAGATAGGACTCACAAGACAAGAATTAGGGTGAATAAACCCACAAAAACCACGATCGTCAACAATAACCACAGCTGATGATCCTGTATATCTGATTCGAATTTCTCATTCACACTTTGAACTTCTCCGAGAATATGCTTGAGAAATATGAGATAACATAGTTTTTCATGTCGCTAAACATAGAATGTAGAAGTTCTGTTGTATAACAGCGCTCGTTGAGTCTTGCTACATCAAAATGAGTTCTGAGCTCTACCCACTGCTGCAATATTCTGACAATGGCAGATTGAATGGACATCCAATCCATCGTGTCTGGCTTAATTGAACAATCTTCAGCGGATGTTGTCCATCATTTATTGAAGCAAAAAGCTCCCTGTACTTTGCTTGACGAAGACTTGAGTGAGAAAACCAGTTATATGTTTCTCTAATCATGAACTCTATGTTCCTGGGCAGACAAGCAGCTGCAGCCTGTGACACTGCCAGCTGAAGGGAATGACATACACACCTAATTAGTACCAGATGAGGAACTTCGGAATTTAATTTTATATATACTCCATTGTTTACACCTGTCATGACAGACGCATTGTCAGTGCCGAGTGCAACTAGTCTTTGTAACTCAAATCCATTCTTGTTTAAACAATCTTTTAACGCATTGCTATATTGCCTGTGCGTTTCAGTCACTCAGCTCAACTAAATCTAAGTAAGTAACCACAAACTGCTTTCTTGTCTCTGAATGGTACCTAATAGCTACTCCAAGTAGCTTAGTTTCAGAAATGTCATTGCTCTCATCAATCAATAAGCTGTATTTACTTTTGCCAATATCAGCTGTCAAGTCTGTTGTGAAATATGGTGCAAGTACATTTGAAATAACTGCTCTGCACTTAGTTCTCCTAAGCTTAAAGTTCTTGCAACCTTTGCTGTCACCAAAGTGTACCTTGCAGAGTTCACTTAAATGGTCAACAACGCGAAGCGAACAATGGCCAGCTATGAACAAAGACATTCATCCTTCTGTTTCTTTGACATTATCTTTCAGTTTGTCAAATGCAATTGTTGTTTGCCTTTGTGTACTGAATGGTTGTTCGGCTTTCTGATGTTTCGTTGTATTCTTGTGCCTCTCAATATCATTTAACCTGGCTGCAATTGAACATTTGCAGTATTTGCAAAAACACTTAGTATTATCCCCTTCTACTTTTAACAACCATTTTTGAAATCTCGTGTCACTGAGCCACTGTTCTCTGAAATGTTAACAATATTTCTTGCTCATGGTGAAACACAAATAAGCTTAAATGAAAGGATAATGTAGACACCACAAAATTATGAACTCGATTACAAGCTAATGTATTGACGTTTGGACTTGTCTGCATGCAAGATGGCGTTCGCTTTCAGTTAAATCGTATTAAAGGGAGTTAAATTAGTTGAGTATTGCGCAGTAACGTACTAAGACTGTTTTACTCCCTCGCTTCAGTTCAAATTCGGCTTTTTAGTGTTCCCAAAGTGATGTTTAAAGTAATTTTACCACCCCAAAAAAGCACCAAAAAGCACCAAAAACTTTTTGTGAAGCACTAAATTTACACGGCCGCGCTGAAAGCAAGTTTCGCACTAAATGACTTGAAAAAGCACTAAATTTAGTGCGAAAAGCACTAAAATGGCTATACTGATCCTCACACTGTGGTGTCAATACCACCTTGTTGGGTCTGCCCTTCTGTGTTAATGCAGTCAACACTGATGTGATGGATGACAAGTTTTTAATAAATTTATTATAAAAGTTTGCTAGCCTGAGTAAACTCCTAACCTGCTTCTTCACATTAGGTATCTGAATGTCTAGAATCTTCACATTTGTGTCTTCAAGTTTTAATAATCCACTACCAATAACATGTCCAAGGAAACCTATTTCCTCATATCCAATTTGGACTTTGGAAGCTTTAACAGTCAGGTTATGTTGCCTAAGGCTCTCAAACAAGGACTCTAATCCTGCAACATTTTTTCTCCCGCTCGCTTGCTTTGAACTCAAGCAATGTCCATACACACTATTTATAATAGTTAATAGTGGTGAACTGAATTTTGTGTGTGGATTAGCTTTCCCTATTAACATTGTCCCTCGCTATCAGGTGAACCCACTCCGACTTCAGAGGTAATCCTGCAACATGATCTTCCATGTTTTTACTAAACAGGCAAATGTCATCTATATAATTGATAAGTCTCTGCGTCCCTGTGACAGTGTTCTCACCATCCTAACGAATGTCACTGGTGAATTAACTAACCCGAATGGAATAGAGTCTGTGGGGTGGCAAAAGCCATTAGTGGTTTGGCTGATTCACTCATGGGATTTGCCATTACCCTTTCGTCAGATCCAGTTTGCTAAAATACTTTGCAGATATCTGCATCAATAAATCATCAGTACTGACCATGGGCTCAGGATCCACAATGGTGACACTGTTCAACCTCCTAAAATCTATACATAATCTCAGACTATTGTTACTATTTCTAATGACCACCATGGGATAAGAGTATGGAGAGTCTGATCTAAAAATTATCCCCATTTTCAGTAACTCTGTTATCTCACTATCTGCAGGTGATAGCTATTCCACATGAAACATTCCTTTCTCCACCTTACTAAGCATACTCTTTGAGTCCGTAATGAATACATTGTGTGTTGCAGAGTCTCATGCCAGACTCCCCTTTTTCAAGACTCGCCCATTAGCCTTTGCAAGGAAACCCCAACCATTATGTCTGTTTCTCACCACTGACGAATCGGTGTAGATGACTATGCCACCTTGATGTGTGTTACTCTGGATCAGTTGTTGCACTTCAAACTCAGCGTGGCGTGGTGCCCATTCTCTGCACTCACGACCCAGTGTTACTATTACATTGTGCCAGTCCGTCATGTCTTCTGGAACTTCAACCCACTCTTTCTCGCGATTGACGGCCCCTAGATCACACACCTGACGTATAGATAGTTCTGCCTGTGCCATCCAGGACCTGCCTCGTCTTAGTCTATGACCCTTGACCATATCCATGGCTTCATGCAGGGGGTGATCCCTATCTGCAGCAACTCTCAGGTACCATTTGACCTGAAGGAACCTATGCCTATGTGTCATTGTTGGTAGCGCCAGGATATGCCTCATACGTATAATTGGGAGTCTCTGTGGCGAAGTGGTCAAGCCGTTTGACTCGTGCTCCGAAGGTTGTGGGTTCGATTCAGGGCCGCGTCCTTCGGTTTATGAGTTAAATGTTTCGGAGACTCCTGTGGGTCGTAGCTAAAAGCTACGGAGTTCGTGCTTTGTGCGATGCTTTCCGTGCTGCGGAAAGTGACCGAGCCATATGGGATAGAACCCAGTGCAATGAAGTCGACCCTGTCGACTTAAGCGACTTTTTTTGGGGGTATAATTGGTGTGTCCTTTGTGCACCCAGGATTACCCGCATGGCAGCATTCTGTATGTGCTCCAACCTTTCAAGCTGGCTCTTTGATACTGTCAGCAGCCCCAAGCCATACTCAGTAACAGAAATTATTAACTGCTGAAAGAGCCTGTAAAGCATCCTCTGTTCTACCCTGGTTGCTGCCATCGCCCTCAACGCATTAAGTCCCCTACCAGCCAAAGCCTCCATATGATCGGAACTTTGATCTACGATTGTTGTATTCATAACATTGTTGTCTGGATTTTGCATAAACTGTATAAACTATTGCTTAGCCAGATATTTGCCTTCTCTATCTCTTACTCTGCCGACTATCTAAGCTATTAAGTACTAGTTAGTTAGTTAGTCGCGCGTACTTTACAGGAAGTCGCAGTCCAGGCCAGCATTTGTCGGCAGCTTGTGATTTCTTGGTGAAGTTACGCTCAGTAGTTTGCCACCACTTTCTGAACTAGGCTGGCGCCACATGTGCCTTCTCATAATCTAACAGAAGTGCTTAATTAACCCTTATGCCAACTTACGTTAATCCTCGTTGTCTAGCGTTCATTGTAGTTTATGTTGCGTACGGATCTTTTGGCTTGTCCACCATGTCCGTTTAGAGTGATTGCCCAAGCATCTACTTAACGCAGTGTCCCGCTCATCTCTTTTAGGGTTCCTTTACTTAGCAGTCTTACAAGTTTTTCCTGGGTTAGTCCTCCTCAGCCGTTCTGCTACTAGCAATTTGTGTACATCTGTGTTTGACCCTGTCCTCTGGTCTGTATACCTAGGCCAGTTCTGCTATCTTGCTAGTAGTCTCCTTGTTCATGTGCGTTCCTTATGGCAAGTAGGTGTTTGCACATTACCGTAACAAAATCTCATTCGTAATCTCCATGAGATTCCAATTCCAATTCCAATTTTCCAACAACAACAAATTCCAAATTCGGTCTCGTCTAACCTGCTTCGCCAGCGGTGGTTATTGTTGAGAGCCGTAGTTGTGTGGATTGTTAGTCCTAATTGCTACTGGTTTTATTGGTTCCGCTCTGTTCGTCGGATATATTTGTTTTGTGCTGGTCCTGGTAAAGACCGGTCCTTGGTTGGGCATACTGGGGCCCGCATTCTCTCGTTTGTTGGCTTCTTTTCTCTGTTAGAACTGCTACGTGCTTGTCGCTTCTTGTGTTATTCTCATCGGGGCTAGTCCCGGTCATACCCAGTCCTCATAAGGACTCGATGTAGGCAAGGGCAGCGCATTCAAATGCAAGTCTCAAGTTGTCCCCCCGGTCAGTGGCCCGAACTCCTTTACGTTTGTGATTTGGCGTTTTTCTTCATCGCGTGTGGGTGTGGTGTGGCAGCAAGATGACCAGGTCTCCCTGTCCTCCCAGCTCAAGTGCTCTATCGGAAGAGCCAACCCACCTTCCTGCCATTCACACCGCCAGTTTTGTGTGTGTGTGTGTGTGTGTGTGTGTGTGTTTTTAAACATATATAAACATGCACAAATACAAACAAACACACATATACATATATACAGTGTAGGGAGGTTATACGGTCTTCTCTGTTCTGCATAGGAACTGTGACCAGTCGCTGTGTTTCCGGATTGCTGTTTATGTGCAGGCACTCCGTCATTGTCATTGGGTTCCCAGTTTTGACGAAGTGATCTCTCAGGTCCCTTCGCTCTCTATATCAGTATATGCTATGTAGAGCCCATATATACCCAGCTTTCCCGCCAGGCATTACCCTGGGAACACGTGACGCCTTGTTTCCCGTGCTAAGCTTTCCACTTTTAGAACGATGCCCTATGCTGATTTGCATATTATGTGCATACGCATTTTGTTTCAATTCTTTAACCTTACCAAAGGTTACAGCCTGAGTTCACTTTCACATGGGAGAATGTAGGGCAACAGGTGTGCTTGATTCCATAAACTTCAAGACATCTTTTGCTTTTCTATCGTCCGTGACAGGTCGACACAATGGTTGCAGCCTGCATCTCCTTACGGGGTTACCATCTATTCCCGCCTCATAGTTCTATTGTAGTCGGCAAAGAGTTCATGGGACCGGCCAGAGTAAGTATTTACACTTTGAAAATTAAAAATACCTTCCTCTTATGTTTGTGAGGTCGGCATAGCCTAGCATTGGTCTGTTTCCTGCCAAAATAAGTATCTGCTTTGGTTGTTTGGGAAGTTAATTTCCAACTACCACACTTGTTCCTTGTCTACTTGACCTGCCGGAGTCTCCTTGCCTACTTGACCTGTCAGAGGCTCATTGCCTTCTTGACCTGTCAGGGGCTCCTTGTCTACTTCATCTGTCAGGGGCTCTTTGCCTACTTGACCTGTCAGGGGCTCCTTGTCTACTTCATCTGTCAGGGGTTCCTTGCCTACTTGACCTGTCAGGGGCTCCTTGACTACTTGACCTGTCAGAGGCTCCTTGCCTTCTTGACCTGTCAGGGGCTCCTTGTCTACTTCATCTGTCAGGGGCTCTTTGCCTACTTGATGACCTGTCAGGGGCTCCTTGTCTACTTCATCTGTCAGGGGTTCCTTGCCTACTTGACCTGTCAGGGGCTCCTTGCCTACTTGACCTGTCAGAGGCTCCTTACTTACTTGACCTGTCAGGGGCTCCTTGCCTTCTTGACCTGTCAGGGGCTCCTTGCCTTCTTGACCTGTCAGGGGCTCCTTGTCAACTTCATCTGTCAGGGGCTCCTTGCCTACTTGACCTGTCAGGGGCTCCTTGCCTACTTCATCTGTCAGGGGTTCCTTGTCTACTTGACCTGTCAGAGGCTCCTTACTTACTTGACCTGTCAGGGGCTCCTTGCCTTCTTGACCTGTCAGGGGCTCATTGTCAACTTCATCTGTCAGGGGCTCCTTGCCTACTTGACCTGTCAGGGGTTCCTTGTCTACTTGACCTGTCAGGGGCTCCTTGCCATCTTCATCTGTCAGGGGTTCCTTGTCTACTTGACCTGTCAGGGGCTCCTTGCCTACTCGACCTATCAGAGGCTCTCCTGTATGTGTTTTATGTGTCTTCACAATGTCAGCTTGAGTAAAAGAAGAACCACAAACACACACTTGTAAGGATTCTCTTCTGCATGTATTTTCTTATGTTTCTTCAGATTGCCAGCTATAGTGAGTTGAGCTAAGAACCGACATCATTGCACTCAGGACATTCCCATATGCACTCCGTCTCCTCATTCAACAGCAAGCGAAGAGTCACACTACTAATCGTTCCCATTGTTATCTGATTGAAAGTTCTCCTGGTCTTGCCTCTCAGTTGTGAGAATCTACCAGAACCCCTGATCCCCTGCAATCTCATCCTTTCAACATACGGGTTCCTCCACCTCCACCTGGTCCCACAGGTGCACGACTACATCTCCCTTGTCCATAGGTAATCGACCACACCAAGGGGTACATTCCCTGCCAGTCTATCAGCCTGTCCATTCCCCCGCATTCCCACATGGCCAGGGCAAAAAATCCATACAATTCTCACAATCTGAGACCTCTGAAGCAAATTGAGACATTCCACATAAAACATTACTTTCTCCACTTTACTAAGCATACTCCTTGAGTCCGTGATGAATACAATGTGTGTTGCAGTAGTCTCCTCTAACTAACGGAATACCGCTGTGACTGCTTCCACCTCCATTCTCATGCTGGAGGTCGTAGCCTCATATGCCATACTCTCCTTTTTCAAGAATTGTCCATTAGCTTTCGCAATGAAATGAAACCCCAACGACTCTGTCTGTTTCTCACCACTGACCCATCAGTATAGATCACTATGTCACCTTGGTGTGTATTACTCTGGATAAGTTGTTGCACCTCAAACTCTGTGCCCCCGTAAAGGTTAACCCGGTCAATAAATGCCCGCAGAAGTCGGATGTGTTGGCCTAATGGCGCAAGAACGCAGCTCTGTTGTAAGCAGGCACAACGCAATCACGTCCGGAAAAAAGCTCCGGATGAACGCAGAAGAAGAAGAAACTCTGTCCCCCCAGGAAGGCTAACCTGATTAAACAATGCCCACGGAAGTCGGATATGCCGGCCTAAGGGTGCAAATGAAATTGGCACGACGCAAAAACGTCCGAGTGAGAGTAGAATGTCTTTCGTGAAAAGTCCAAACCAAAAGCTCGCCGAGTGAACGTCATCTGCAGACTGACCGTTTCTGGTTTGCGCGGGGAGCAGCCTGTGGTGAAATAAATGCCCAATACATGGAAGTGAGGAATTAAAGTAGCCATGTGCAGGACGTGGCGTTTCCTAGAGTGAGCCCAGTACCAGAGTGCTATGTGTCGGCTCTGCAATTATGGCAGCCTCCTTGGATGGCGGATAATGCCCATTGACTGCCCCTGCCTTCCCTTGAGGGCTGACCGTGACGTCTTTGACCGTTCTAACTTGATCAGCTGGGATGTGGACGGCACCACAACTGTGAGAAACACCCAGGAAGGCTAACTCAAAAAAAAAAAAAAAAACAACAACAACACACACACACACACACACACACACACACACACACACACACACACACACACACACACACACACAAGCAAATGTCTGATGTGTTGGCCTAAGGGCGCATAACGCGACACACTGCATTTACGTCTGAATAATAAAAAAAAAAAAACACCGATGAATGCAGAAGAAAAAGAAGATTATTTTGAATTTATATGAGGGAAAGAGTTAATTTATTAATAAGTGTCTGCCAGTTGTCTAGCCACTAGTGTTAGCTGGACCCTAAGAAGAAGCAAAGCATACTAACACTGTAACTGACCATACATGCTGCAAGAGGTGACTCAGGACGTGTCTGCCAGTGTGTTACCGAGACCCTGTAGGGCAGCCGAGAATAACAAGACGTGATAACCTGAAATAAATGTCGCAAGAGGTAATAGAGATGTGGGCTGGCTTCCAAATTATGTAGAAAAACTTTAGCTGCAAAATACAACCAATCATGAACAAGCAAATATGAGGAAAAAAGAATAACCAAGCCAACCAAGAGGATGGGAGGCTTCTAAATGAGAGATGGCGTGATATGGAGAATGCAGTAAGGAGTCCGGATTGCAGAAAACACAAGAGGAGAAGTAGAGACATGAATAATATGGGGAGACATGGATGTAGTGGCATGGAGGAGATGAACGTAGCTGCATGGGATAGCGAAGGATAGGGCGGCTTGGAGTGGGTTGGCTGAAGGGGATAAAGGACAACACAAGAAAGACGTCTAGAGGAGGGTGGCGTAAACTTACCCGATTCCATGTATGATATCGGAGAAGTTCAGCTGCTCCCAGGATGTTTAAAACACAACAGCAATTTTGACATTTGTCCCTTTTACAGTTTTATGTATAATTTTTATTTATTAAATTTATGCAGGTTAAAATAAAATCATTTAATTTTAAAAGTTGATTTATGATCTTTAAATACTCCAGTATTGAAAATAGATAAATTTTGGCAGCAGGAGGAGACAACCCAGTGACTCCTAGATGCACAGCATTTCTATTTATGACATTTTTCTTATATGAAGTAATATCAGTGTAAATGGTAAACTTTGGACCAACTGTCTAGATGTATACATGTTGTTTGAAGATCTTCAAAAAGTCATCAGTTTTGTGTTATAAATCCTTTTCAGCCAATTACACTGAACTATCATTTATACATGGTTAACATTTGTGTATTCTTTGTAGGTAACGTACATTTCAGAATTCTCTGATAGTAAACATCCAGGTCTCAGTTTGTTGGAGTTTTGTAACGCTAGTTATACTTTCTTATACTATGAAATACGACTATCTGTGTTTTGTGTTAGACCTACCATGGCATAGTGGTTAGTGCATTTGCTAAGTACTACATATGTACCAATGTACATACATATGTGGATACGTTTTTACATACATATCTAAATTCCAGTAAGACCATAGTCTACCTCAGCACACACACAAAATAAAGGTGCTGAAGACAGAGGCAAGCAGCCAGGAGGCGCACCACAGCAATCATACACGTGAAGGAAAAATGTCTATTACTGCAAAAGAAAAGAATATGGTGCTTGCCCTGTTATGGACCCCCAGGCAGATGCAGTACCTATACCTTGAAAGGGTTCAACTACAGTGACGGGAGGTCCTTCTCATGTGTCCTGTGGAGCCAGGGGAATGAGAATCAAGCACCTGGCCATACTAGACAGAATGAAAATAATGCACTGGATTGTGGAGGGAGTTTGTACGTACTCCAAGACTGCCCAAAATATGAAATATGTCCAGGCATACCTTGTCCTAGAGAAACAACAGTGGAGGATAAACTCTATGGACTACTGAGTGAGTTTAATAAAAACAGAAAAGTTTATATATACAAGAGACAATATTGCAGATATAGACACAAACAAAAGAAGTGCATTTGCTTTCCAAGACATGATCCAGGTGCAGACCCAAGCAGTGGTAGGTGTATTGGTTGATCTCTAACCAGTATAGCTCTGGAATCAACCCAGCTTTACACAACTAATTTTCAGAACTCTCAACCCAGCTTTACAAAACTGATACTGGATAATTTTTTAGACTTTTCAACCTAGCTTTACAAAATTGGCACTGGGTAATTTTCTATTTTTGCCAGTTATCTAGGAAGGAAAGGCAGCAAGGAAGTGATGCATTCACTCAACCTCAGTATTGACCTAGAATATGTGAAGAACATATGGCAGTATCTGTCATGAGACCTTCTACCTGTGTTAGGTTGCATAGATTTACATATTTATTTCTTCCAACTATGTCATTTTTATCTGACTAGCATTGTAGGTATTCACATGTTTACCTATACGTGAGAACATAACTATTTAAAAATTAAAATAATAAATGTGTAATTATGTTGAACTAGTTGTTTATTAGAAATTAATTGTTTGTCCATTGAGATAGTCTAGATCAGACAATGGCAACCTACAGCACCTATGCCAAACATAGCACATGGAACAATTCTTTAATGGCTTGCAGAGTGAGTTTACATACAGTATATGATCTCATTATTCATATTAAATATAAGCATACAGTTCTTTTAAAGGTACAGTAAAACCTCGTCTGTATCCAGAAACCTTGGTCTCCAAATTAACACCACAAAAACAAAGACTATTGATCTTACCAACAGTTCAGATGACACGAAATTGAACAGCTACGTTCTTGAAAAAGTCAACAGCTTCACATACCTAGGAAGCAAAATGACATCTACAGGGGACTCAACACCAGAAATATCATCTAGAATCGCACTGGCATCTAGTGCCTTCAATAAACTGTCAAACATCTGGAAGTCAAAGACACTCAGCAAACACACAAAACTTAAAATCTTCAACTCTTGTGTGATTCCAGTGTTAACGTATGGATGTGAAAGTTGGAAATCAACGGTAGCTTTAGATTAAAAAAAACTAGACAATTTTGAGAACAAATGTCTTAGAAGACTTCTAAACAGCCACTGGACAGACTTCAGAACCAATTCGCAAATAAGACAAGAGACTAAGCAAGATACAGTATCCAATTTCATAAGAAGACGCCGTTGGAACTACATCGGCCATGTACTCAGAATGGACAAGTCAAGACTCCCCTACCAAGCCCTCATATGGTCACCAGTAGGGAAAAGAAAACGGGGAAGACCAAGAGAGACCCTGCGTAGAACCATCATTAGAGAAGGCTCATTCAACGGCCAAGTAAATATCCAAGATCTACAACAGATAGCAGCGAACCGCCAGGCATGGAGAGACAGGACTTCTGCCCTATGCGCCGCCTTAGGCTCAAGAGGAAAGACTAACTAACTAAACCTCGGTTTTTGTTGCCTTCGGTTATCTTCGGATTTCGTCAGCGGGTCCACATGACCTCGCTGCTAATTTTGCGAAAACAAATGGGCCCATGCATTCTTCTGCTCAGTTTGGCGCTGTTTTTCATTGTGTGAGCATCACTTACTAATAATAATACAATACGAGAGCGGCATTAAGATTGCTGAAATCGGCCACATGTATGGGAAGTCGCCATCTACGACAAGTTCCATTGTGGTGAAAAAGGAAGAAATAAAGGAGGCTAATGTAGCAAAAGGCATGAATGTGCTAATGAAACGGAGGTCGCAAACAATTGAAGATGTCGAACAGTTATTAATTTGGATAAATCAAAACCAGTTAGATGGCGATTCTGTTTCGGAGGCAATTATATGTGAAAAGGCCAGACTCTTGTATGCCTATCTCTTAAGAAAATGCTTGAGACGAGTGCTAGTGTACTTAGTGATGTTACGGCCAGCAGAGGATGGTTTGAACAATTCAAGAGGTGTACTGGCATACACAGTGTTACTACGAAGGTACGAGTTCGAACAAGTCTGGGGTCGAAAAATAGTATTAAACACTATAGTTATTCTCTATAAAATCTGTTTTTGCTATGTATCTTGTAGTGTCTAGAACAAACTAATTGGATTTACATTGATTCATATGGAAATAATTGCCTCAGTTTTCGTTGGTTTTGGATATAGTCGATTGTTTTTGGATGGATTATCGACAAAAACCGAGGTTTTACTGTATTCCTGTTTTTTTTTTTTTTGTAAACATTCCTTCAAATATAAAAGCTGTTAGATATTGGAGGTATGAATGTGCAAACTGAGTGAGTGTGGAGCAACGACGACTGACCTTAATGAAGCTTTATTTCCATCCTATCCTTTCCCCCTCTCCTCACCACCAACTCTATCATTATCTCAGCTGTCGCACATCCATGCTAGTACAGTCCGTTGACTACCACAAAAGTTGGTGTTCTTTTTAAGTACTATGGTAATGCCAAAACGACTAAAAAAGGCAAGAACTTAATATATGCTCATTTCAAGAAACCACCTACCCTGCCAACCTGAGGCCAATAAGGAAGCAAAGATTGGTTACACTAACCTACCATACATGTCATACGAGATTCACTCGAGACTAGCTACCTCATTCTGTAGGCAACTTTAGCGGTAAAATCCAACCAATCATGAACAAGTCTACAAAGGGTGTGGCTGAGTTTGTTGATGACCTACGTCCTATTGGACAAGTCTACAAAGGGTGTGGCTGAGTTTGTTGAGGGCCTACGGCCCATTGGAAGATAAAAGACAGAAGAAGAGAAGAGTGCATGTGGTTTGTACAACGTGCCAAAGAAGACCATATTGTCATCTGTCAGTCTTAGCTGACAAATCTGAACCTGGAAATGTTTGTCACAGTAAAAGCAGAGGAATGTCGGCTGTTGATCAGCTGAAGGTAACTCATTTGATTTGTGTATGCACACCTCCATGTACCTTCTTCAATTCTAAACTCGGTGACGTGAGATAAGATGACGACATGATTTGTGTGAGAATTTAATTTAAGTGAGAAAGAATTGCTCTACGTCAGCATCAGTCTCTAATTTTGATTCTGCTTGATTCAGTGGCAAGAATTGATTGATTGATTGATTTAGGAACCGACATCACAGCATTCGGGGCATTCCCATAAGCGCTCCGTCACCATCCTCAGCAGCCAGCGAAGAGTTCCAACACTAATAGTACCAGTAGCAATCTGATTATATGTCCATCTCGCCTTTCCTCTGAGCGTCGATCGTCGGCCAGATCCCCTCGTCACCCCTCGCTGTCGCATTCTTGCCAGACTATGGTGATCCATTTGCTCCTCCGAGGTGTACACATGCTCCCACAAGGCCGCAACCACGTCTGCTTTGTCATGCATCAATACTCCACCAAGTTTTGCCAAGCCAGCCAATCTGTCCGCCTGTTCATTCCCCAGCACACCAGCATGCCCCGGAGAAAAGATCCAGACGATGCTTGTCACCCGTGACTTCCGAAGCGAAGCAAGCCACTCTGCACGAAGCTTGCCTGTCCTCACCCTACTCAGCATGCTTTCTGAGTCAGTTACAATCACGATGTGTGTGTGTGTATCGTATTCTCCATCCAGCGGAAAGCTGCACTGACCGCCTCCACCTCCATTCTTAAGCTAGATGTTGTGGTATCATATGCCAGGCTCTCCTGCACCAAACGTCGACCATTAGCTTTTGCTAAGAACCCCCAGGCACTTCTCCTACCTCTCAACACCGACCCATCTGTGTAGATAATCACATCACCCGAGCGAGCATTATCCTGAATTAGTTGCTGGATTTCCACTTCCGTGGCCCCTGCTGGCCACTCCCTGCACTCCCGGCTCAATGTGATTATAACTCTGCACAAGTCTGACTGCTCCGCTGGCACTCTGACCCACTCCTCTCCTCGCCTAATGTTCTCCAAGAGGCACACCTGTCTGATCGTATCCTCCGCCTGAGCCATCCATGATTTCCCTCTTATCAGTCGCTGACCCTTAACGGCGTCCAGCGCCTCATGCAACGGGTGATCTGTGTCTGCAGCTACTCTGAGGTATGCCTTCGCCTGCAGCACCTTGAGCCTACCTGCGATAGTCGGCAAACCGAGGATGTAACGCATATACACAACTGGGGTGTCTCTGGTGCATCCCAGAATGACTCGCATAGCTTCGTTCTGTATGCGCTCTAATTTCACCAGCTGACTCTTTGAGACAGTGAGCAGTCCTAGTCCATAATCAATCACTGAGAGGATCAAGTGCTGGTATAGTGTGAAAAGCATTCTCTGCTCTGTGTCCATTGCAGCCATAGTTTTAAGTGCATTGAGTCCCTTTTGAGACCTTGTCACAACCGTCTCCACATGGTCCTTGAAGGACAGGACTCCTGTCAAATGTGATTCCCAGATACTTCAGTTTGTTCTCTCTGTTGACGCTTCTACCATCTATCGTGAGGCTTTGGACATCACCTCTCACAATCCTGTTGTCAAGAGAGCACCACAAAACAGCTGCCTTTTCTGGGTGGATGACAGCACTCATTTCAGTGCACCAGTCAATCACATTGTCTACTGTTGCCTGTAGCTCCTGGGCTGTTTGCTCCCTATCTCTCCCCTGCCTATATGCAAGAATATCATCTGCAAATGTTAGTATCCTTCCAACCCCTGGTGCTTCTAGGTTTGCAATCTTGCTCGTATACACATTAAAGAGCACCGGTGAGATTGCTGATCCCTGTGGCAGTCCCGGGGTTAAAATATGTGGCTCTGAGGTCCATGCACCCAGACGGAGAGCAATCCGATGAGAATGTAGGACGGCTGCTATCCAGTTCACCAACCAGGGATTGACCCCCTTCTCCATCAGTGCGGTCATCAAAATATCATATCGAACTCTATTGTACGCATCCTCGAGATCAAGCGCTGCCGCCATCGTTTCCTGTCTACTCTGGAACCCCTCATAAACATCAAAGGCAAAAGTGGCTGCATTTGACCTCCATTGCATGTGTGCATGTAATTAACGAATATATCATCTGACAAGGACTCGGGGATGAGGCTTTACAATTTATTGTAAAACTCAAAAACACAACTAGTCTTTTGTGTTTTGTCTCAACACGTTTTTGTTACTATTTTTTTTTAACATGCCCTTTAACTAACATTTTTGGATAAATTTATAATACATGTCTATAGTTCCCTGTATAACATTCCATAGTTACTGCTTATCTCAGGATTGAATTTAATTTTCCCTATGCTACCAATATATTCAAATATTTAGATACAATCTGATGAAAGATTGTGACAGAGGGTAAGAAAATTGGCCAAGAAAAAGCTGCATTTCACAGAATGAAAAGTATTTGGTGTAATAAGTCCCTTGCATTAATTCTCAGAAAGAGAGTGCTGACGTGTTATATAGAACCAGATCATATTGTAAGGCAGTGAATCTTTACCATCACGTCTACCTTGTCCAACCTCAAGGAGAAATTATACTATTAGGAAGAGCTTGGAAGCAATGAAGATGTACTTCCAGAGGCAAATGTTGCAAATACCTTGACTGCCAGACTAACTTTCAAGTGCCTGGAAAAGACTAATGAAAACAGAACATTACATTCGACTATAAGAAATAGTCAAATGATGCTTCTTGGTTATTTAATGAGAAGAAAAGTACTGGAAAATATTGTAATGTCAGGATAGTAGAAGCAGACATAGAAATAATGCTTGATGGCTTAAGATGGTGGCATAGAAGTACGTCTGTAGAACTGATCTAGGATATCAGGACCAAGACTTGTGGAAATACCTGAATGCCTATGTCATTTGGCAGGGCACATGGTGATGTTGTTGGATGAAGAATGACTTGCGTGATGAACTGGATTAAAGTGAGGAAGAGTTGCGCAATTCGTAGACCTCACTCTCTCGCCCGAGTCCATCAAAGTCCAGTGGCAAGACAAGTCAAGACGACTGGAGACAAATACAGGTGCAGTGGATGACCAGGGCGCTCTACGTGCTTTGCAGTGCTCATTACGTTCCACAACACTCTGCAGGTAAACACCGTCTTGCCCGTTGAATCAGGAATGATTTCTTCCATGCGGTCTGCTGAATCCTGTCTTCACATGCTGGGTAGGCATACCCTAATTCACCGATCAGTTTGACACCAAATCGGCTACTCACGCCTGGTTTAGCCAGCCTATCACAGCTGTTGACCAGGGGGTGGCTGCAGTCGCATGCTGACAGCTACTAGGAGCCACAGGCATGAGCTGGATGTCGGGCTTGGACCAGTGGGGGATGGTCCCTTGAAAAGGTGATGAATGATACTAAGAATGTCTGAATGTTTGTTACCTCCATGGCATTACGTTATAGTAGGGGCATTATAAAAAGGTTAATAGCATTCAACAACTAATAACTTAACTGCTTACATCAAGGTCAACACACCAGAGCTGATGCAAGCTCTTGTCTGCCTCTGTCCTTCCGTGTCGACTGTTCAACTGACGACTTCAGCAGTAAATCTGCTGCAGCAAGGCATATTCATTGACACAGGAGAAAAACTACAAAGACAACTGACCTAAAAAATAACCTAGGTAATGACAGTTGGTTGAATGGCGACCAAGTTTGTTTCCTACAAATTGAGTCGAGTCCAAGGGTGGTTCTGGAAACATACTGCGTCACAAGTCTGACCAATAGAAATGGGATCAAAGAGAGGCAGCAAACTATTCTAAAAATACTGTGCCCAAGTTTGATTTGTCACAGAATTTAAGAGCCACACAAAACAGCTAATATTCTTTCCATATTTGTGCAGACCACTTGACAATTGGAGTGATGTATCAATATCATGTCTGCTGCCTTTATTTCCCCAAGACATTTGCAGGTACTATTTTTATGATGGATCAACCCCAGAGCCCAGGGCAGTTTTTAAAACAAGTCTAGATGTGAATTCGAACCCATGACCACCACAGCAGCCACTGTGCTGCCAAGCTCCCAAGGTGTATAGAGAGGATATGCTACTTGCCCTGTTAGCCAAATGTGGAGCTTAAAAGTTTTAAAGTTTGTTGTGTGTCCTTTACAGGACGTATCAGTCAACCCCAGCATTGATTGGCTGTTTGTGATTTACTTCACAGTTTTACGTTCAGTAGTTTGTCATTGCTTTAGGAAGAGCAGACGCCCATATAATTGAAATATAACGCCCAGCGATCTGCTAAACCTGGACTGTATGTTGGGAATTGTGAAACTGCATTCACTAACCCCTGGGCCACAGACACTGACCTTTTAATAGTAACTTGAACAAAACTTATGTGACGCTTGGTGACAAAATAGTAGGACAAAAGAAGAACAATAATACAATTGTTGCCATCCCAATTCTGTGCGTTGACTTTGCAAAGATAGAGGGGCTTACATGTCTAATGAACCCAAAAGTTATGCAGTAGCATATCTACTGATAGTGCTTGTCAAGTTGGACAGCTCAACAAGCAGAGACTGCATACACAAGCCTGCTGCCTTGCAGATATAGGAACAATCAAAGGCTAGGGAACAGAAACCTGAAAGAAATATCTGGAAATAAATTGAAAAAGCAGGTGCCCTTGGTCTGATGGAACAGTGCAAGGTAATTAGCTATGTAATATCAGAATGAATTGCAACAACAAAAAAAACTGCCATAATTACAAGTTTTAACATCAATAGGGTTGGCCTTGGCAGTCCAGCACATCCTAAATATTCAACAGTTTTTATTTAGAAGTAAAGAATATAATTTTTTAAAATAATAATAAATACGACATGACAGTGAAATAAATAGATACAATAAAAACAACATTGGATTCTTAACTTATTCTGTAACAATCACCTTCCCATATATTCACTGAATACCATATATACTTTATAAAAACGTGTCCCAAGCAGTTTTTACATTAACCCTCTTTTAGTTATTATTTCCACTCTTTCCAACCCTAGACAGCTATTATTACTTTATTCTTTTAGTTATTTTAACTTCTTCTATCCTAAACAATTACTTTGAAGTAACAACTGGCTGCATGGGATAGAAAGAGTTAAAGGGACTCGGGATCCAATAAGGGGCAGAATGATCATGAACAAAAGAAACCAAACATGATTACAGTCTTGCATTGTTTGAATGTTTTCATTGGTAATTTATTACTAACATAAAATGCCTCAACACAGCTAGACTATGCATCAAAATAATAGTCGGAAACATTGTTTTAAATATTGTGATATTTATGAGCATCATCTACATTAACGAGGGACATCAGATACCACTCGGCAGGAATAACGCGTGTCTTTCTCTACTTATCTATTCATTTTTCAAATAAGATACTGACAGTACATACCACACCTTGATGCATCTATTTACAATTAGATACTAACAATACATACTGTACCATGATAATTCTGTTTTTCAAATAAGACACTGACAATACACACTATACTTTAATGTGTCTACTTTTCAAACATATATTGGCATCAAACAGCAGCCATAAGAATCAACAACTTGGTAGGAACATTTCAGCATATAAAGAAGAAGGCATCAGACAGGACTGTGTATAGTCTCCTGATTTGTTCTCATTGTACAGTGAACATATGAGATCTACAGAAAATATGTCTGGGATCCTGGTTAGTGGACATGATATAAATAACTTACGTTATGCTGATGACACCGTCTTGATAACAACAAATCAGGAGGAACTACAGGAAATGATAGATACTGTGGTTGTAGAAAGTGAAAAAAATGGGCCTTATTTTCAATGACAAAAAGACAGAAGTCATGGTGATATCAAAGAAACAGATTGTGCCTAAATGTGCAATTAAAGTAAATGACGTTATTTTGGGGCAAGTGCAGAAATTCAGATATCAGGGCACATAGATAACAGATGGAAGAAGCATCACAGAGATAAAGAACAGAAAAGAACAAGCAAAAACTGCATTCTATCAAATGAAGAACATTTTGTGCAATAAGTCCTTGTCTTTGAAAATTAGAAAAAGAGTTCTTGCATGTTACCAATTTTAACATACAGGTGTGAATCCTGGACAATTGGTAAACAGGTGAAAAAAATCCCTGGAAGCCTTGGAGACGTGGTTTTATAGGAGAATTCTGAAAATTAATTGGACAGCCAAAATAAGCAATCAGGACATTTTGAGGGAATCTAAGTTGCAAAGACAACTTATCATAAACATCAGAAAGAAGCAGTTATTTCTTGGCCACAATATGAGAAGACAAAAACTGGAACATATTATGACAACCGGAAAGATTTGTGGAAAGAGAGATAGAGGAAGATAGTGTGAGAAAATTCTTGACAGTCTTGTGTCATGGCATGGAAGGGAGTCAACATATGAAGTTATCCATACCATCGGAGATCACAATTTGCGGAGAGGCACGATTACCTATGCCAGCTGGCAAGGCACTTGATGATGATGATGATGATAATGATAATAATGACGATTTTTGAAATACGACACCAACAATACATAATGTACCTTGATCTTCTATTTATTTTTCAAATAAGACACTGTCAATACATACTGTATCTTGTGGTGTATCAATCTATTTTTCACATAAGACACTGTTGATACATACTGTACCTTGTCGTGTATCAATCTATTTTTCACATATGACACTGTCGATACATGCTGTACCTTGTGGTGTATCAATCTATTTTTCAAATGAGACACAACCGATACATATGTATGTACTTTGATGTATTATCTGTTTTAAAAAGACACTGACAATACATACTATACCTTGATGTATGTATTTAATTTTCAACAACGACACAGTTAATACATACTGTATCTTGATTTATGTATTTAATGTTCAAGATACGATATTGACAAAACATGCTGTACCTTGATCTATCTATCAATTTTTCAAATAAGACACTGACAGTACATACTGTACTTTGATGTATGTATTTAATTTTCAAATAAGACCACCTGTAATGCAACTTAAATGTTTGCCTTGTTGACAAAACAAAAGCTTCAACAGCCTCATAAAACACTCAAATCTTTATTGCTACCCAAAGAACTTAAAAGAATCAAAATAAAAGATATTATGCCAGTATAATGACAGAGCATTTATCTTTATATCACTGAAGGTATAATTTATGTATACATCATACAATGAGGTTATAATAATGTATGTGCCTTATCACATCAAACATTTGTTATAGGCACACAGAAGAAGCAAGTCTGTTTGTCAGATTCTGTGACGAAAAACAAATCTCTATGCATGCTGTTGACTCATCCTCTGCACAGGCCAATGTAAAATACCACCTCCCTGGCCAACCGTCACAGAGTTGAAGCCATCAGTCATGTGCTCAGGTGGTGCTCGGCGTCTATATCTACAGCAGACAATTCTTGGATCAGATCTTGGATTTGCTTTCGTTTGCGCTGAACAATCTCCTGGTTTAGAACTTCGTGCACCGCAATACTGAAGCACTCGCAGAATTCCTTAATGAGGTGTTCGACCATCGCAATGACATACAGCCCAGAGTCACTTACTGAAAATGTATATATAAAATAATGAGATATAAATAAAATTATGAGAGAATCAAAACATTCAAAACAAGATAGTATTGAACAACAGAAATGAATATGAAATGTCAGTAGGTATGGCTAGGCTAAAAGTTTAAGACAACACATTGTGACCAGATTTTACCAACGCTTAACAAACGGGAAACAATGGCTAAATATAAGGGTTGTAAAAAAACAAAAGCCAGACTTTTAAAACAGCATCGCAAGCGAACGAACAAACATACTTTATTTTCAAAGGGTAACAAATTGGGCATGCAGGCCCGTCTTACATTCGGCCCTTCCAATCACTCATCTTTCATTCATCAATAGTGCATAATACATTCACATAGGAAAAATCATTGTCAAAAGAATGTTGTAAACATAAACAATGCATGTTACCATGTTATGAGACACATCCCCCACTCACCCCCCACACATACATCTCCCACTCACCACACATCCCCCACACACACATTCCTGACCCACCTACACACATATATGCACCCACCCATTACCCACCCACACATCTCCCACCAACACTCACCCACCCACATATCCTCCACCACCCACCCACACACCCCTAACCACCAAGCCAAACACACATCCCCCACCTACCCACACACAAAATCTGCATCCACCCACATTTCCCCCACTTACACACACCCCTACCCACACAATCTCCCCCAAACTACCAACACATCCTGAACCCATACACACACACATCCCTCACCCATTCCCCAACCTACACTCACTCACCCACCCACACATCCTCCACCCACCCCCCAATCGCACATCCGTTAACCACATCTCCACACCCATACACACATCCCACCCAACAACACATCCACCATCCACAAACACACACCTCCCACCGACACACACCACCCACATATACCCCCCACACACATCCCCCACCCATACACTCATCCCTCACACACATCCATCCACTCACGTACTCATTCCTCAACCACCCACACCCACCCATCAACATATACATCTCCCATCTACTCACCCACACTCACACACCCCAACCACCCAGCCAAACACACATCCCCCACCCTCACATACATCCTTTACCCACCCACACATCCCACACCCAATCACACCTCCCCCACCCAGCCCTCACCCACACACATCTCCCCTCCCACACAACACCTGACCCATATACACATCTGTCATGCATACATGTCCCCCCACACACATCCCTTACCCACACATCTCCCCACCCACCCATACCCCCCCCCCCCCCCATCTATAAACACTCTCACCACCCACACATACATCCTCCACCCTCCCATACATAACCTCCATCCACACTGACATATCCACCCCACCCACACTCACCCCTCAACCCACACACACCCCCTACACCCCCATACATCCCTCACCCACCCACTCACACATCCCTCACCCACCCACCCACACACATCCCCCACTCACAACCCTTCTAAACACACATCCCCCACACACACACATCCTCACATCTAGACACTTACATGATGCCTCACGTAATCACTGAAACTAGTATGAACACACTCCTACACTTTACACACACATACACTGTCGTGAGCATTCTCGCAAAAATTGTACATATACATTGTGTAACGTAAAAATTAGTGATGTAATTCAACTCTCTCTTTTTTCTTACACAAACACACTCTCTCTTTCTCTCACACTCACTCTCTCTCACTCACACTCTACAGTAATGTGCATGTGTGCTACGGTATTTTTATTACCTTTGTTGATTGCTTCCGTCTTGAGCTTATTTTACTACATAAAGTTTGGCTTATATATTTATTTATTTCCAACGGGTTAGCTAGTTAGCTACTACCTGCATGTGTACCAGGGACATTGACCTTTAGTCTGATAATACACGTAATGGTGGGATCACAGCCAGATAGTTAGTCACTGATGTACTTCTGGTAAAGTGAAGGCCTTGACTTCCCAGAATATTTTTTGTTACCCATTTTTAGCCTGGATCGGCCCGGGAGCCCAGGTCAATTTACAGAAATCCCTCCTCAAAGTGGATTTCAACACAGGTCTATGGGCCGACAGACAAGACTGCTAGCCACTGCACTACTGTGGCTCCCCAGATCAAGAATTAGTTAGTTAGTTAGTTAGTCTTTCCTCTTGAGCCTAAGGCGACGCATAGGGCAGAAGTCATGGCTCTCCATGCCTGGCGGTTCGCTGCTACCTGTTGTAGATCCTGGATGTTCACCTGGCCGTTGAATGACCCTTCTCAGATGATGGTTCTACGCAGGGTCTCTTTTGGTCTTCCCCATTTTCTTTTCCCTACTGGTGACCATAAGAGGGCTTGGTTGGGGAGTCTTGTCTTGTCCATTCTGAGTACATGGCCGATGTAGTTCCAACGGCGTTTTCTTATAAAATTGGATACAATATCTTGCTTAGTCTCTTGTCTTATTTGCGTATTGGTTCTGAAATCTGTCCAGTGGAGGTTTAGAATTCTTCTAAGACATTTGTTCTCAAAATTGTCTAATTTTTTTATCTAAAGCTACCGTTGATTTCCAACTCTCACATCCATACGTTAGCACTGGAATCACACAAGAGTTGAAGATTTTAAGTTTCGTATGTTTACTTAGTGTCTTTGATGTTTGACAGTTTATTGAAGGCAACAGATGCCAGAGCAATTCTAGATAATATTTCTGGCATTGAGTCCCTTGTAGATGTCATTTTGCTTCCTAAGTATGTGAAGCTGTTGACTTTTTCAAGAACATGGTTGTTTAATTTCATGTCATCTGAACTGTTGGTAAGATCAAGAATAACATAACATTAAGAACCAATAGTCCTGAAATACAACGAATGCTCATCACAAAAGATGTTGTACTCACTGATGTCTTGCTGAGGAATGTCCATTTCAACAAATTTTAATTTACTTCTTGGCGCTGGAAAACAAAACATGGTCTATATGTCAATGTGTCCACAAAATGCACAATACAGATTCACAATAAGGACCTACTTGGCTCAATGCTCACCTGTGTGTAACCAGGACTGACCAGGGAAGCAAAGAATTGTACCCTACCATGCATGTCAAGGGCTGACATGAGGCTGGCTAGACCAACTCATAGTAAAACAGTAAGTGCAATATCCAACCAGTCATGAACAAATCTACATAGAGCTGGGCATGAGTTGGTTGAGGGACTGTGCTATCTATTATTTGAACAGATGCTGGTCATTTTAACTGGGGTGTACATCTACCTGGGTTTTATTTATGTTATTTGACAGTACAGTGGTTTAGTGCACTAGTTTACAGTCCAGCTAGAGGTCTTCAATGTAGCTGGATTTCTTTTGGAAGGGCTCTGAGCTCAACCTAACCTAAACAATGGATGCCAGAGGTTTCTCTGAGAAATTTAAGATCAAAGAATTAATAATACAGAGCTTATGGAGAATACATAAACAACATTGAATCAAGAGGTCAGGAAAAGACAGTGCTGGAGAGGTCACACAGTGAGAAAACATCTTCATTTTATTACTAGAACGTCCTTTCTCTGGAACTCACAGGGCAAAAGAAATAGAGGGAGACCAGAGACCGGGACAAACAATATGTGAGGACATGGACAGGTGAATCAGAGACAGGGACAAGCACTATGTGAGGACATGGACAGGAGAATCAGAGACAGGGACGAACAATATGTGAAGACATGGACAGGAGAATCAGAGACAGGGAGGAACAATATGTGGGGACATGGATAGGAGAATGAGGGACAGGGATGTGCAATATGTGAGGACATGGACAGGAGAATCATAGACAGAGACAAGCACATGTGAGGACATGGACAGGAGAATCAGAGACAGGGAGGAACAATATGTGGGGACATGGACAGGAGAATCAGAGACAGGGACGAACAATATGTGAGGACATGGACAGGAGAATCATAGACAGGGAGCAACAATATGTGGGGACATGGACAGGAGAATGAGGGACAGGGACGAGCAATATGTGAGGACATGGACAGGAGAATGAGGGACAAGGACGAGCAATATGTGAGGACATGGACAGGAGAATCATAGACAGGGACAAGCACATGTGAGGACATGGACAGGAGAATCAGAGACAGGGAGGAACAATATGTGAGGACATGGACTGGAGAATCAGAGACAGGGAGGAACAATATGTGAGGACATGGACATGGACAGGAGAATCAGAGACAGGGAGGAACAATATGTGGGGACATGGACAAGAGAATCAGAGACAGGGAGGAACAATATGTGGGGACATGGACAGGAGAATGAGGGACAGGGACGAACAATATGTGAGGACATGGACAGGAGAATCAGAGACAGGGAGGAACAATATGTGAGGACATGGACAGGAGAATCAGAGACAGGGACGAACAATATGTGAGGACATGGACAGAAGAATCAGAGACAGGGAGGAACAATATGTGAGGACAAGGACTTGGACAGGAGAATCAGAGACAGGGACGAACAATATGTGAGGACATGGACATGGACAGGAGAATCAGAGACAGGGAGGAACAATATGTGAGGACATGGACATGGACAGGAGAATCAGAGACAGGGAGGAACGATATGTGAGGACATGGAAGGAGCTGCAGGATGGCAAACAACAGAAGGGCTTAACTTGAGTTGGTTGAGACTCTATGCTCCACTGCGGGGTAAAAGGCAGGAGTACAAGTGCTATATATTGACCCTATCAAACAAAACAACAATACATTCCAAATATGTCTTCATCTCACACACACGTTTGTACAGATCATCAACCGGCAAGTGTAGACGGTCATCTTTCACCATCTCACTCGATCACCAGAGTCGTAGATCAGCTCTGTTTCTTGTCTTGACCAGGCCATGAGGCCAAGCCATCCAGGTATTTACTTCTCTGCCTTCCCCTTGTTCTCTTCCCTTCAAGCTTGCCAGTTTTCACCAAGTTCTCCAATTTATTTCTTCTCATAATGTGAGCAAACAATATTGACTGCTTACGTCTAATTTCTGTCATCAGTTTACGATTTTCATTTTTTTTGTAGGACTTGGTCATTGGTTTTTCTGTCTGTCCATGGTATTATCTGCATTTTCCTCAAAAATCACATTTCCACAGCCATCAGATATTTTTCAGCTTGTCTGCTCATTGTCCATGCTTCACATCCTTACAAAAGTACAGGTTCTATGTAGCAACTCAACACTCTTTTCCTTGTTGCAATTGACATCTTTTTATTGGTCAGTATGTTTTTCATCTTGCAAAAGGCTGCCTTCGCCATGGCGATTCTTGTTCTAATTTGTTCAAGGCATCTCCCATCAGATGTTATGACTATTCCGAGATAATTGTGCCAATGCACTTGTTGAAGAATATTCCCATTTACTTGTATATTACAGTGTATACAGATCAATGTCAGTGAAAAACATCATAGGAAACAAACATTGCATATTCATAGCAGTACACAAGTGGGATTTTCTGCTTCTCTTATGATAGTGGGGGCAGTGGTAGCTCAATGACTAGGTCACTTGTCTGTTGAGCTGTGTTTGAATCCCCTTAAGGCAGAGATTTGTTAACACTGACATAGGCTCCCTGTTGGACTCAGTCTAATATGGGTACCTGGAAATGTTATTTTAGGTAAAGGCGGCCGGCATCATATTCATCACATCAATCACCGAGTGCACATTGGTCAATATATATATATATATATATATATATATATATATATATATATATATATATATATTTTTTTTTTTTTTGAGGCGCTCACTCACTTTGAACTCAAGTGTAATCCATACACACTACTTTTAGTATTGCTGGACTGAATTTTGTGTGTGGATTAGCTTTCCCTATTAATAGTGTCCTTCGCCATCAGGCCAACCCACTCCGACTTCAGAGACACTTGTAATTTACGTCCCCAAGTCAAGGACGAGATGTCAACAGTTTAGTCCAACTGTCCAGTGTAGGGGCTGAACCCCTGACCTCGGCATCAGCACAACTGATGTTTAAGAACATACAATCTTATCTATTCAGCCATGCTGACCTACATTAGTCTATATAAACATGATTTATTTATAGTATAACAGTTGCAAGTAGGTAGGTAGGTAGATAGGTAGGGGAGAGAGAGAGAGAGAGAGAGAGAGAGAGAGAGAGAGAGAGAGAGAGAGAGAGAGAGAGAGAGAGAGAGAGAGAGAGAGAGAGAGAGAGAGAGAGACGAGCACACATGTTGATTTTCGTTAAGAATCATGTTCATCACACACGGATATCCCTATCGGGGCTTCAGCCTCCTCCCATAATTTGCACAAGGAGAGTCTCAGCACAGTGCACAAAGTCTGTGTCTTTTTATTGACTAAGTTCAGATGTTTTTAAACACATGCTTCTTTGACAGCATCCTGAAATGAGTTAACTCACCTTGCACAAAGGGCTGTAACTTGTCCACTAATTTTTTGGCTACTAACTGGTTGCTGCCTCGTTGTACATCGTAGTGATGAAACTCTTGTTTACTTCTCATGTACACCAACAGGCTCCTGAAAAGTTCATAAACAATCCTTAAATGTTCATAAACACTTAGCTTAAGTCATCAATAGTTCACAGACAATAAGCTTTAATCTTATGCTCATAAACAATCAGCTTGCTCCGTGGCAAAGGAGTTATGGGCGCAGTTCGTAATCCCACATACCCACATTTGAAACACAGCTGTGGGCGATTTGGCAGCAGACCGCCTTGCGTTGGTTTTTTTTAATGAAATAGAATGGGTGCCGGTTGTTCAGAAAACAATGGCAAATGTAAACTTGCCAAAATATCACAACAGCAAAACAATGCTGGTGTTGACTGCGACGTCCTGTAAAGGATATGCAACTAACTTTTTTAACATAACAAATCAGCTTTAGACTTAGTATGTACTTAAACAATCAACTTTAATCCTGAAATGCTGATAAACAATCAGCTTTGGAGGTTAGCATAACCAAATGAATAGGAGCACTTGCCCTTAAACTTCTAATGTGCTGATTTGGAGGTAGCGGGTTAAACCCCTACAAAGGTCAGCTGGACTAGAATGTTGACTTCTGTCATTTACTTGGGGATGTAAAGTACAAGTACCTCTGAAGTCGCCTGATGGTGAGGGACAATGGTAATAGGGAAAGCTAATCCACATGCAAACATCAGTCCAGTACACTAGAAGTAGTAGCAGGTGTATGGACTGGCTTCGTTTCAGTTATGGGAGGGGGTGGGGGGGGGGGGGGAAGAAATATCAGTTTTGATCCTGTAAAACAATCAACTTTAAACTTGAATTGTTCATAAACAATCAGATTTAGTTCTTGTATGTCCTTAAACAATCATCATCATCATCATCAAGTGCCCTATGCCAGGCGTTCATGACCTTCCACAGATCTTGGTCTTTGGTTTTCTGGATCAACTCTGCTGATGATATTCCTCCATGCCACCATATCAATCCATCCAGCATCATTTCTCTTGGTCTGCCTCTGCCTCTCTTCCCCTCTATCTTCCCAGTTGTCACAATGTTCTCCAATGCCTCTATTCTCATCACATGACCAAAGAAAGCTGTTTGTGTCTTTCTTATCGTTGTATATAATGTTCTAGTTTCATTAGCCTCTTCTAGGCAGTCGTTATTAATTACTTTGGCATCCAAGGAATTCGCAACATTCGTTTCAGAAACCACATTTCCAAGTTGCTTCCAAGTTCTTCCTAATTTGTTCATTTACATTCCAAAACTCACAGCCATATAGCAATACAGGTTCTATATAGCACTTTACAGAAAAAAAGAGTGTTGAGGTGCTACATAGACCTTGTACTTGTGTATGGATGTGAAACATGAACAATGAGCAGTCACGCTGAAATAAATCTGATGGCTGTGAAAATGTGGTTTCTGAGGAAAATGCAAAGAATATCATGGACAGACAGCAAAACCAATGAAAAAGTCCTTCAAGAAACAAATGAAGATCGTAAACTGATTAGAGACATTAGACGTAGAGAGTCAAAATTTTTTGGGCATGTTATGAGAAGAAATGACTTGGAGAACTTGGTGACAACTGGCAAGATCAAAGGGAACAGACCAAGGGGAAAACCGAGAAGTAAATACCTGGATGGCTTGGCCACGTGGCATGGTCGAGACAGGAACACTGAGCTGATCCACGACTCTGGTGGTCGAGTGAAATGGCGAGTCATGACCGCCCACGCTTATCGGCATGGCACATGATGGATGGATGGATAGCACTTTAGCAGTCTCTTTCTTACATTCAGTAACAGTGACTTATTGCATAGGATACTCTTCATTTTCTTAAATGCAGCTTGTGCTTGCCCTATTCTCTGTTGTGCATCTTCCATCTGATGTTATATATGCCCCTAGGTATTTAAAGCTATCCACTTGGTTAAAAATTTTCCCTTCTATTTCTATTTCACATTCTGATGTCACCTTTTTCTTTGATATCACCATTGTTAATGTTTTCTTGATATTAAAGGAGAGTCCTTTCTTTGCACTCTCTGTTACTACAATGTCCAGCAATTGTTGTAGGTTTGTTGAATTATCTGCCACCAATACTGTGTCATCTGTACAGCATGTATTTTTTATATTATAACCTCCAACTAGTATTCCTGGTGTCTCTTTAATCTCTCTAATTATTACTTCCCTATATAAGGAGAAGAGATCTGGTGACAAGACACACCCATGTCGTACTCCTAGCTTTAACTGTTCGTAACTACCCTCTTTATTTCCCATTTTAATTGTTGCTACTTGGTTCCAGTAAATATTCTTGATTATTCTTAAATCTTTCCACCAATGTTGAAATCTTCCAACATTTTAATGAGTTCATCATGTTTTACTTTATCAAATGCCTTAGTATAATCTATGAAGCACAAATATATGTCTTTCTGTGTGTCTATTGATCTTTCTATTAGGGTCCGTAATGCATATACTGCATTGTTTGTACCCTTTCCTTCCACAAATCCATACTGTTCTTCACCAATTTCCATTTTATTTTCAACAATTAACCTTAAACTCAGATGCTTGTGGAGATATTTGAAAATAATCAAAAGACATTTAGAAAAATCTGAGATGTTCAGATAGTCTTACTTCAGAAACATTCAAAAACTGAACAACAGTAAACTAGTAGATTCCTGATTCAAAATAATGAGTCTTAAAATTATCAAGATAGTACCAAGCAGAAACTGCTACTAGGGGTGTGAGGTTTTATGCCTTCACATATTCTAGACCGCAGTGCAATGAGATGGGATGATCACTTTCCCTTTTCATTATCTTTCCTCCCCCAGAAATTTCTAAAAATGATTCCGTACATGAGGCTGGGTCGATCCCAGAGAATGGTAGAAACAAATAAGCCTGCCACTGATGGGACTGAACCTGGACCTTTCTTGGCAAGCAAATGCACTAACCACGATGTGACTGCAGCTTCTAATCATTGTAACCTAGCCCATTACTGACTGGTTAAACAACAACACGTAAGGATTAACTGTGGGTATGCTAGTCTTTCCTCTTAAAGGATCCTTTTGACACACCTTTAGATGTGCTGGGCTTATGGTGCTTGCCTCATATTTGTACAGATCAACAGGGATCTGAGGGGTGGTGTCCAATGCTGGCTGTTTTGACTGAACAAGACATTTTCTGGTACCCATTTTGGGCTGAATCGATCTGAAAGCCCAGGATTAAATTTAAAAAATCCCTCTCGAACCCATGACCTTTGGGCTGCCAGGCAAGTGCGCTAACCACCGTGCTACCATGACTCTTCTTTCCTCTTGGCAGACTGCAGTTAAGCAGCCTGTTTCTTCTTGGAGATGGAGTAAGGTCTTATCTCTGATTACTTGACCCTGACCAGCAGAACAGTCAAGCTCAGCCAACCACTGAATTCACCTTTTTGCTGCATTTTCAGTTCCGCCCAGCCCTTTACGATCTGATGAAAGTTCCATGTAAAGATTACAGTAACTTCCTGATATAAATGCTAGGGCACCAGTGTATCAAGTCTGAATGCACTCATTCTCAACCTTGAGATGGCAAAGATTGATTTACTGCACAATAAACCATGCTACCGAATGTTGCCATTTAGAGCCCTCAAAACACAAAATATCACTGTACACCAGCAATGGTAGATTAGAGCTATCATTATAGTTTCTCTGCGTCTTTGGTATGTTCAGACACAAAAAGGTGTTACAGACAGAGGAATTACTTCATTACACCAGGTTTTATCCTATGTGGCTCAGTTTTCTTTCCACAGAGCAGCCTAACTAAAGTACAGGGGCGTCACTAGGGGGGTGCGGGCCGCACCGGGTGACACCATCAAGGGGTGACACCAAAATAAAAAAATTGCAAATTTGACAAAGCAGACATAGCAAAATAAAAAAAATTTAACTTTGTCCGAGTTTGTCGAAGTTCTTTATTTATGTTTTACCTGAAGTATTGAAGTTATATTGTTCAATTTGTTTTCTTTCTTATGTCCTCATTAACTTTTTGACTTATTTTACAAACATTACTATATGCGATTATATATGGTACAGGAACACTCGGAAGAAGACCATGGTGAAAGTCTAGAGGGGTGACACCAAGAGTTTACCGCACTGGGTGACACCAACCCCAGTGACGCCACTGCTAAAGTATCACACAGAACACACACTTTGTAGCTTTAGTGATGACCCCCAAAGGGTTTCCAAAAATGGTATCTAAATACGAATCCATGACCTTCGTAGCACAAGACGGGCACTCATATAATAGCTTTATAAAAGAATTTTAAGAAGAATTAGCTTAATGAGCCACATAACTAAGATACTACTCAAGGTCATACAAGAAAGAATTCAGCATAAAATAGAAGAGGAAGTAGCCGAAGAACAATTTGGGGTACGCAAAAACAGCGGCACCAGAGAAGCTATTATCTGTTTGAGGATGTTTATTTGAAAAATATATAGAAGTTCAGAAAAGTATATATGTTTGTTTCATAGACTACAAGAAAGCATTTGATAGAGTACAATATGAACGTCTAATTACATGCCTTCAAGATATAGGAGTAGACAGTAAGGACATCAGACTTATTAGTAACTTGTACTGGGAACAAGTGGCGTCTATTAGATGAGGAAATAACTATTTGTCGCCAATATAGAGATAAAAAGAGGAGTTCGGTAGGGATGTGTGCTGTTCCGAAGCCTCTTCAACCTTTAAACAGAAAGAATTTTTAAATAAGTTGAAGCCTGGACATAACATCATTGGAAGAATAAAAAAATTTTAGGTATGCTGATAATACCATGTTACTAGCAGAAAGCGAACAAGAGTTACAAGACCTAGTGGATCAAGTAACCAGGAATAGTGCAGAATGCAGCTTAGATATTTATATCCAAAAAACAAAAACTATGATAATTAGCAGTGAAAAGGAAAGGTCATCAATGAACATCACAGTAAACGGGGAGATACTACAACAAGTAATAAGTTTCTCCTATCGTGGACATGCAATAACAGATGATGGCAGAAGTAAATAGAAATCAAAATGAGAATAGGAATGGCCAAAAATGCTTTCAACGGCATGAAATAGTATTAACATCTAGAGAGATAAACAACGCATTAAAAATGAGAATTGTCAAATGCTACGTATATAATAGAGGCCCTGGAGTTGTGGATATACGGATGAACATGTCGTATTTCATGGAAACAAAAACAATCAAATGCAGAGGTTCTGGAAAAACTGGGAATCAAGAGAGAGTTGATGAAAGAAATAAAGAGGAGGCAAGTGAAATATTTTGGCGACGTTAAAAGACATGATACTCTTATAAAAACCATACTGGAGGGCATGGTTAAGGGCAAGCGAGCAAGAGGTAGACAACGCTACAAGGGGGAAGATAACATCAAGAGATGGATGAACATCAGCCTGACAGAATGTACAGTCAGGGCGAGAGACAGACAGTGTTGGAGATCCATTGCAGCCAACCTTCATTGTGGAGACAGCACCTGATTGATTGATAGAAGAATGGCTGGACCAACAGGCTGCAGAGACTACTAGTCATACAATATTCAAAGAAAAGACCCACAGAAACATACATATCAGCATAACAAAAAATTACGATTGACAGAATAATTTGTCCTGAAGTGGTTTTCTCCTATGGGTCTGTGATATGATAGGGCCATTACATTTTGTAGGTCTGAATGCATGAAGGATAGGTGGGCCACTTCTCTCACTTTGGAAGACAAGCGCAGGTTTCGAACCCTTGTTCGACCACGCACATGGCATTATCAGCAGAGCTCCCTACCAACTTCGCTAACGTGCCCGCTATGACTTACAGAACAGAATACAATCTTATCACTCAGAACAGGTCATACTAGACTAAACATGCATTCACACAGAATTCAACCTTCCCATGCATAAAAGTGCATAAACTGCAATGATCCACACGGAACAGCCCACCTCATCCTCATACAATTGTCAAGTGCAAAATGTGCTACAGCCAGAAGACAACTAATGCTAGTTTCTGCAGTTATAACAGGCCATATGGCATAACACTACTGGCACCTTGTCATCTTTACAAACTATAGTTTGCTGTGTTGTGCTTCAAAGAAGGCTTAACAACCTCTCCATAGTAGCAATGCCTGGGCTGAATTGTAGAGACCATGTGTTGCCCACGCAGCATGGTCCCTCTCTCAGCCTGCCTAGTTTACTTCAGAGGAAAGGTAACACCAATACATTTGGAACAAGACAAGCTACAGAAGCTGCCAGATCAGCAAAGCAATGCTTTAAATGTTCACGTGTCGAGCTTCAATTCTAGAATAGTCGCCAATACTGACTTAGGACCTGGTTTTTCCTGCCATGACGTTTAGACTTTAGGTTGCATTTCCTCGCACCAGGATAAGGCTTGTACAATCCAAGTTGCGCTCCTCCGCTCAAAGCTTTGGTACAATGTGGGGTGTCAGATTTGGTTTGTGCCACCCAACATTCAGCACTAACAGAAAGCATGTAGTACCGGCTACTGTCATAGGGCAGCTCAGTCTTATCTGACTAACACAGCACCTATAAAACATGCTAATTGTTTAAAACTGGCATTGGCCACAAAAAGAGTAAAAAGCTTGACAGTTTTAGTTACAAACAATGTATGTATACACACATGCACATAAGGTTTACTAAACAAGAACACATACCACTGAGTCTTGACAGGTCTTTCAGTGTCAAAGGCATTGCTTACAGGAACAAAGATGTACTGTTTAATAGGAAGATGCAATGGTTCCAACAGGACCACGAGTTTTTCCACTGTAAACATATAAAGCAAATTAAATAAAGCAGAATTAACAATATTTGATTTATAAATCTGCAAATTAACTGAATGAAATGTTATCAGTCTTGATACCAATATTCTTTCTTTTGCCCAGAAAAATATTCAATGCTCGTAGACAATTTTCTGTCATATCCAATAAAACAAACATTTAAGACCCACAATACAAAATATGATATTCTCAAAAAGGCAACTTAATAATATGCAATAAAAGGTAGAAAGGTCAAGGACCCTATCTCCATGGCATCATGGCATATAAAGGATATGGTGCCAGTTCCATACTTTCTTGACCAAACAGCATTTGATGGATCATCTGTAGCACATTGGCCGCTTTACCTGGACGAAACTGTTTTGCTGTTCTTTCTTCCTCTGCGTCTTCTTTTGTTTGCTTGGAGTTGATTGTTTGTATCTGTAATATTGTTTCTTGTATAAACTTCAGTACTTTTTTGTTCATACATTTTATCTTCCACGGTTTGCCTAGATATGTCGTACTCAGGGCTGTCTTGGAATATGTGATCTGCTGTCTGCCAATATGTGCATAAGGCTGATATGCCAATCTTAAACTGTGTATACATGTTGTTGCATAATAGATTGTTAGTTAGTTAATTATCTGTTGAGTTATCATCCTTGCACTCCGGCCAAATCCATAGGTACCCAGATTCTCCCCCCCCCCCCCCCAAAAAAAAAAAACAAACAAACAACACATGCATCAACATCTGGCGGCTAATAGTATCAGTTCTGTGTTGGTTGACAAGGCCCTTAATTCTCACTGCAAATTCTTACTACTACCAAGTCTCTCATTCTGGACAACGATGTAGATTCACTGGCGTCAAAGTCCTCCACTCTTGACATCTTTCTAAGGTCATTAATAACATCGGCATGAAAAATAAGCTGACCATCAGCAGGTGATGTAGAGCCAGCAAGTTTATCAGCTCGTTCATTTCTCCCAACTCCGGCATGTCCCAGAACAAAGATGAAGGTGACTCTATGGACAATAGACCTCAGCAGCGACTCAGTTCATTTTCTACGTACAGAACCTGCCTAGACCTTTTGGATCATGCTCACTGAATCATTTAGTACACAAACATTGATGTAATTCTGTGATTTCAGCCATAAGAAAGCCCATATTACTGCCATCATCATGCTGCTCGTGGTCATATAGTGGGTATCCACTGATGTCTTTAAAGGTCAACCAGTTGAACGTGCCGTGAATGTAATCGATTCTTTCCTGTCCTGAGGCACAGAATAATGATTTGCTCTGGTCTGTCCATAAAATGGTAATCATCTTGTGCTGGTGTTGGTGGCTTTCTGATTGATTTTATGATTCCTTTCTTTCGGTGGTATACGCCTGCTGTCCGTTTTATGAGGTTGTTTGAAATGACATAAAAAACGAAATCTCAACACGAGTCAAAAGGTGTGGAGGTTGACTGTCTCTGACTCATTACTTAATTGTCCATTTCAATCTCAATTTTTAAAAATGCATTTACCTTCCTCTTCAAGGTTAATAGCAAAAGTATTCTGGGAAAAATACACGTTCATGTGAGCCGCGGTAGCTAGCATGCTTGCCTGCCACCCAGGTGGTCATGTGATTGAAACCCCATTGAGTGGAGGAATTTTTAAAAACTGACCTGGACTCTAGGCCGACCCAGCTTAAACTGGATAGAAGGAAATGTTATGGGAAGTAAACTTGTCAGCACGATTCTGACCACATCAGGTTGAAATAAAAGTAAACTTACAGTTCTTAGCTATTTTCAAGCAGGATCAATTAGAACATTCTCGTGAGCAGATAAAACAAACTGGCAACATGGTCAACATACCTTCTTACATATTGTTGTGGCACTTTGCCACCTTTACAGACGAAAGTATGTGGATTGGATCTTAAACTCCATCGCACATCGCCTGGGCTTTGATTCAGAGAACATGTGTTACCCATGCAGCATGATCCCTCTCTCAGCCTTGCCTTGTTTTCTCCAGAGGAAAGGATGACTTGTACGTCTGGAACAAGGTAGGCTGCAGATGCTGCCAGCTCAGCATCGCACCTCCATGCAGCAGAAGGTGAGTAATGGCCAGGCCCTCACAACCAGGGGATTTTGACTTAGAGACGTTAAAGCCATATCCAACAGCTGAGAGCCGTAAAACGAGTGTCTGGACCCAAGCATGTAGTGGCACTTTGCCGTCTTTACAGATGATAACACAAGGAAACTAATTCACTTACATATTACAAAAGCAAATATTGATAGAACAAAAACTAAGAGAAAAATCTATTTAGAGTTTTCTAAAATGTAGTTGACTGTAACATGAGGATGCTTCTGCTTTGCCATATAAGGTAATGGAAATAATTATAGTAAATAAAAATAAATCATAGCTTTACCTGAAGCAAATATCACAAACTGGGCCACAGACGGATTGATGAGTGCTATCCTGTCTGCAGAATGGTTAAACTGTTCTCTCACAAAATATCTGCAGACAAAACATGTATGTATAATTATAATATATGATGCAGTAGAATAATAGTTAGTACCTTTGCTTACTAACAGTCAGGGTTTAAACCCTAGTAGTGGCAGGATTAGCAATCGACTTGGTCGAAAGGATCAGAGCGCTTGCTCTTAAACTTCTGGTGCTCTGATGGTGGGGTAAGGCATTAAATCCCTACACCTGCATTCAGTTGGACTTACAGTGACTACTAGTTCAGTAAGCTATGGCAAATTGCTAAACGTACAATTGCCTAGAAAATCAGCCTGGGGTTGACTGCAAATGAATAAATTTAAGAACCACCTAACTTGCTCTGTGAAAATGTCCATGGATGATCAGACCTACCTTTATACACATACTACCCTAGAGAGAGAGAGAGAGAGAGAGAGAGAGAGAGAGAGAGAGAGAGAGAGAGAGAGAGAGAGAGAGAGAGAAGAGAGAGAGAGAGAGAGAGAGAGAGAGAGAGAGAGAGAGAGAGAGAGAGAGAAGAGAGAGAGAGAGAGAGACACCACACGTGTGTGTATGTGTCAGGAGTAAATAAAGGAGTGTTACACATGCCTTTTGTGCATCAGGTATACGGTACTAGGCCAATATTTTTATAGACCAATTGGCATTCGATGAGTGATGTGATTAGTATCACTTCAACTGCCTTTACTTCCCAAGATATTCTTGGTGCTAATTTTAGGCTGGGTCAACCTGGGAGCCCAAGTCAACTTTTAAAATCTGAAATTGCCCAGCTGTGAATCAAACCTATGACCACCGTGTTGGTGGGTGAATGTCTAGCCACTATGTTAAAAGGGCTCCCAGGAGTGTAATAGTGATAACATGCACTAAACTGAACTGATACCACAGTGTTCTATGTCAAAACATTCTCAGACTTCACAACTCCAGAAGTAACCTTTAAAGCTTTGGAAGCCATTATTTCCAAGCAGAAATAGAGAGAGGGTACTCTCTGTGGGCAGTAATTTTTGCCAAACTTTTTGTTTCCTTTTACCCCTGCTTCCAATTTTACAGTAATTTGTTATGGTCTATAATATGCAATATCTATATAGTTTAAGAGTTAAGAGTAAACAAACACTGTGGGGGAAGGAAACAGCCTCTGCTAATACAGTATGGGAAAAAACCTAATGTCCTTTAAGTGTTAATCAGTATGCAAATTCATGATAGGCAAGTATCACGATGCTCAATGCAGTTGAATAAAATAAACAGCAAATTATTTAACAAACTGAACAACTCAATATACTATTACTTTTCCAGAATTTTTCTTAACTAGGCAAGATTTGTACGTCTGTCAGAATCTCCATCGCCTGTAGGTGATGGACAAGCACGACGATGAACCCGACAAGGGCTACTACGCAGTTGATGCCCAATGGTCAGCATGACGCACGAAGCGCACGCTTGAAAGATAGCGTTAGTCGCTTGAAAGATAGCGTTAGTCGCTTGAAAGATAGCGTTAGTCGCTGTTAACTACCGGTCTGGCTTAAGTCCATTCTCAACCAAGGTACTAATCCAACTAGGGGACAATACTTGATGTGAGTAGCCTCATGGCGGCACTGAAGGAAATATGTATCTTGCATCATTACCAATAAATGTCAATTTATAAACATACCAGAGAGTCACCTAACAGGATAAACAGTTAGTCGATTCCGACTTATAAATATATTATTAACTTAAACCATGTATAAACATCCATAGTCTGTGTGTATGTTTAGCTCTGCAATTTCTTCTTGTAATTTATGTTATCAGATTAATGGAAATTTAGTACAACTTCAAATTAATTACTACTATTGCTCTTGCTCGCTCATGCTTTCATTCGTGTAACAATTCATTTTCCAAGCCATCACATTAGGTATCTAGGCCATAGAATTGTGTGTGTGTGTGACTTTTGGCACAGTTATGAAAACCCCAACATTTTCCCAGGATCCTATGGTCCTATGTAAAAATATAACACTGAAAGTTGGCACAATATTCTCACAGAAGAAAACACCAGACAAACCCAATACTCGTGTGATGTTATCTATAAGTTATCTTGTGTTGTGAGAGACAATAGTTCAAAACAGTTCATGCAACTTCATGCAGCTCAGTCAGTAGACAACCATTATAATCATCTTTGACACCCTATCTGTGTGTATGTTCAACTCTGTGATTTCTTCTGTTCTTATCCCTAAATTTATTTACTTTGTTTTTTCCTTATAGTCTGTGTGTATGTTTAGCTCTGCAATTTCTTCTGGTGCTATTTGAATGCATGTTTAAATATGGAACAGCTTAATTTATCTGTATCCATATTTGACTATGTGATTTTTCTGTTTAAATCTGTACCCATGTTTAATGACATAATATCCTGTCTCTGGCTGTAAACACGCCATAAAAAGTTAAATAGTAAAGGACCTTTTTTTTTGGCGCTCGCTCGCTCACTTTGAACTCAAGCGCAGTCCGTACACACTACTTTTAGTAGTGCTGGACTGAATTTTGCATGTGGATTAGCTTTCCCTATTAACAGTGTCCCTCACCATCAGGTGAGCCCACTCTGACTTCAGAGGTACTTGTAATTTATGTCCCCAAGTCAAGGACGGGAGGTCAATATTTTAGTCCAACTGTCTGGTATAGGGGTTGAACCCCTTACATTGGCATCAGCACAACAGATGTTTAAGAATACAGGTTTTTATCCATTTGGCCATGCTTACCTCCAAGGACTTTTAACATGCTTTAGGCACACTGGGCTAATGGTATTAGACCCATACTTTTATAAAACAATCAGCAAGGCTTTAAAAATTATTAGATTTGGTAAAGTGAATTTTAAAAATATAGTGTAAAAAATATAGGCAGGTTCCCACAGTCAAGCTGACATACAGGGAATAGGAATGAATTGACAACAGCAGACACAAAAGAACTTCCATCAAGTCATCATCACACTGGCCAGAGAGTAATGTAATGGGTTAGCAGAACTGGAGGTCCAACAACAGACAGATGAGAATGTCAGCAGACAGTGAGGGACAAAGTTTTCAGTGTGTGGTTTGATGAAGTGCTTCTTTTGCTGAACACACATTTACAACTGATACATCTTCTTTATTCTTCTTTGTTCGTCCGAAATGTTTGTTTTTGATGTAATTGTGATGTGCCTGTTTACAGCAGAGCTGCAATATTTGCACCTTTCAGTCGACACATCCGACTTCTTCAGACATTTGTTGACCTGGTTAACCTACCCAGGTGTTTGTAGGACATTTCACTCTCAATGTTGTGTTGTCTTCTTCATCCCTCCATTCCAGCTGGTAATTTAGAACAGCTGAACACATTCCTGTTGGCCCTCAAAGGAAGATGGAGGCAGACAATGGGCATTCCCCTCCATCCAAGGAGGCTTCCATAATAGCAGAGCCAACATATGACGCTCTGGTACTGGGTTCATCCAAGGAATCATTGCATCCTGCGCTTCAGTTGATATATGGTGTGTTTGAGTTTTGTTTTCCAGCTGTAAAAATTAATTTGTATGCAAATGCAAAGACTATGGTTTGGTGACCTATCATGGCCTGACCCTTAATGTAATGAGATATATTATTTTATAAGTATTCACTGAACCTGGAGGAATTAAGAGGATGGGAAAGAAATAAAAAAAATTAAAAAATACACATTAGACACAAAAAGAAGCAGTTAGGGTAAGTCACAATAACCAATAAAAATATGGCTTTAGTAGATTGTTCTCTCCCAATTTAACATTCTTAGCATTGAAAGAATTATGCTCAATGTGCCTGATTTTCCAATCTCACAGTCTGAATTAACATGAGCTTTCATCAAAATCAAACAAATTTCAAAGAACTACAAATAAAAGTAAAGGACTACAAATGGAAGTATGATCTTCTCTAACACTATTCAAATGTGGTTAGAAGAGTGTGTGTCAATTATGAATGTAATAATTTTAATTGAATATTTGCTACCTAGATTGTTCTTACAGTCAGTATTGTTTATATCAAAGGCAGGGAATATCCTAATCATTTAGTCTGATCCTACAAAGGCAACCGCATGTGGGACTCGAAATTTAATAAATCTAGGAAACCATAGCAACATAAATTTGTATTAAGTGAATCATAATATTAATGTGAATTTTAAGGGGCAAGCAAGGAACATCCATTACGGAATAGACAGGACACATACGAGTGCATAACAGGACAGACACATATGCTTCTCATCATTCCCCTCAGTCCATCTGCTGTCTATCTGACAGTCAGTACCAGGTAGGCTGGGCGTGTACACGGTGCAAACGCGATAACTCACTTAGAACAGCAATCAAATCAAAATAATCACGTTGTTGGTGACAAAAACACTGGATAATTATTAAAACTTAAGTGGTGTGACATATAAAATGATAACTATAAAGACAAGTTGATACAGTGTCGATCTTACAAGAGAAATGGACAAATTATTTTTTGTTGAAGTCAAAGGCAAACCTGTGTGCCTAGTTTGTGACAGGGCAGGAACCCAGACCAGCTTCTTGGCTCCCAAAATTAAACGTGAAATCATTTTAAGCTAAATGAAGGCTGTGGAAAGTGCAACTGAAAAGGAGTGACACAGTGCATTTCCCCACTCTGCGCTCCAGACTAGACTGATGCAAACTGAAAACCAGTTGCTGAAGCAACATTATCAATACCAGCTAACATCATGTGACTCACAAAAGAGAAGCAGTTTGCCATCACATTAGGAGTGAATTAATGAAATGTTTGACAAATTATAGTTTTAAGTTGATAATTTTGTACAGCCTGTAAGTCATGTTATAAATCCCAAATGGTCCTTGGCAGACAAAAGGTTTCCCACCCATGGTTTATATGCTCAGAGTTCGTATTATTATGTTTTTTTTCCCTACATGAATATAATATGCACAATAAATCACTAGAAATAATGTGAGACAGGTGAGTGGCTGAAAGGGCTGAATCTAATATAAGACCTAACAAATAAAGTGTTCTTTCATTAAGAAACCTTAGTTATCAATTATCATTGACAACCAGTGAATCTGAAACCATCAAAGTACTCAGGTTAGGTTAGGTCAGTCGAGGTTTCAATTTCACGGCAACGGGTCATCCCCATTATGCTCCATTCCTGTGCCAGTAAATATCACACAAAATGCTCCCCACTGTCCAATGTAGAAAGTGGAATAGGCAGGAGTCTCAGCAATCCAACAGCCCGCACAGGTACACTGTGCATAATGCCACCACCAGAATGCCAACACAAAATTCATCCACGAAAACCACAGTTCATCGTCGATGGACTCGGCAGTCACCAGAAAGACCTCATTGACCCGGGTTTTCTCACGTGGCTCAGTCTTTTACCGCAGGGCGACCCGCCTAAAGCGCCGCATAAAGCACAAACTCCGTAGCTTCAGCGCCAACTCCCAGGAGTCTCCTGAAAAATGCACTTGTGAACCAAAAAGGCAAATCAGTCAATTCAGCAACAGCTGAAAGGTAGCCATTGTTCCGAACATGCTGGTCACTGTACAGGACAGATTTAAAAGCATTCCACGTGAATTTCACAGCTCACAGTGTCGCCCACGCTCTCACTCAGTAGCAGGGTGACGGAACCATATACTATCAGTCCAACATGAGGAAAATTATAAACCGTAGCTACAAGCATAAACATGCCACAGACCTTAACGGTTCAATGCCTAACCGCCATGTTGGCAACCGGAAGTACTCAGTTAGAAAACCATTAACAGTTATGCACATATGTAAGTGCACAGAAGTACCCTCCAGTGAGAGTTCAATGTATATTTAAAGTCACTATGAATTGCTCAAAGTTTCTGCATGACTGCAAAGCTACATTTCATTACAAACGCCTGTGTTTCGTACACAATTTTATTCACAGGTGATGGAAAGAGACATAGTTCTTTTTTTTCCTTTTTTAAATATTGCAGACTAAGAGAGGTGTTAGGCAGGGATGTGTAATGTCTCCAGATCTTTTTTCCCTATACAGTGAAAATATTTTCAGAAATTTAGAAGATATAAATGGAATCAGCATTGGAGGAAGAAACATCAATAACATTAGATATGCAGATGATACAGTATTGATTGCAGACAATGCACAGGATCTGCAACAATTAGTAGACTGTTGTACACAGTGAGCAGCTGGGGTTTGAATTAAATTGTAAGAAAACACAGGTTATGGTCGTCACTAGGAAGAACGAAGTACCACAATGTAATATACAAGTAAATGGGAATATTCTTCAACAAGTGAATTGATACAATTATCTCGGAACAGTCATAACATCTGATGGGAGATGCCTTGAAGAGATTAGAACAAGAATAGCCATGGCGAAAGTAGCCTTTAGCAAGATGAAAAACATTCTGACCAATAAAAAGATGTCAATTGAAATGAGAAAAAGAGTGTTGAGGGGGTACATAGAGCCTGTTCTTTTGTATGGATGTGAAACTTGGACAATGTGCAGTCAAGCTGAAAAACATTTGATGGCTACAGAAATGTGGTTTCTGAGGAAAATGCAAAGAGTACCATGGACAGATAGAAAAACCAATGACAAAGTACTACAGGAGACAAATGAAAATCGTAGACTGATTAGAGAAATTAGACGAAGACAGTCAACATTTTTTGGACATGTTATGAGAAGAAATAAATTGGAGAACTTATTGACAACTGGCAAGATTGAGGGGAACAGACCAAGAGGAAGACCAAGAAGAAAATACCTGGATTGCTTGGCCATGTGGCATGGACAAGACAGGAAGACTGAGCTGATCCACGACTCTGGTGATCGAGTGAAATGGCGAGTCATGACCGCCCACGCTTTCCGGCATGGCACATGATTGATTGATTGATGTTGCATAATCGTGAGGTTCTAGTAGAGAGGATACATAAGAGATAGCAATTTGTTCAAACATGTTCTAAATGTGGTATATGCACCAAATCAAGATGTGGTCACACGTGAGATGATCATAGGGTGGAAGGGCAGATGGGGGTACAAGCAGTACATGGCACATAAGGTGTTTTAAAGGCAGGCAAGAGAATCAACTTCATTGCACCAGGTTATATCCCACATGGATTGGTCTCTTTCAGTATAGTGGCTGTCTCCAACACAAAATTGCACTAATGAACCAAATGATGCAGTCTGAAAATGAGCCCACAACCTTCAGAGCACGAGGCATGTGGCTTAGCCACTTCATCATTGAGAACCTCATACAATACACATAAGCCTATAACTGCATCATATGGAAGCAGTACTGCACGGAGGCACTTTTGGTGAGCAGAGTTGGCTTCTCCTAGGTACTAAGCTCTCTGAACATGAAATATATGAACAATATCTATGCATCTGTGGCTTAGGGTATAGTGAGACAATTTCATCATTCCCCGACACACTGAGTCGAAGGTTCGAAATCAGTCACTGGCAGTTTGGAAGCAGACCACTTAGCATTTATTTCCATGGTATGAGAGTTGACCATCCAGAAAGCAATGGTATATTACTGAAGTAACACTGTCTAATAAATCTAGTCACTACGTTTTTTCAGTTGCCAAACTTTACCGAAGATTTTTTGCGGTAACTTTCGTTTTCTTGTTTTTGTGTCTCCGATTTAATGAGGTTTAGAGTACTCCTGATGTTAAATTCCCCGATTATTTCAAGATCGAGTTAAAACAGACACCGATTACTTGATATAGTTTACCCCACCGCGTTTTGCCTTGTGCAGTTCTGGCAAATCGGGAATCCTTGTTATACAGAAGAACCAGGCTACCTAGGCTAAGTGGTAAGTAAACCCGTAAATACCGTTTTATGAGACGTATTACATTGTTATTCTATGCATTATTAGATTTAGCATCCATTTTTACGTGTATGTTGTAATTTTCGACCATTTAAGTTGCCAATCAATGTCACATCACTGAAATTATGAAGATCACATGTTATAATGCAGTATTTCAATGGACGGAGATGGCAGTTTTACTCGAGCTAGGAACATTTAATATTATTATGGAATATTCAGAGTGATTAACGTGATAATGAATGCATGTGTACATTCACCCATTATTATATGTATGAGTAATTTTTAATCACTCTTCAAGGAAAAGATCAGTGATAATTTTGCATCTTTCCAACGGGACTTTTTTTTGTCAAAATGCATCTATGCCGGCGGCCTTCGCGTTGACAAGACAGTGCGCGCAGTCATGCGCTGCATCTGACATCATCACAGTATGTGTATATCTGTGTGTGTGTGTGTGTGTGTGTGTGTGTGTGTGTAGGTAGGGTGACAAAAAGTAACAAGGTCAAAACTGTTTTCTTCTATGTCTTTGTTAAATGATAAACTGACACACAAACTTTAATATCTCGGCTTATAAATGACATACAGACTTGAATAAGGAACCATTGGATTTGTATTTTCAAGAGGTATCCAACTATGCAGGTTATATAATTAAAAAGCAATTTAGAAAATGTTACTAAAGTGGCTAAGTAAATCCTAAACAGCCAATACATGCTATGCTATGGTCGACTGCAACATCCTGTAAAGGACAAGATATAAACACTATCTCCCAGCAACTGAAGTCTCTCAACATTAAATAAATGAATACTTTCTCCCAGCAACTGAGGTCTCTAAACATTATATATATGAACACTATCTCCCAACAACTGAGGTCTCTAAACATTATATATATGAACACTATCTCCCAACAACTGAGGTCTCTAAACATTATATATATGAACACCATCTCCCAGATGATGGGGCAAGATGGTTGCTCATTCTTTCCGCTTGTTAGGCGCAATGTTTAGTTTCATTGTGTTTCTTGTGATCCGCTAGTTGTTGTCGCTAGTTCTGTCGCGGAGTGCTGTGTAAGAGCTCAGATCAAAAGGTAATGTTGCCTGGTAAGCATAACTGAGAGATTCCCAGCTATTTATAGCGAGCTACAGTTCTCAAGTCAAGCATTCTCATGGTAACAATCGCATATCGTTTTCAGTGATCAGTCAAGTAGTTAAAACTACAACACATTCACGACGAGTTGCTAGACGCCCCACGAGCTCCTGGGTCTCCTCAATTACGTTTTGAACAATTATGTATCGATATTTGGTCACAACAACGCCACATCTGTGAGAAGTTTCCCCTTAAATCACTATCAGAAGCTCTCAAGCCGTCGCTAGGCGCATACCCACAACATGCCTCCCCCGAGACACCCTAAGCCAGACCCTGACGAGAGTAGTTACTCGAACTATCCTGGCACACGGATCTCGGTTCCAGAATCTTGAGGCAGCGTACATGTGGATTTACCACCCTTAAGACACTCTACCCCAGGAAGTAGCTTGATATATGGGAACTTGAGTGGCACTGTACTGGCCAATGAAAATGCATACTCCTTGAACTTCTTCAGGCTCTGGACAAAAGTGGTGATGAACGATTTGTCTGTGATGAACAGCTACGCCAAGGGCAACAATCAATTCTAGGTTACTAAACTCTAGAAGATAAAGATCCTATGATGTTTTCTTTGACGGTCAGAAAGTATTTGGGCTGGACGATGATAACTTTCATGCCGTTGTCAAATAAAAGGATCTGGCAATGATTATGTTTTATGATCCACTCGACTCCCAAAGTGATGCAATCTAGGCCAATTTTTAAAAAAAAAAGTGGCAAGACATCAAGACAGCGATCAATTTGTGGCAGTGGACTGCCAGTGATATTCCGATCTATGCAAGTGCCTGGTTTTAATACAAATCCCGCCAATGTTCAGAATCCACTCTTTTGGGAAAGTCCTGGGCACCATCCGAGAGACGAGCATGTTCGATGACAGGTCCTTGATACAACATCTGGACATTCTGAATGAAACTCTGGTTACAACTTCCAAACGAACCTCCAATACACCCAAGCTGCCGGTTACAGAATCTAAATGCACTGTGGCTAGAATTTGTGGCTTAATAAAAACACAAGGCTAATTCATAAATCCCACCTCATCTATTGACATACGGCAGAAGTCATGTGGATTAGCCTGATTGTCAGTGTGTATTTTGGTCACATGTCGTACTGCAGAGCTCAACGTATATAGTTTAGTGTACTGATTGCCAGATTACTGTTGTTGTCACTGCTTCCTTTGGTGACGAGAGTTAGGTTTCCATGGTGTGGTGACTTTCACTATGTACTTACAATTTGATAGATGTTTTATTACATTGGTTTTGTTCCCTGTATACATGTATATACTGTGTTCACCAGGAGTGAGGCGCTGGAATCTCTTGCCCCCGGGTAGATTGGGCCCGTTAGCTAATAAAGTGGCCAATCTAGGAGATGGAAAACTCCGATTATAAACCCCTAAGTTTAAGGTGGACCGACGTGCCGAGGACTGAATGGCCACGGGTGAGTTGGTCGTGAACGTGGAACGTCTGGTATGCGGGCGGGGCGGCGCCAGGCGTATGGACTCCTGAGGGACATCCCCTGCCCCTTCCCTAGTAAACAGGCAATGCTAGGGTGACCGTTTATTTCCTGTAATATCCAAACTTTGCCTATGGATTTATTTAAACACGGGAATCGTCGCCGGAGCTACGGAGCACGTGCTCTGCGCTTGACACATCACTCAGAGGCTAGCGAAGAGAGAGAGGAGGAGAAGACGAGGAAATGGTGTGAGAAGACGGCATAGAAATAGGAGGGCAGGCGCCAGGAGAACAAGACGAAAAGTGGAGAGACTAGGTTTCAACCATGTAAGAGTGGGATACTGGAACTGTCGTAGTGCCAGGCAGAGAGGTCCTGTATTGGAGAGGCTAATATATGATTTTGATATCCTCATGCTCCAGGAGTTAAATACAGATAAATACCATTGCCCTGGGTACGTCAGTTATATAAACCCCACTGGGCAGAAGAGACATGGGCAAGGTCTGCTGGTGAAGACAGGAGTAAAGCATGTGGCACTTGACTTGAGCCAGTGGAATCACAGTGCAAGAGAGGTCCTGGGTATACAAATGGAGATTGGCGGCTTAAGTTGGAACATCATAAATGTATATGCCACAGTGGATTGTTTTGTCAGAAAGGAACAATGGGACTGGCTTAAGGAATTAGAGGACTTACCAGGTGACAGGCTACTCATATGTGGAGACTTCAATGCGAGAAACAGAGATTGGGACAGTAGTGGAGAAAATCGACAAGGAATTGCACTTGCGGATGCCATGGTGGACTCTGATGTGGTCTGCATAAATGATGGTAGGCCGATTAGAATGGCAATGAGGCCTGGCGATGCAGATACTGCTATTGATTTGGCACTTGTCTCCCAGTCATCAGTCCTTGATGTAAAGTGGACTGTTTTGAATGACCATGGGAGTGATCACATGCCATGCTCAGTCCTGATCTCTAAGTCCAGGAAAGTTAAGGCTGGAAGAGCGCGCAAGACCTTCCGGTATGAGCGGAGCGACAGCCTTCTTGGACGCCTCAGACATGGGGCATGCAACAGGACTGTTAAAACTCCTTTTTTGCATCCCCCATGGTGGACCCCAGAAGTAGACAATGCGTGGAAAGCAAAGAGAGCTGCAGTGAAGCAGCTAAGGAAATTGTGACAGACACCCCTAAGCTCACGAGAGGAAGTGGACATAGCGGAAAATGACAAGAAAGACAAGGTGGAGGCTTTCAAGCGATGTGCTGCAGAGTCCAAGAAAGTAAAATGGGAACAATTTATAAAGAGGATGGGGTACGCGTGACAACAGACAAGGAGAAAGGGGAGGCGTTTCTCCAGAGATTTTTAGAGCAGACCAATCATAGTGATGCGGATACCAGGGATGCAGTTAGAGTGGAATTATCTGGCACAATAGAGAATATGCCTTACGAAGACATTATACTGTTTGAAGATGTTAAACATATTTTGCAAAAGGCAAAAGACATGGCACCAGGGCCTGATGGTGTCAGGTATGGCCACATGAAGGCTTTGAGCGATGTAGACCTGAAGGAGATGGCCGGCTGCTTTAATCAGAGCATTAGGACAGCGTCAGTACCGCAGGATTGGCTCCCGGGACTGCCACAGAGATCTGCAATCTCACTGGTGCTCTTTAATGTGTATATGAGCAAGATTGCATACCTAGAAGCACCAGGGGTTGGAAGGATTCTAACATTTGCAGATGATATTCTTGCATACAGGCAGGGGAGAAATAGGGATCAAACAGCCCAGGAGCTACAGGTGACAGTAGACAATGTGATTGACTGGTGCACTGAAATGAGTGCTGTCATCAACCCGGAAAAGGCGGGGGTGTTGTGGTGCTCTCTGGACAATAGGATTGTGAAAGATGATACCCCAAGCCTCACGATAGATGGTAGAAGCGTCAACAGAGAGAACAAACTGAAGTATCTGGGAATCACATTTGACAGGAGTCTGTCCTTCAAGGACCATGTGGAGACGGTTGTGACAAGATCTCAAAAGGGACTCAATGCACTTAAAACTATGGCTGCAATGGACACAGAGCAGAGAATGCTCTCCACACTATACCAGCACTTGATCCTCTCAGTGATTGATTATGGACTAGGACTGCTCACTGTCTCAAAGAGTCAGCTGGTGAAATTAGAGCGCATACAGAATGAAGCGATGCGGGTCATTCTGGGATGCACCAGAGACACTCCAGTAGTGTGTATGCGTTACATCCTTGGTCTGCCTACTGTTGCTGGTAGGCACAAGGTGATGCAAGCGAAGGCATACCTCAGAGTAGCTGCAGACACAGATCACCCGTTGCATGAGGCGCTGGACGTAGTTAAGGGTCAGAGACTGATAAGAGGGAAATCATGGATGGCTCAGGTGGAGGATACGATCAGACAGGTGTGCCTCTTGGAGAACATCAGGCGAGGAGAGGAGTGGGTCAGAGTGCCGGCCGTGCAGTCAGACTTGTGCAGAGTTGTAATAACATTGAGCCGGGAGTGCAGGGAGTGGCCAGCAGGGGCCACGGAAGTGGAAATTCAGCAACTAATTCAGGAAAATTCTCACCCGGGTGATGTGATTATCTACACGGATGGGTCAGTGTTGAGAGGTAGGAGAAGTGCCTGGGGGTTCTTGGCAAAAACTAATGGTCGGCGTTTGGTGCAGGAGAGCCTGGCGTATGATGACACTACATCTAGCTTAAGAATGGAGGTGGAGGGGGTCAGTACAGCTTTCCGCTGGATAGAAAACATGATACATACACACATTGTGATTGTAACTGACTCAGAAAGCATGCTGAGAAGGGTGAGAACAGGCAAGCTTCGTGCAGAGTGGCTTGCTTCGCTTCGGAGGTCACGGGTAGCAAGCATCACCTGGATCTTTTCTCCTGGGCATGCCGGTGTGCTGGGGAATGAACAGGCGGACAGATTGGCTGGCTCGGCAAAACTTGGTGGAGTATTGATGCATGACAAGGCAGACGTGGCTGCGGCCTTGTGGGAGCACGTGTACACCTCGGAGGAGCAGATGGATCACCATAGTATGGTAAGAATGAGACAGCGAGGTGTGACGAGGGGATCTGGCCGACGCTCGACGCTCAGAGGAAAGGTGAGATGGACATATAATCAGATTGCTACTGGAACTATTAGTGTTGGAACTCTTCGCTGGCTGCTAGGGATGGGGACGGAGCGCTTATGGGAATGTCCCGAATGCTGTGATGTCGGTTCCTAAATCAATCAATCAATCAATCACACCATCTCCCAGCAATTAAGGTCTCTAAACATTAAATATATGAACACTATCTCCCAACAACTGAGGTCTATGAACATGAAATATATGAACACTTATCTCCCAGTGGCCGGCTTCGTCGCAATGGAGTTGCGGACGCAGTTTGTAATCCCACATATCCGTGTCATACAGCTGTGGGAAATTTGGCAGCAGTCGCTTTATGCTGGTTTTTAAAAAATGAAAGTACCGGTCGTTCAGAAAGCAATGGCAAATTACTGAACGTAAACTTGCCAATACATTACAAACAGCCAAAAAATGCTGAGGTTGACTGCAAGTCCTATACAGGATATGAACTAATTTTTTTTTTTATTATCTCCCAGTAACTGAGGTCTCCTTTGAACATGAAAGATATGAAAACTGCAACAAAAGTGTGATCAATGCTTATATGATATTATGGATGTGTTGCTTATTTGTGTGCTTAATATCCATTATGCCACTTTTTATTGTGTTGTTGTAAAGTTAGCCAACACCACTTCTCGTTTTCATTGATTTACTCGTTGTAGTTTTACAGCTTTAGTGCCGTTCCATAAATTTAATTTCTCATCGTCACAATAAATAAAATACACAACACACCATGCCATTAGCATTAATTACATTACTAGAGTACTACCAACCAATGTATTGTGTAAAACTACTACTACTACTAGTTAGTTAACTATCACCATCACCAAGTGGATGTTATATGTGTTATTATACTCAGTGGAAGTAGTACTAAACTAAACAAACTACACCCATTGTCGCCGTGCTGAGTACTGACTGTACTCCATCCTACCACTTACACTCTCAGAGTCAGTCAGTATTCTCAAAATCAAAAACTATGAAATTACAACTCAAGACACTGCATGTAACATGCAAAATCTAAACACAGAGCAAAGCTCCACACACGAAACTTACTCAAAACAAAAGCCAATTAGTCTGTCGTTGAATTTGTTTGGGGAAACTAGTAAATCAACGTCAGACTTTTGCAGAAAACTGTCTCCAAACCTCAAAGCTATAGTATCGTCGTCTGCCATCGTCTAGCAGTACAGCCATACTGTGACGTCACTTCCCCAGCCGATCTGCAGTGAAAACGTTCCTGGGGATCATGTCACTGTTGGCTTAATACCTGCCTAAATCCTTGACCCACAAAATTCGGTCTCCTTCAGGCCTTCAGCACAAATTGGGACGGGGCTAAGCTGATAGAGCTGTAACGCCATGAAGCGTCTTTCCAGGGTTTACCGACGTGCTTGCTAAGTGGTATAATCCACGTTGCGTAACTTGTTTGTCATCCCCCAAACAATAAAGTAAATGGCTACAGTTTGCTCGATGGAGGGAAATGGTGGGGAAGCGTGATTGACAGATTAATTTAGAAAGGTCACAGCATGGATAGTGAACAATAAACTAAATAATGATTATAGCGATGTATCGAATAAGAACTTTACAGAAATTAAATTTTAATTAACCCTTAATTGCTTAGTTATTCACTAGCGTAACTCTGAGAAGGGTTATTCTTTGAGCTGCTAAAATGAGAATATGCACACATTGTCTTCGTTTGATGTTCTGTCTTCTATCCCGTACACATAAGACTACCAGCGAGGCCAATATTCTTGATAATGCAGACCACCAGTCTTTAAAACAAAAAAAAGACCACAACACTTTAGGATAAGTAACAACACTTTAGGACAAGTTAAGCATCTTTAATGTACAGTATGGCGTGCGTAGGGTTGCCAGACGTCCGGCAAAGAGAGGACATGTCCTCCTTTTTAGCCTCGTGTCCTCCGTCCGGCAGGCAAAGCTAAAACCCTTTAAAATGTCCGGCTTCTTAAATATTTGTCCATATATTTGTCCATGACAAAAATTCTCAGAATCGAAACGTCGGCCGCCCTTTGTTGTCCTATAGTACTTGTTTGTTATTTTATTATTTAATTTTATATATTTACTAGACGACCCGGCCCGGCTTCGCCCAGCTCCTGGCGGGTAGCATCTCATTTAATTAATATTCGGTCCCTGCTCCCGTTCCCGTTCCCAACAAAGACGACCCGGCCCGGCTTCGCCCAGCTCCTGGCGGGGAGCATCTCATTTAATTCATTTTTGGTCCCTGCTCCCGTTTCCGTTTCCAAAAAAGAAGCCCAGCCCGGCTTCGCCCAGCTCCTGACAGGGAGCGTCTCATTTAATTCATTTTTGGTCCCTGCTCCCGTTCCCGTTCCCAAAAAAGACGACCCGGCCTGGCTTCGCCCAGGCCCTGGTGGGGAGCGTCTCATTAAATTCATATTAGTAGTCATGTAAGCTCCGGTTCCCATTCCCGGAAATATGGCGAACAGATTCGAAGAGAACAATCTTCATCCCAATAACTAAATAGGGCAATCTTTTTTTTCCCCTTCGTGTTGTGTCTAAATTAAAGCCATTTAATTTAATTTTAAAAAAACCAAACAATTTATTATAATAAAAAATTGTAAAATTTTGTTAACAAATTAGTAAAAGTGTTTGTCCATATTGTAAAATACAATGTATAAGATGTAAAGTAAAATAAAATTGCAATAATTAGTTATTTTTACTGTTTAGTAACCTATTTTTTTAAATTATTATTTCGCATATCCTTTACAGGACATTGCAGTCAACATCAGCATCTTTCAGTCGTCTAGACTGTTGATTTCTTGGCAAAATTACGCTCAGTAGTTTGCCATTGCTTTCTGAGCGAGCCGGCTCACATACCCAGTAATTTATCAATGCGGTGAGAACCGCTACCGAATCTTGCGCAGTTTCGTTCCTTGCGTGGATATACGGGATTAAGGAGACGGCTTAATAACTTATGAATAATTCATAATTACTTATTGTGATAGGTTGTTGTAAACAAAGTCCCCTAATAGCTTTACATTTGATCAATGTGGCCTACGTACAAAAAGTTTGACCACCCATGCTCATTTGGTGTAATTTGCAGATGGTTCTACTTCTTCTTCTGTGTTTTCTTCAAGCGGTGTTCTTGCGGTCTTTGTTTGGCTGATGTCCTTACTATATATATTATGAACAAGATAGGGGATAGGAGAGGGATGTGTGTGGTTAATTCCCTGTTCAGTTTTTGTGGCCCTAGGAGGCCAGTAAAAAGATGTTTTTACCCCATTTTTTAAAACGTTTATTATGTACATAAACAGTGTCTTTTTTACATTAGCAAATAGAGCATATACATTCATACACGTGTGACAACATTATATTATTATATTCTTGGCATGATGTAACTACATGCATATTACCTGTTGACGATGGTGGTTAAATAATCATTCGCTCCCATGCATACCAAACCATTTAATAGAAAAACCTGTCACATTCAGGCTCATTCGCATTTATGTGTCAATAATATTGCTGAATCACCTTTGTTTCCTATAGTTTAGTTTATGGACATCACGGCACACGGGTGCAACCCATAAGTGCTCCGTTCTCCTCCTAACTCAAACCTGAGTCTGGAGAAACTCAGCTCAGTGCACGAACTCCGTAGCACCGCCGAGGATCCTGAAATACTTAGGTAGATTTTTAACTCGTAATTTTGCCCGGGCAGCGCCGTTAGGCTACTCTTTTTCGATTTCCAACTGCCAAGGGATTTTTTACGTGCGTACCAATTCACACGGGCGTCCGATCTCACTACCCAGAGACCAGGGGAAATTACTGGAAGTCCCGGTGGATTTTTTAAATAAATCCTGGTCCTCACCGGGGCCTGAACCCGGAGCCTCCAGCACTCGAGGAGGACACCATACCTCGAGACCACGCAGCCCCCTGTTTCCTATTTGTGGCCTTATGAGGCCAGTAAAAAAATGTTCTACACCCATATAGAGGGAAATAGACCGAGAAGCTAAGTACTTACATTGAAAGTATACAAATAACATTTAAAAAATGAATAAACGACCTAAAATGTCTATTATAAAATGTAAGTATGTAAATATAAAAAATATATTGCTTAAGAAATCTAAATGTATTCTATTTGGCATTAACATATTTTACTTCCATATTAATTCCTTTATTTCTAAAGATAAGGAGAGAAGATTTATCTTATTTGTAAATATTATCGCTAGTATATGTTTTATCTTGTTTAACCATCCAGTTATCTCCCTTGTAACAATATTAGTTGTTTATGTCCCCTTGTCCAATTCATTCATTCATTCATTCATTCAGTAGCATGTCCGTTGCAGAACCTCGCTCCCATAAATAACAACCTTCCGGAAAACTTCTCCATTCGTCGTCGTCGTCATTCGCACTGCGAGCGCTAACAAGTCAAGTCGCATTATTCTGTCAAGAAGCCTGATCAGCGGGAAAATGCCACGTTGAAAGTCCAACAACAAGAAACACGCTGTTGCCAAGATGTGCAGCGTGGGAGCCGACAACAAGAAGAAGAACGTCGAGAGCCCACCTGCTAGCTGCATCAAAGAGCCTGATACTACAGCCATTACTGAAGCTACTACGAGGGAGAAGATTGACAGCCCAACACAGTCAAGAACCAAGACAGCAGAGAAGAAGGAGGAGAAAGACACCAGAGTCGGAAACACCGACTCAAAAACAGTCCGATGGGTTGTCAAGCGGATTCCTGTGGAGCTGACAGATGAAGAAATCCTGAAGCAGCTACGTGAAGAGAATCTTCACATCCGATTCTTGAAGGCGGAGCGGCTTCTCACCTACTCCAAGATACCTACAACCTTGGCAGTGGTGACATCGGAGGGCAGCGAAATGCCGACCACAGTATCATTCAACAAGAGAATGCAGCAACCAGAGAGATTCATCCCAAGAATCACTCAATGTTCCAGATGTCAGAAGGCCGGCCACAGCAGAGCTACGTGTCGCAGTAAGACGGAAATCTGCCGATACTGCGCCGATCATCACGCCTTTAAGGAGTGTCCGCTGGCCAAGCTGGACACGGACTTCCGAGCTCCTAACAATAGAAGAAAGTGCGCCAACTGCCTGGGCAAGCATGGGGCAAGATACTTGGGCTGTCCGTACCTGCAACGACACAGAGACGTCTTGAAGTTAGCCATAACCACAAGGACACCATACAACGAAGCAATGCGGAGGTGCGAGACAGCCACGGGTTGCTCACAAGCGGAAAGAGCCCAACTGCAAAGCCAAATAGACGAACTAAAGAAGCAAATCAACCTACTCCTAACACCGTCACAAACAAGCGACAATGAAAAACTGCTTGCTGAAATGAAGGAGATACAGCAAAACATCAAACAAGAGATGGAGCGCATGGCCGAGTTGAAGAAGGAGAACGAAGAAATCTTACAAATGATCAAGACCGAAAGAGAATTGCACAGAGCTGAAATGGAACTATCCCAAAACAAACCAACAGAAACCACACAAGAGCTAGCAGAGAAACCGCAAGATGAAAACCAAGAGACCGAGCCTGAACCACAAACCACAACCTGCAGCCCAACCGAGATACCCGAGGCAGACAAAGGGAAACCAATATCTCGCCAGACATCCGACGAAAACCGAGAAGGGCACCCTGATGACGGCACGGAGAGACCAAAGGAATTTATCTCGGAGGAGCTACGGGAAAATGCAAGAGTGGAGGCACTCAGATACAAGGAATTCAAAAGGTGTTGGGATGAAAGAGAAAAGAAGAAACCCAAGAAACTCAGGAGACCGGTAGACTACCCAGATGTATGGTATGAACCTGAGTATGACCCTATACACTCGTACTACATAGAAAACGGAGAGAGAATACTATGGCTGAGAGTGGAGGAAAAAATCGAAAGGCAGCAGAAACTCAAACTCGAAAGTGAAAACAGGCGCAAGGAGGAAAATGAAAACGTCGAAAAGCTCCTACAGAAAATACACAAAAAAGGAGACAAAGAGACCAAATAAAAAGTCCTTTTAAGGACTGCAACCACTCAAGCCAGGAGTCTGCACCAACAAAGAAAACAAGAGGAAACATGCACAAAGGACAGCCGCTGACCGATCCCCCAGCTGGAGTGGGATTACGAAAAGTCCCTATAAGGACTTCAGCCAGACGAGCCAGGAGCCTATACCAACAAAGAAAACCACAAGAGGAAACATGCACAAAGGACAGCCGCCGACCGATCCCACTGCTGACGTCACAGACACAAACGCTACATAACCAGTCTGAGATAGGACTCACAAGACAAGTATTAGGGCTAATAAACCCACAAAAACCACGTACCTCAACAATAACCACAGCTGATGAAGCAGGTTAGACGAGGTCGAATTTGGAATTTTTGTTTTTGAATTGGAATCGGAATCGGAAAAACTTCTCGATCATAAGCAAGATGTCCTGCGTCTGATACACCCATCTTGTCCCCTACTCATTGCTTATTTAAGTGTTTTTCTTTTAGATATTTGGTAATTTTGCAGAATGCTTGAACATAATTATTAAGTATAGTGATCAATCAAGGCATTACAATCATATTAGTATGATCTTTTAAATAAGCCACACACAGGGCTCGCGAGACGCACACACGTTCTAAAATTTTTCCACAGCAGGGACTGGTAGTTAAAGAATTCAATACCTTGGAAGTATGATCACAGACGATGGCAGATTGGACAGAGAAATTGAAATCAGATGCCAAAAAGCCAGTGCACTTGCATATCAACTATCACCCTTACTGAAACATCCAAACATACCCATGCCTGCAAAACAACAGATACTAAACAGCATATTCATACTATCCAGTGCCGTCCTCCGGGCGCTGGAACACAAATTATTCCTCCCCACGGCGCTTGACGGCAGAAGTGGAAGAAGATGATGATGATGATGATGATGAGGGACTGGTCTGGGACAGTCCCGTTCACCACTGCTATAGGTTTGAGATTTTATGCCTTGCAGCAGAAACCAAATATCGTCTGTCAAGACGCTCGGGTGTAAAACATCTTAGGTGTTTTTGATATTATTAACTTTATTTTTTTTTTTTTTTTTTTTTGTTTAAATAATAATGGCATTTTTTTAAACCGGTTCTAGTCCTATCACCGAAGTCAAGCAACGTCGGGCGTGATTAGTACTTAGATGGGTGACCGATTGGGAACACCACGTGTTGTAGAAATACATTGGCACCTTGCCGTCTTGACAGACGATAGTTTGTGCTTTAAAAAGGCATAATAACTTTTACCTATGGCGGTAGCGAATGTGACTGATAAGGCCAATTTGCGCTGTAAATGTCCGTTCACAGTGGGTGCATGTGAACACGTGGTCATTTCCACCATCATGCACCATCTTACGTCTCATATGCTCGGTATGTGACTTATCTGCAATAATTTTCTCCTTTGTCTTTATTCCATTTCTGATGTTTGCCCTCCATGCAACACGTTCAGCTGCGACTTGCTTCCAATGTGCATTATCAATGCCTGTATCAAACATGTCCCCCTTACACACATCTTTGTATCGTAGTAGAGGCCGATCCTGAGATCTCTTACACATCTGTAATTCACCAAAAAAGATGTCTTTTGGTATTCTACCATCATCCATCCTCCTAAGATGTCCTATCCATCTAAATCAACGAAGACTGAGCATGGAATAAACCGTCACACAACCTGATCTTTCCAATACTTCAGTATTTGTGATTTTGTCTTGCCACTTAATACTAAGAATTCTTCGCAGACACCGCATATGAAAGCTGTTTAAACGTTTCTCTTGGTGTGAGTAAGTTGTCCAGGTTTCACTGCCATAAAGAAGAGTACTAAGGACACAGGCTTGATAGACAAGGACTTTTGTTTTGGCAGTAAGCTTCCTGTTCTCCCAGACTCTTTTTCTTAACCTGTTCATTGTTGTTGCTGCCTTACCAATCCGGATGTTGATTTCCTGATCTAGGGATAATTTGCTATTTACCACTGATCCTAGATATGTAAAATGGTCTACCATCTCTAGTTCGGCGTCGTCAATAAAGATTGATGGTACCCCATGTGCACCTTGTGACATAATCTGTGTCTTCTTTTTGCTAATTGTTAAACCAAATTCAGAACAAGCATTGGAGAATGCAGATAGTAGACATTGCAATTCTTCCTCAGAGTGGGTCGTAACTGCAGCATCATCTGCAAAAAGCAACTCTCTGATCAGTACCCTCCTAATTTTGGTCTTGGCCTTCAATCTCTGAGCATTGTAGAGGCCGCCATCTGAGCGTGAGTGAATGTATATACCACCATCCTGATCACGAAAGGCATATTTCAGTAGAAGTGAAAAGTATATTCCAAAGAGGGTGGGAGCTAGTACACAACCTTGCTTAACTCCACTCTTGATTTCAAACTCTTCAGAAGTTGCACCATCAAACTTGATTATACCCTTCATGCCTGTGTGGAACGATTCCACAATGGACAGAAGAGTTGGTGGGCAGCCAATCTTCTTTAGTGCCTTGAACAGACCCTCACGACTGACCAAATCAAATGCCTTTGTGAGGTCGATGAAGGCAATAAACAGTGGTTGATTCTGTTCACGGCATTTTTCTTGCATTTGTCGCAATGAGAATATCATATCAATGGTAGACCGGTTCTGTCGAAAGCCACACTGTGATTCGGGGTAGACTTGATCTCCTAGGACTTGAAGTCTGCGCAGAACAATTCTGGCAAATACTTTTCCAACAATACACAGAAGTGAGATACCCCTATAGTTGTTGCAGTCGCTCCGATCGCCCTTGTTCTTGTACAGTGTTATGATGCTTGAATCTTTGAAATCCTGTGGGACTTGTCCTTCTCGCCAGCATAGCTCTATTAGCTGGTGGATCTGTAGAGTGAGTGTGTCTTGCCCACTCCTGATAACCTCTATTGGAATCCCATCCTTACCTGGAGCCTTGCCAGATGCAAGTTCATTTATAGCACACTTAACTTCTGTTATGGTGGGAAGTGTGTCCAGGTGGTCAAGAGTTGGTAGAGCCTCTATGGCGTTGAGGGCATCATCCGCTAGTTTGGTCTCACTTGAGTAAAGCTCCAAATAGTGCTCTACCCATCTGTCCATCTGCTGTTTCTTATCAGTGATGATTTCTCCAGTCAAGGTTTTCAATGGTGCACTTCTTTTGATCACTGGACCACAGGCTTTCTTTATTCCTTCATACATGCTTCTTATGTTTCCCTTATCACTTGCGATTTGAATGGACTCACATAACTTGATCCAATAATCATTTGCACACTGCCTGGCAGCCTTTTGCACATCCTTCCTAGCTTGCCTTAGCTCACTCAGAGTGTTACGCGTTGGTCTTTCCTTGTTTCTTAAGAGAGCTATCTTCTTCTTATCAATCAAGGGCTGCAGAGTCTCGCTGTTTGCCGCAAACCAGTCCTGCCTCTTATGATCCACAGTGCCGTAAACCCCTACGGCAGTTTTATAAAGAGTTTCCTTAAGTTGACCCCACTTTTCATTTACTGTACAATTTTCTGGTGTATCAGTGAAAGCGTCTTCAAGTTGCTGTTGAAACTGAAAGCACTTTGAAGGATCGTGAATGTTAATAATATTAATCCTGGGGCTAGATTTGTGTTTAGCTGTGTAGATTCTCTTTGGTCTCAGTCTAACCCTTGCAACAACCAAAGAATGATCCGTATCACAGTCAGCACTGTGGTAACTTCGAGTCAATGATATATGGTTCAGATGTTGTCTCCGTGTGATGATGAAGTCCAGCTGGTGCCAATGGCCGGATCTTGGATGTTTCCATGTGACCTTATGCATCTCTTTTGTTTTAAAAAAGGAGTTTGTAATACATAGGTCATTACTGGTGCAATGCTCCAGCAGCCTTTGCCCATTTTCATTCATGCGACCGATGTTGTATTTTTCAAGACACACTGGCCATGAACTCGAGTCCTTGCCCACACGAGCATTGAAATCACCGAGCATATAAATGTAGTCAGATTTTGGAACTGCCTTGATCACGGAGTCTAACTCCTCATAGAACGAATCCTTCACATCATCAGAGGAATCGAGTGTCGGTGCATATGCAGTAATAATGGTGGCAAAACCACAAGAGGTTGCCAAGCGCAGGGATAATAGTCTTTCATTTCCTCCTGCTGGAATTTCAATCATTCCCAGTAGCGAATTCTTCACTGCAAAGCCCACACCGTGTTGCCTTTTTTCTGCCTGCCCTCTACCCTTCCAAAAAAAGGTGTAATTGTTTTCCCTGAGTGACCCTTCCTCAGCGAGGCGAGTCTCCTGCAGGCCAGCAATATCAATGTTAAGAAGATTGAGTTCGGCATCAATCACAGCCGTTTTTCTCACATCGTCAATATTGGTCAAGTCAGTGGAAAATCCTGGACACATGGTTCTCACGTTCCAGGTTGCAAGCCGTAGCTTGAGGTTTCTATTTTTATGTGTACCTGGTGCATTGGTTTTACAGCCTGCAATCAAGATTTCGTCCTAGCCCCAAGCACCCATTGAAGCAGGCAGGCTGTGGCGGATCAGCACCCAATTGGCCGGGGGCTGCCCAGGTTGAGGCTGATCAGTGACACATGTAGGTGTCTCCCACCGTCAGAGGCAACGCGTGGCGCCCCATGTCTACGCCAATTGACAGGGACTTATAACCCGTAACAGTTGCCTCTCGCTTTGATTCCGAGACCAGTTAAGACCAGGGATGGAGTGATTGCCTCTCCATAGCACAAAGCCTGGGCTAAAATATAGAGATCATGTGTTGCCCATGCAGCATGATCCCTCTCTCGGCCTGCATAGTTCACTCCAGAGGAAAAGTAACACCCCTACATCTGGAACAAGACAAGCTGCAGAAGCTGCCGGATCAGCAAAGAAATGATCTAACTGTCCGCCTGTCGGAGCTTCGATCCTAGACCAGCCGCCAACCAAGGCTTAGGGCCTGGTCTGCCCTGCCATGACATTTTGTCTTTAGCTTGCATTTCCTCGCACCAGGGTAAGGCTTGTTGTTGTTGAAATAGGGCAATCTGAAACTACTGAACGTAAATTTACCAAGATATCACGAAAACCCAATAAATGCTGGGATGACTGTGTAAATGTCGAAGAGAAATAAAAAGATGAGTTAGAAAATTTTCCCGTATTTAAAATAGATGCATTATTTTTATGAAAACTTTGAAAATGCCTTAAAGATTTTATCATTATATATTATAACGCATATGCCTGTAGATAACTGTAGATAAACATTTTATGCAGCTTTGAGCAAAATGCAACAATTATTTAAATTAAACAACTTTAAAGCTACTACAAGTTATGTTCCTTAATATAACTTTTCTTAAGTTAAGACCCCTCGCTATATATCATCGCTATATATAAATTATAATAATTAAGAAATTAAATTTTATTAGGTAAATAACTGTTTGTAAACTAACAAACTATGCCAGTTGACAGCAGGGGAATGAGTAGAACACGTGTAGAAAATTTCATCTCAATCGGATGGACCTTTCGCGAACGCATAAATAACAGACATACAGACAGACATATATATATATATATATATATATATATATATATATATATATATTATATATATATATATATATATATATATATATATATATATATATATATATATATATATATATATATATAGAGAGAGAGAGAGAGAGAGAGAGATTGATTGCTTCTGATTTTGGATAAGTCACACTTTGTTTTTCACCTGTGTACGATGGATTTCCTTGTAAGGTATGTGAATGTGCATTGTGTCAGTGTTGAGTATGTCTCTTCTTTTCGCAGGATCTAAATATACCTAATTGTTTCCAGTTCATAACGAGAATGAGGCAAAGTGTACGATTTGCGATAGTTACTTGTCCGTTGCCAACAAAGGAACTACTGACTTGGAGAGCCATGTTGACAGTGAGAGACATAGTAACCTAATCAAAGTGTCCGCGTCATCTAGCATATTGACGTCTTTTTTTCAGCCTAAGTACTCAAATGTGTTGCTGAAAGCGCATGCGGCTGAAGCAACTTTGGCATTTCATACAGTTTGTCATCATCAGTCTTACAACTCGATGACCTGCACAGCTGGTTAAATGCACACATTATTTGAAGATTCAGAAATTGCTAAAAATATTGCTTGTGCAAAAACAAAGACTGAAGCAATAATAAACCAAGTAAATGTTACCCACACTGTTGACGGATTGGATAAATCTTTAAGTGGTATTTCATTTTTAGGTCTTTCGACAAATGCTAGCAATCACGGTTCGCAGAAAATATTTCCGATCGTTGTTCAGTACTTTGACTGGAAAGCAGGTGGAATCCAAACTAAGATTCTCGAGTTAGACAACACACCAAATGAAACCTCAGAAACTATATCCAGTATATGTTGAGAACACTCCAAAAACACGAGATACACTTATTGGCAGCTATTGTAATAAAATTGTACTGATTGTGGGTTTAATCTGGAACGATTTAAATGAAACATTCAATATGTCCTCCTTTTTTCTTTGTATGTCCTCCTTTTGGTGCCCACGTATCTGGCAACCCTAGGAGCGCGAGAAGCAGTCTGCTATGCTATATGATATCACGACTTCCAGCATAAGAATGGAGGTGGAGTCTGTATTGGTGGCGTTCCGATTGCAGAACAGGACGACATGGTGTGTTTGTGACAGATTCGCAAAGTATACTTTTTTGTTTTTGTTTTTAAACGTTTATTTCATACAAATCAATGTATATTTACAAGGCGTAATGTGTGTTTCTTTTGTTTGTGTATATTACAGAGCGTTGCCGTTTGTTAGTGTTAGGTGTCACATGTGTGAACAAAGCAAATACATACATATATACAGTTATATTATGACATTTATGGCATAGTGCATGTAAACGCGCGCGCACACACACAAACACACACTCGTACACATGCGCGTGCAAATACATGCAACACACACACACACACACACACACACACACACACACCTGCATCCACACCCAGACGCATACATATGTTACTGCCAGCGACACAGGTACACATCCACAATATATTTCATGTTGCACATTCAAATATAATAATGGGAAAATTAATAATAATGGTAGCAGTAGTAATAAACGTATTAATAATAATAAGTAATAATAATAATAAATAATAAATAATAATAATTGTCAGATTATTTGGCCTGTAAAACATTTTTTTTTTTTTTAAATTCATGTTTTCCTTTAAAAAAAGTATACTGCGTACAAAAGAAACTGGCATTTTCCACGTTATGGTTTGCTTCCCTAGAAAATGACTTCCTGCCCAGGGTATGTGGGCGTGCGAGGGACTGAACAGGTTGACAGAGAGGCTGTTGTCGCTTTTGTTTTAGGCGGTGTGCCATCTTATGACACAGGATAATGTGGTGAAGGCTCTCTGGGATCGAATGAAAAGTGCAGCAAAACAAAGGACCCACTCATGAAGAGGCTGATTCAACCTTGGGTGAGCAGAGGGACTTGACGCCCTTCAACGCGTAGAGGTAAATGGGTCTGGGCGTCCAATCCAGCTCCCACTGGTACCATCGATATGGGAACTCTTCGTTGGCTACCGAAGAAGGGGACGGATAAGGTGTAGGATTGTCCTGAGTACAATGTTGATTATTGATTCATATTTCATGTGTGGTGTTTGCAGAGTTTTTTGAGTTTTTAATACAATATTTTAGTTTATAATAATCTAGTTTGCCATTTTATTCCAATAATTCCATCCATCACGTGCATGCCAGTAAGCGTGGGCGGTCATGTTTTGCCATCTCTCTCGATCACCAGAGTCGTGGATCAACTCCGTGTTTCTGTCTCGACCATGCCACGAGGCCAAGCCATCCAGGTATTTGCTTCTAGGTCTTCCCCTTGGTCTGTTCCCTTCGATCTTACCAGTTGTCACCTAAGTGCTCCAATTCATTTCTTCTCATAACATGCCCAAAAATTTTTGACTGTTTACGTCTAATGTCTCTAATCAGTTTACAATCTTCATTTATTGCCTGAAGGACTTGTTCATTGGTCTTCCTGGCTGTCCATGGTATTCTTTGCATTTTCCTCAGAAACCACATTTCTACAGCCATCAGATGTTTTTCAGCTTGACTGCTCATTGTCCAAGCTTCACATCCATATAAAAGGATAGGTTCTATGTAGCACCTCAACACTCTTTTTCTCTGTTCAGTTGACATCTTTTTATTGGTCATTATGTTTTTCATTTTGCTAAAGGCTAACTTTGCCATGACGATTCTTGTTCTAATCTCTTCAAGGCATCTCCCATCAGATATTATTACTGTTCCGAGATAATTGTACCTATTCACTTGTTGAAGTTTATTCCCATTTTCTTGTATTTTACATTGTGGTATTTCGTTCTTCCTAGTGACGACCATAATCTGTGTCTTTTTACAATTTAATTCTAACCCTAGTTGTTCACTGTGTGTAACAACCGCATCTAATAAATGTTGCAGGTCCTGTTCATTGTCTGCAATCAAGACTGTATCATCTGCATATGTAATGTTATTGATGCATCGTCCCCCAATGTTGATTCCTTCCATATCTTCAATATTTCTGAAAATACTTTCACTGTACAGGGAAAACAGATCTGGAGACATTACACATCCCTGTCTCACACCTCTCTTAATAGGCTGATATTGGCCTACTTCATTATCAACTCTTATGGCAGCTTGTTGTTTCCAATATATGTTTTTTTTACAAGTCTAAGGTCTTTTCCATCAATTTGTAGATCTTCAAGTATCCTTATCATGTCGACATGTCTCACTTTATCGAAAGCCTTTGTATAGTCCAGTGGTCACCAAACTACGGCCCGCGAACCGGATCCGGCCCGCGACGTCATTTCATTCGGCCCGCCAACGGCACTCGAATTTGCTTTATATAACGTATGGAACACGAGACGTCGTGATACAGTTTAAATGTAAAAATTATGTTTAGAATAACAGGAGATCTTCACACGTGCGGTGACCTCCTGGCGACTATGTGTCTTAAATTTACTATTTTCAATCATAAATTATTGTATCTAGATTTTCTTGTTTATTGTAATGTTTGCTTACTTCGCGCCATCCCAAGTCCTTCCCTGGCTCGTAGTAGCGCCGCCTACGCTCTGATGTTACCATGGTTTCCATGGCAACAAAAACACGCATCTTTCCCTCCCCTAGATGCGTTCGGCTGTCAACACAGGCCCGATGCTCCAGAAATATTTACTTCATTTTGCTAGTCATCCATTTTATAGGTATGTAACAAGGATTTCTTTGTTTGACAGTGATAGGTAAGTGAACTACAAGTGTGAATAGAGGCAATAGAGTAGGAAACATAACATAAAAATGCAATTGAAGCCTCGTGTTATTACAAAAATATTATCCCCAGCTCAGAAAAATTCCCCGGTCAAGGTGTTAACTGAGTTGGTCTCTAGGCTTTCTGCTGGAGCAGATCCTTACGCAAATGTTTATGTTGCTCAAGGAACTCTGTGCGATGATCAAAGTGTCTGTCATACTTTACGTAATAAAACCAGAAGGACAGAAATGTTGCATTTAGGTGATTTCGGTCTGTTTCAGCGGAACCCCTGGCTGCCACTCGAGGAACCCCTGTTAAAAAAAAAAAAAACTCTGCTCTAGGCTGTTTATTTAGGCCGGCCCTATTTATATATTTTGCAAACCTTATTATGCGATATATTCTATTACCAAATGTACGTATACACTTTATATGCACCTTTGGTGAGCCGTAGCTTCACCTGGGACCCCTAGTTCTTTGCTTTAAAAAAAAAATAAATTAATAGGATGTTAATTATGTTTCTAATTCAATGCCTGTTTCATTTTCAGATCCTGTGTGCTTCACCTTTCATTATGGCTACTAAGAAAAGAAAAGTGGACGCCGCGTGTCGCGTTTTTAATGAAGAATGGGGAGTAAAGTACTTCATTATGGAAACAAAGAACGAGAAAACCAGTTGAAGAATATGCAGCAAAAGTGTTGCCGTTTTGAAAGAGTACAATCTTCGGCGTTGCCAAGAGCCGCTTGCGTGCCTAGTGACTAAATCATGGCAAATGTCCGACATCTTGGAATTTGTCCAGGGTGTAGTATTTATAATGGCTCGTACAAACACTTTACGAATCACAGATCTACTATGCACACAACCCTCAAGTCATTTGCGTCCTTAGACAACACAGTCACCTTTATTGTAGAATAGTAATCACACGTGGCTGTCATACACCGCCGGCTTCCTGCCGTTCCGCGTTCTGCGTATGACCAGCACACCAGCTGCTTACAAAAACACAATGCATGGTTGATCTAATCACCATGAGGGACTATGGTTGATGCATCTTGCAGATCTTACTATTGTCTAATTCACTTGTTAACTTGCTTAACAATTCTATTACTACTCACGTAACTTGTACGTAAAATGCAAAGAATACCATGGACAGCCAGAAAGACCAATGAACAAGTCCTTCAAGAAACAAATGAAGATCGTAAATTGATTAGAGAAATTAGACGTAGACAGTCAAAATTTTTTGGGCATGTTATGAGAAGAAATGGATTGGAGAATTTGGTGACAACTGGTAAGATCGAGGGGAACAGACCAAGGGGAAGACATAGAAGCAAGTACCTGGATGGCTTGGCCTTGTGGCATGGTCGAGACAGAAACACGGAGCTGATCCACGACTCTGGTGATCGAGTGAGATGGTAGAACATGACCGCCCACGCTTACCGGCATGGCACATGATGGATAGATGGAACTTGTACTCAACAAGTCCTGATCACGGCGTGTCTCTGCCCGCCATTCTGATCGATGTGTTATCAAAACAGTCTCAGCTGTCACGCCACCATTTGTCGGCGTTTCCTCAGGCGTCAGCTCCAGTGTGCTGCTTCATCATCGCCAACTTTCACAACAGGAACAATCTTTAACTTTGGACTGCATCTCAGATGGTTTCAATCATTTTCAAACGCTTTCCAATGCTTTCAAATCACTTTCAATCGATCTTCCTCTTTCACGTCTCGGCGCCGTCTCCCGAACACTTGTTTTCCGGTCTTGGCCTGGGCGTAGTCATGTGACCACATTAACTCCGCCCACTCATGCCGCCGGTGTTTAGCTTGATTTTCACTGTGTGGCTTAGTGACATCTATCTAGTTTCTACGTTTGGCATATGTGCCCTATGTCTCGTATCCATCTCATGGCATGCGTCACTACGAACAAAACAGCTATCAACATATTCAAAGTTTTTTTTTTGGGGGGGGGGGGGGGGAGTTATGCTCTGAGAAATATGAGTCCATGAAACGTGGTTTAGAAACACAACGAAATCCCTCCACGAGAAAGTTTGCTGAAAATGAATCTGTCACTCGTACAAGGTACAAAATAGTGCATAAGATAGCAGAACGAGGAAAACCATTTACTGATGGCAACTTCATCAAAAAGGTATGATGGAAGTAGCAAATGACTTGTGCCCTGAGAAAGCCGATTTGTTTGGAACTATCAGCCTTTCGGCAAGTTCAGTTATGCGAAGAACAGAAGAACTTGGAGAGAACATAGTGCTACAGATACGCGAGAAAACCAGGAACTTGTGGTATTCTCTGGCGCTGGATGAGTCTACTGATCTCTCGAGTATGTCACAACTTCCCGTCTTCATTCGTGGTGTCAATTTGTAATTTCAGATAACGGAAAAGTTGGCATCCGTTTGCATCATGCATGGAACAACAACTGGAAAAGACATTTTCATGGACGTGCAAAAGATTTGGCAAGACTATAAACTTTAGTGGAATCAGCTTCGAGGAGTTACAGTTGACGGAGGAAAAAACATGGCTGGAGTGAGGAAGGGTCAGATGGGGCAGATCAGGACTCAGTTGGAAGATTTGAAAATTCCGGGCGCTCTGTTCATACACTGCTCATACATCAGCAAGCACTCTGTATGAAACACTTGGATATTTCTTGTGCACTGAAACCAGTCATTTCTGCTGTGAACTTCATTCGGGGACATGCACTCTATTACCGTCAGTTCCAGGCTTTTTTTTTTGAAGAAATTGATTCTGAATTCTGTGACTTGCCATATCACGCATCAGTGAGGTGGCTCAGCTGCGGTTAAGTCCGGATTTGCTTTTACAAGCTCCGAAACGAAATAGATGTTTTCCTCACTGAAAAATATAGAACTGATCCACAACAGTCAGATCCTCCCTGGCTGTCAAAGTTGTCATTTTTTGTTCGACATCACACCCCACATAAATGAACTGAATTTGAAAAGTCAGGGAAAGTATAACATCGTCTGTGATTTCTGCAGAATCATCAAAGGATTTCAGAGAAAGCTGTCATTGTTTGAAGCACAACTGGAAGGAGAAAACTTTTCTCATGTTTACTGTGTCAAAGAGTTTTGCGATACAATCGCCAAAGATGTCAACCTCGATTTTCCGAAGAAAATTATTCGTGACACGAAGAAGCATTTATTGGAAAGATTTTCAGATCTTGACAGAATTGAGAGTGAAATTCATTTGTTCCAGAATCCGTTTGATTGTAACCTTGATGATGTGCCAGTTGAACTACAGATGGAGCTAATTGATATGCAAGTAAATGACTTGTTGAAAGAGAAGCACAGAGAAAGAAAACTTGTTGAATTTTACCGCTGCTTATCTGATGTTGAGTTTCCAAAACTGAAGAAATTTGCCGCTGGTATGGCATCATTGTTTGGAACAACTTATGACTATGAGCTAACATTTTCAAAAATGAAGTATGTGAAGTCAACTTATTGAACGAGATTGACTGATGAACATTTGAAAGCAATTCTCTTGACTGGATGCAGCAATTCCAAACCAAACATTGATGATATCTTGAAAGCCAAATATCAGTTTCGCAAATCTCATTAATCCTTTTTATGAGATTCGGATATGTGCACACTAGGTCTGATGTAACTATCTTTTTGCTAACATCGCCTTCTTTGATAATTTTTTTTAGTAAATAAACATGTTGGCTGTCTTTTTTTTTTTTTTTTTTGGTGCTTTGCACGCCACTGACTCTGATTAGTTTTTCCCCCCTCTCCCCCCCCCCCCCCCCTTGAGCTTTCGTTCTGGCCTGCAAATATAGTTAAAGTTAGATGCATATCCTTTATAGGACGTTTGCAGTCAACACCAGCATTTTTTTGCTGTTGTTGATGATTTGGCAAGTTTACTTTCAGTAGTTTGCCATTGCTTTCTGAACTACCGGCACCCATACAATAGCGTAAAAAACCAGCGCAAGTCGGTCTGTAGCCAAATCGCGCGCAGCTGTTTTTCTCACCTGGGTATACGGGATTGCGAACCGCTTCCGTAACACCTTCACCACGGAGTCCGGCGCAAGTATTGTACAGAATGAGCATGCGGCCTGCGCTCGTCATTTGATGTAGTCAATAAAGCAAAGGTGCAGATCTTTGTTTACTTCTATAGAACGTTCGATTACGGTTCTCAGTATATACACAGCATTTATTGTACCCTTGCATTCTACAAACCCACATTGTTCTTCTCCTATTTCAGGTTGTATTTTCCTCCTAACTCTTTGTATGATAATTCTTAGCAAAATCTTCGTGATGTGACTCATTATACTAATTGTTCGAAGTTGATCACATTTCAAGGCTCCTGATTTCTTTGGGATTGCAATAAATACAGAATTACATAATTCATGAGGTATATTTCCAGTATCATATATTGTATTAAGCATACTGGTAACTATCTATTCCATATTCTTCTAAAGCAGTGGTTCTCAACCGGTTGGGAATTCCCCCCCCCCCCGTGGGAATTTTAGGGTTTCCAGGGGGGGGGGGGCGGGGGATGAAGACCATTTCAAGATCGCGTTAATACAAAAACTTATTACTTGATATTGTTTTTCCCTTCATACTTTAAAGTTATGTACGTCTCATCCTCCTAAAATTCCTTTTATAAAGTAAGCAGACCCACAAATCATGTTTTATGTTGATGTTTATACTTCTTTTAATATATGCTATTAAATTTACCTTCCATTTTTACGTATACTGTGTAGGGATGGGGGGATTTTTAGATAGGAAATATGAAAGGGGGGGGGGAAATGACGTTCTGAAAATACGGTGAAGGGGGGCACGGGCCAAAAATGGTTGAGAACCACTGTTCTAAAACATTAATCATTTCTGTTGTGAAACTGTCTGAACCGGGGGTCTTGCCAGATTTCATATGGTTAAGTGCATTCTGAACCTCCATCTTCAAAATTGCTGGTCCTTTATTATTATTTGGAACATCATACTTTTAGTCTCTGTTATCGTCATAAAGGTTTTTCACGTAATCTGACCATACATGTAAGATCTGATCTTTTTCTATTATGACTCTTCCATCTTTTGTCTTTAGGCAGCCTGCTGATGTACGTGTTCTTTGATTAGTAAGCTCCTGAATTCTTTTGAGCATTAGTTTCGCATTTTTACTGTTGAGTTGTTTTTAAATTTCTCTGCAATCTTTCTCAAGCCATGTTTCTTTTGCCACCTAACATAAGGTTCTGACTTTTCTTTGAATTTCTTCATATTAGGCAGGATTATTTTTGTTCTGTCTTCTTGTTTCCATTAGTTGTAAAATGTCTTCAGTTATCCGTGTCTTACGGCCCACTTTCTTTAATTTTGGAATAGTTTTTTCTGCTGCACAAATGATTGAATTCTTCAGCATTTCCCATTGACCATCTAATATCTTGAAATAGGATCTCTAGATCAGACAAGAAATCAAATTTGTTCTTTACTTCTATGTTAACATTTTCTTGTATTTCTTTGTCAGTTTTCAATTTGCACAAGTCATATTTAGGGTTTCCTGCTGTATACTTGACTTTCTTTAACTTTACCCTCAATGTGCCTGTAATCTGTGATTACTGTAACAGTCTGCACTTGGAATTGTTTTTACGACTGTTAACGCATTTCTAAACCTTCTGCTAATCAGGATTTAATCTATCTGGTGTTTAATCCTGCTGTCTGGACTCCTCCATGTCCATAATCTTTTAGGGTGCTGTTTAAACCAGGTGTTTCCTGCAACCATTTCTTGTTCTTTTGCCCATTCTACATGTCTGTATCCTCTTTCATTTCTCTCTCCCAAACCATGGCTGCCTACACTGCATCCATCGCCTTGCATTCCCATTTTTGCGTTGAAATCGCCCATTATGATATTTATTTTTGGTTTTTTACAGTTCTTCAAAGCAGACTCCATGTCATTATAAAATTCCTCTATACTTTCTTCACTGCAATCACTTGTTGGGGCATATACTTGAATGATTTTTATTTTAAAAGGTCTTTCGTTAAATTTTACTAATAGAACTCTGTCTGACACAGCCCGATATCCTTTGACAGAATTTGATGTTTGCTTATCTAACATAATGGCTACACCACTTTGCTGTTCTTATCCCCCAGAGTAAATAATCTTACAATCCTCTCCTGCCCTTATCACTGCCCCTTTCCATCTCGTTTCCGATATTCCTAATATGTTAATCTTCTCTCTCTCCATTTCTTGTTTGGTGTTTTCTAATTTTCCATCTGAATTCATTGTTCTAACATTCCAAGTTCCTACTTTCAATGATATTAATCTTTTGCACCTAGTAGCCTGCTGACGGCCTGGAAGTCACCTGGTGCACATGACTATCCCTACCGGGCGAGGCTGCTCCTATGGAGCACCCATTTACGCCGTTTCTCTGATTATGGATGAGTCCACACAACATGATTTTCTTGATATCTGTAAAGAAGGTAGCTTGCCATTGCTTTTCTTCCTAGCAGTGACCATACTGGTCAGTGACCGTAGCCATTGTCTCCTCAAAAAAGAGATCCTCTGCCTATCTTCGTGAAGGTGGAGACCATAACCTGTAACTATCTGTTGGCTGCTCCCCATCTTCATCCACCAGTTGCATCCATGGCTTCACGTAACCCTAATCGGGGGGCTGAACGGGTACTCCACCTTGCCCAAGGGTGTCCCGTAGGCTAGTGGAGGGAAGGAGGCACCTTACTTCTTCTTTGATAGGGGATACCGCTACCCTGATACCCGCTATTCCAATAATTAAGAATGAATAATTCACAACAATTTGCAAGTCAAGCAAATGCAGTTTGACAAA